>CM040473.1:8330803-8348804 GCA_022758105.1 Pangasianodon gigas
AACTTATATAAAAATGTATATTAAAAAACTTAAAATAAACTTGAAGGGTGCAAAGGACAAGTGGAAGTCAGTAGTAAGTGTTAAGTAGAATGAATTAGATCTATTGTATAGTGTAAGTAACATACGTACAAATGAAGTACTCTCATAATGTGTAATTTCATATGACATGTCCAGTGGCAATACAGTGCTAATAAGGCAATACAGTGGTAATAAGAGTGCGTCATTTAAGTTAATGGGGGCTTGATGTCATTGTCCATATTACAATAGCTTGCAATGGCTTGCATCCAGGTCCAGCCAGTGTGTTTGTTCTTCCAATCAAATGTGTGCAAATTTTCAATAGAGAGGTGTGAAATAGGGGGTTGGGAGAAGGTTGTACACTCCACCCCCACTGAAAGACCCTGAGACAATACACAAAAGACAAAAGAGAGAGAGAGAGAGAGAGAGAGAGAGAGAGAGACAGAATTTGATTTTTAAATTGATGTTTATTACAATTGCTCAAAGCATAACACCAATAAATAGATAAATAAATAATATTTCAATAAAAAAAAAGAGGAACCCACATTATGTTTTTAGGACTGGGTATATGCAAAATGAAATTCATCATCAAAAAGACAACACAGTGCTCCTCTATAGCACCAAATTCTTTCAAATGTTATCAGGTTTTCTGTCTTCTTCTAAAATCCTGGACTTATCATCGCTGTAGTCACCAATATTAAATTATGGCTTCCTTTTTGTTCAACCTTATTTTTACTACTAATGTAAATGGCCATTTTGCTTGGCCCAGAATGAAGTTTAAAAGTTGACATTCAGCTTGCCTTCTACATATATATTTTACACCCATGATAAAGGTTTGCACTGAGAATCTTTCGTTAAAGCAACACAAAATAGCCTGGAAGAAGGAAAAAAGAGCACTGCATAAAAGTATGAAAAATAGTCTCCCTCTGGAGGCAAAAAGGACACTCATGGCCTGTCTCTGGACATAGAGTGGAGATAAAAGCATTAACAGCAATAATTCCATGCAGGATTCTCCACTGTATATCTCCAGCTCTTTTAGTTAGTGGTGCCTTATACAGTGCTCTCCATTGTGGTCACTCATCCTCGTTCAGCCCGTGAACAGTGTGCCAGGGTGTGTCAGCTCTACCATGGAGCAATTTCTTATTAAAAACCTTCAAACAAGCTTTATAAATGTTTTTACCAGAGACAATATGCAAGTTCATATTCGTAATGTTTTTACACTCTAAAAAGTGACCAGTGCTTCTCAACATTTCTTTTTCTTCAGGTGAGAGGAGGGAGTCCTACTTTTGGAGTAGTTGTGCTACAATCCGTACAGATCTCAGTCCCAGATGTGCAGCTACTCCATCAGTGTTCTGAAGATTTGGCCCAGCCAGGTCCACCAGGTGTCTCAGATTGGTGAGACCAGACATGAGGAGAGTTCTAGTGAACACACTGCCTACAATGTCCAAGCATGCTCCATGAATCAGGGGCTCTTTTAGCAGCCAGTATAATGAGTCTGTGGCTGTGGCCCATTGAACCTTAAAAAGTTTAGAGGTGTTTAATCTTCTTGGATCCACTCAGACTAGAGATTTGTCAAGTCTCAGCTCTCCAAAAGTTCTTAGAATAGCACTGGTCACAGGTTTCCAACTCAAAAACATTGAACTGGTTAAATTTTTTTGTAAAAGCCTGTAAACGAAAGGCAGTGGTTCTCCTCTGTAGGTGCACCAGGCCTTGTCCACCTTCTCTTTAGGTAAATATAGCACACTGTGTAGCACCCAGTGCAGCTTGTCCCAGAAAAAAATCCAATAAAATTGACTGAATTTTTTGCTAAAAGTGTAATTGGTGGATCGATGCAGGCTATTTTGTGCCAAAGGGAGGATGCCACAAGATTATTAATAATTAGTGTGCACCCCCTATAGACATTTTGGGTACCAGCCATTTCCATTTGTCTAAGCGACCTTTTATTTTTTGCACGGTCTCTTCCCATTTCTTTTGCACAACGAGATCATCTCCCAGGTACACTCCTAGATATTTAAAACCTTCTTTTTTCCAAAACAGTCCTCTTGGGAGTTTTGGCACATCTACTGACCACTGCCCAACTAACAGGGCTTCACCCACACACAAAAACAACACGCTTCTTGCACAAATGCTGCCAAGGTGCTGAAAGGACAGAGCCACTTCAGCACCTCCATTGTTTTGGAGAGCAAAGCAGGGCGTGGCTGCAAGGAGGGGCAGTGAAATCACACACAGCTGGTGAGGAATAATTGCAGCGGTGGCTCTCTACCCTTTTGCAGAAATGCCAAGAGTATAAAAGGGCAATACAGAGGCAGCCAAGTGAGCCATGTTCCCTCCACTGATCCTGCTGATATTTTTTTATTTCTCACACAGATGAAGAAGTCTCTACCCTGGTGGAGGATGCGGGCATGAACACAGACCCAGCCCAACCTGTCCTAGTCATGGATCCCACGCTGAAACATCTCCTAGAAACTAACTGCCAGCAGCAGCTGGAGATCCAGCAAATCATCCAGAGCCTCCATGTAACCACAGATGAACTACTGGCATAGAGACAGCTTGCCACCACTGCCGCCTACCCCCTTCCCGACCCCTGCTGAGACTCCCAATGCCTTCTCTCCAAGCCGAGAAGATGACGTTGAGAGCTACATGCTGGAATTTGAAAGGATCATCCACCTCGAGGGCTGCACAGAAGAAGAATGGGCACACATCCTCACATCCTTCCTCTCTGTGGAAGTACTGGCAGCCTACTACGCCATCCCGCCAGCCGAGACTGCCAACTATGAACTGGCAAAGGGTGAAATCCTGGTTTGGTGCGGCCTTTCTTTCGTCAATGTGGCAGCTGAGTTCCACCAGGGGTCCTACCAGCCCAGAGCCACCCCTCACATCCAGATGGACAGCCTGCTGCGCACCACCAAAAGATGGCTACAGCCCGACCAGCACACCAAAAAGTGGCTACAGCCCGACCTTGTACCCTGAGCGATGGTGGGACCAGTCGAGTAGTGCTAGAGGATCGGAAGGAGCGTGGTGCTATGCTTTAAGTGGGTGCTGGTCCGTTTTTGGCTTTGTAGGCAAGCATCAGTGTTTTAAATCTGATGCGGGCAGCTACAGGAAGCCAGTGGAGGGAGTGTAGCAATGGGGTGGTGTGGGAGAACTTAGGAAGGTTGAAAACCAGTCATGCAGCTGCATTCTGGATCAGTTGCAGAGGACGAATAGCACTCAAAAGCATACCTGCCAGGAGTGAGTTACAGTAGTCCAGTCTCCAAAATGACAAGGGACTGAACAAGCACCTGTGTGGCCTGTGTGGAAAGAAATGGACGAATCCTTCTGATGTTATAAAGGAAAAATCGGCATGAGCATGTTAGATTAGCAATGTGAGAGGAAAAGGACAGTTGATTGTCTATTGTTACCCCAAGGTTGCGTGCAGTAACCAAAGGCGAGATCGTAGAGTTGTCCAGGGAGATCGCAAGATCCTGACATCACCTGGGATGAACAGCAGTTCATCAGTTTCATTCATTCAGTTTTGCTGCTATTAAGTTTCAGCTGATGAGCTGTCATCCATGATGAGATGTCTGCCAGACATGCTGATATCAAAGCAGAAACATAAGTGTCTGAGGGAGAGAAGGAGAGGATGAGTTGAGTGTCATCTGCATAGCAGTGGTATGAAAACCCATGTGAGGATATGACCGCACCAAGAGATCGAGTATAGAGGGAGAACAGAAGAGGACCAAGTACTGAGCCTTGCAGAACACCAGTGGAGAGTCTGCGGGGAGCAGATGTGGATCCCCTCCATGTCACCTGATATGACCAACCTTCCATGTAGGAAGCAAACCATTGCCATGCTGCACCACAAATTCCTAGACTCATGAGGGCAGACAAGAGAGTCTTGTGGTTCACTGTGTCAAATGCTGCTGAAAAGTCAAGGAGGATGAGGACTGAAGACAGTTTGGCTGAGCTAGCAGCATGTAGCTTCTCAGTGACAGCCAAAAGGCCAGTCTCTGTGGAGTGTGCCGGTTTGAAGCCAGCCTGGTTAGGATCTTGGAGGTTGTTCTGTGAGAGATAGAGAGACAGTTTATTGTAGATGGTTCATTCAAGGGTTTTACAAAGAAAAGAAAGAAGTGATACTGGTCAGTAGTTGCTGATGTCAGAAGGATCCAGAGTGGATTTCTTCAGGATGGGAATAACCCTTGCTCTCTTGAATGAGATTGGTACATGACCAGATGGTATGGAGCCATTGATGATAGTGGTGATGAAGGGGAGGAGGTTTGAGAGATGGTCTGGAACATTGTGGAAGGCATTGGATCCAATGGGCAGGTGGTAGGATTGCAGGACAAGAAGACTTGCAGGATTTCTTCTGTTGCTAGTTTAGAAAAACATGCCAGTGGAGGAGAAGGAGAATCCTCAGTGTGTAGTTTAGGAGTTAGGGTAGAAGTGAAGGTCTGGCAGATTTTTTCAATCTTCTCATCATAAAAAGTGGCAAAGTCTTCAGCAGTAAGGGAGAACAGAGCAGGAGGAGCTGGTGGGTTGAGTAGTGTAGACTACATGCACTACATTCACTACACACAGGGAACACACCCAAAGCACCCACCTTGCTCATCGAAGTGAACATCCAACCCATCACAGCTATCCTAGACTCCGGCAGCACAATAAACCTGGCCAGACCCGCAGCCATGCCATGAAGGGCCAAGAAAAAGGAGACCCAGTTTTCTAGTTTTCTAGTCGCCGGAGGACAACCCACACTTGGGCATGGGTCCAACAAGCTTAAAGGGCCCTGGAGGAAGGGGACGCCACAGGAGGAGGTGAGACACATACACCAACTAACCAGCTCTCCTCTGTGTTTTAACAGGTGACACGGGAGGGGAACTTTGGGCACGAAGAAAAAGAAGACGACCGCCTCAAACGCTGCTGGCAACAGGTGTGCCAAGTGGAGGGGATCATCCAGGACCCAGAGCAGACACTTCCGGCATCATATTTCCTGGTGCAGGGAGGCCTCCTGTACTTTCGCACTGAATGCCGTGGCCAAACCTGCGACCTCCTAGTGGTTCCCGTACCCAAGACCCAGTTACTCATCCACATGGTCCATTCACACCCACTAGGCAGTCACCTGGGGGCACAAAACACCCTGGAGAAACTGAAGGATCATTTCCTCTGGCCTGGCATGGACACAGAGGTCAGGGTTTTCTGCCTGAGGTGCCCCCAGTGCCAGAGAACAGCACCCCAAAAGCCCCCACCCGAGCCCCTGATTCCCCTCCCCATCATCAGCATCCCCTTTGAAAGGATAGGCATGGAACTCGTAGAGACGCTCACGAAGTCCGCCCGGGGTCATAAGTACATCATGCTCCTGTTCAGCCATGTTCATCATGCTCCTGTGTCCGCTGTTGCAGGTGAAGCACCTGAGGATGTCCATTTACCACTGACAGATGGATGGACTAGTGGAGAGGTTCAACAATGCTGAACCCTCAAGCGAATGCTGTGGCGAGTGGTAGACGAAGAGGGGAGGAACTGGGACCTCCTCCTGCCATACGTCCTCTTCGCTGTTCTTTGGACAGCAACCTCGGGGACTGCCGGATGTTGCCCAGGAGGCCTGGTAGGAGCAACCCTCACCCTTCCGCTCCCTAGTCGATTTCGTGCAAGATATGCAGGAGCGGATCGACAGAGTGGCCCTGATCTTCAGAGAACACCTGGAGGCAGCACAGAGGGAGCAACAAAAGGTGTACAACAGGCCAACACAGCCAAGACAGTTCCAGCTGGGTGATCAGGTGCTCCTCCTCCTCCTACACTATGCCACTTGGCACGCTGCCAAGGCCTGTACACAGTCCTCGAGAAGGCGGGCCTAGTCAAATACCGCCGGCGACAACCCAGTAAGCGTGCAGACACACAATTGCACCATGCAAAGTTATTAAAAAAGTTGGTCGAACCAGCTCCAGTTGTGTCTGCATTTTACCCTCCACACAGATCCCAGAGAACACACCTTGGTACACCATGGAGAAGATCTCACCCCCACGCAGAACCAAGAGCTGACAGAGCTGGCGGACCAGTTCGCTGATGTGTTCTCCTCCACTCCCTTGATGACACATCTGGTCCATCATGAGATCAAGACTCCTCCGGGAGTTGTGCTAAGACAGTGGCCCTACTATGTCCCAGAGGCCCGCTGTCAGGCAATCGAGGAGGAAATTAGCCGAATGCTCCATGACGGCATTATCGAGTCCACCAGCCCCTGGTCAAGCCCCATCGTGGTTGTGCCGAAGCCCGATGGCAGTATGCGGCTTTGTAATGACTTTCGGAAGCTAAATCAGGTGGCAGACTTCGACAGCTACCCCCTCCCCCGTGTGGACAACCTGGTGGAGCCGCTCAGGAGAGCCCGGTTTGTATCCATCCTCGACCTCACAAAGGGATATTGGCAGGTTGCATTAGCTCCAGACACAAAGCCAAAAACTGCATTCATCACCGCCAGCAGCCACTGGCTCATTTGGGCTACATGGAGCACCTGCAACATTTCAATGATTGATGGACATCGTCCTGCGACCACATTGACGGTTCACAGCCGCATATCCGGACAACATCAACATCCACTCCACCATCTGGTCAGACCACATATACCACCTCGGGGAGGTCCTGGGGGATCTGAGGGCTGACCGAAGCACAGTACCTGGGCTACCGCATCAGCCGGGGGTTATTGACACCACAAGAAACAAAGATCAAGGCTGTCAAGGAATACCCCTGGCCCACATCGAAGAAACAGTTACGTGTCTTTTTGGAGTTGGCGGGATACTACCCCTTTTTTGTGCCTAACTTCTCCTCTGTAGCTTTCCCCCTCTCAGATTTCACTGTCCACACCGATGCTTCAGAGACGGGGCTGGGTGCCATGCTCGCAGATCTTCTATGGCGAACACCCGGTCCTGTACTTCAGCCACAAACTGACCCCTGCAGAGAAGAAGCATGGAAATGCAGACAGCCTCTCCTGCAGATACGACCAACAACCAGCGGCAGTAGGCTCGGAGCTGAGGGGGGTACGGTGACGGCAGGTGCGCAGCCCATGCACAAAACTAACATGCTCCTCGCACAACTGATGCATTCAATACCTCCGTTGTTTTGGAGAGCAAAGCAGAGCTTGGCTGTGAGGTGGTGCGGCGAAATCACACATGGCTGGCGAGGAATAATTGCAGCAGCAGCTCTCTACCCTCTTGCAGAAACACAGAGAGTATAAAAGGGCAATACAGAGGCAGCTCCTGCTGATATTTTTTTTCTTTCTCAAGCATATGAAGAAGACAGCTCAGTGGTCTACTCTCTCCTGGCTGCAGACTGCCATGTGCCCTCTCGGTGACGTCCATAACTGCACCTGGGTCCCACCTCCATGTTGCACAGCCTGCCACAAGATACTACACCTTATCAGCACCCTTTTCCCCCTGCCACTTTTTGTACATAAAAGAGCACTTTTCTCGCATATTCCTGCCTCTGTATGTCTGTGTTCAGCCCATTGCAGCCTTGAGTCACTACAAGACATAATTTCAGTCTTTACAAACATTTTGTAATGTGTCAACATCTCTCTGTTCATCAATCATTATCACAATGTCATCAGCATAAGCTGACAGACAGAAGGCGTTTTGACAGTCAGGAATTGAGAACCCTTTTAATACAGCTCTCAGTTTATTTACGAGAGGTTCTATTGCCAAGGCATAGAGCATACCATACAGAGAGCACCCTTGCCTTACTCCCCTACACACTTTAGAAGGAGTACATAAGCTACCATTAAACTTAAGTACACTTTCAATGTCACAATATAAAAACTCTTATTTTGTCAATGAAATCAGAGCTAAAACCGAAAGCTTTAAGATTTTTCCAGATAATCATGTTCCACCGGGTCAAAAGCTTTCTCCTGATCTGTGGAGATCAATCCCATATTCAATTCAATTCAATTCAATTTTATTTGTATAGTGCTTTTAACAATGGACATTGTCACAAAGCAGCTTTACAGAAATAAATGGATTCACAAAAAGTATATTGTAAATATGTGAATTTATCCCTAATGAGCAAGCCAGAGGCGACGGTGGCAAGGAAAAACTCCCTGAGACAATATGAGGAAGAAACCTTGAGAGGAACCAGGCTCAAAAGGGAACCCATCCTCATCTGGGTGCAATGGATAGTGCAATTATAAGTAAATCCCTTCTATTATTGTGTACTATATGGACAAATAGTGCAATTGTGCAACCAGTAAATTCATCACACTTTTTGCAAGAAGTCCGGTTGGTTAAAAACTATCCACTGTCCACTGATGGAGTCCTGAGTATGAAGGTGCTCATGGCAACTGCAGCCCCAAAGCCACTACAGCAATTGCAGTCCCAAGCCATTCAGCCCAAATAATCTTGAGACGTCAAGAATGTCTCAAACTAAGGCGATGTTATCGAATATAGACCTCCCAGGTACACAGTAGGTCTGATCAGTGTGAATAACTTCTTCCAGAATGCTTCCCAGCCTCGTAGCTAAAACTTTAGAGATCAGTTTATAGTCACTGCACACTGGACACAGGTCTCCAGTTTTTTTATATCAGTGATATTTCCTTTTTTTTGGCAGCAGTGTTATAACTGCCCTCCTACAACTCAAAGGTAGCAACCCTCTGGTTAAACTATTGTTAAGGACTTCCAGCAAATCCTCCCCAATGACAGCCCAGAAAGACTTATAAAATTCAGCTGGAAGTCCATCTATACCAGGTGCTTTACCACAATCCATGCTCTGTAGGGCTTTTTGCTGCTTTTATATGGTTATTTCCCCACTGAGAGCTGCATCTACGTTTTGTGAAATTTTAGGCAATCCTCCTAGGAAGATCTGCTCTGTTGCCTGGTCCTCTTTATATTCACAAACATAAAGCTTTTCATAAAATCTGACTGCTCTTTGACATATTTCATCTGGCTCAGATAAAATGTCTCCAGTTTCAGAGTGCAGGTTGTAGATAAAATGTTTCTTTTCATTCTTTTTCTCGAGGCTAAAAACAACTTAGAAGGTGCATCCATTTGGTCCATCTTCTGGAAGCGTGATCTTACAAGTGCCCCTTGTACCTTAAAATCTAGGAGGTCTGATAGTTTTTTCCTTTAAGCTGTGAGGGTCTGAATATGGTTTTGGTCACCTGTTGACTGTGCCAGAGACTGAAGTTCTGTAATTTCATTTTCTACTTTTCTCAATGACTAAGCCAATTCCCTTATGACACTGATGGTGTATTGCTGACATAAATGTTTAGTTTGCTTTTTACCAAAGTCCCACCACTATTGTAAGGATGAAAAACCTCTTTTTTCTTTTCTAAAATTGTTCCAAAATAAAGTAAAAGTGTCTCTAAAATGTTGATCATTTAATAAAGCTGTGTTGAAATGCCAGTATGTACTCTTTGGTTTAACAGAGCTCAAACTTTCTATGCATGAAACCAAACTGTGGTCTGAAAGGCCAACAGGGCTAATGAAACAGCTTTTGATAATGTTTAAATGATGCTTAAAAACATAGAACCTGTCCAACCTTGCAAGAGATTGAAATCGTTGCGAACATGAGCCCATGTGTACTGTTTTTGAGCTTGATGAAAAGCTCTCCAAACGTCACTTAACTCGTGTTTTTCAACTATCTGGATGAGCTGTTTGCAAGAAGGCATGTGGGCTCCATGTGGTTACGATCATGGTTCTCCATTGTGCAACTGAAATCTCCACGGACAAATAAATATTCTTCGTTATTACAAGTTTCCAGAGTTTTGCATAATCTAAAAAACCCAGTCTTTCAAGTGGTGAAGCTGGGGCACATACACAAAAACAAAAACATGTTTCTCAAATTGGGCTCTAATTTTTAACAGTCTGCCATTCAAGATCTCCTCCATACTGTAGGAGACTGGAGTAAAATTCCATGCTGGTGCTGACGCCCAGAAACCTTCCTCTAGCTCTCAGCGAAACTCGATGTGCTTACAAAGCAAATTATTAAATGCTCTATCAACAGTATATCTATCTATATATAAATGTATAACAAAGATAGAAAAGATGCAACAAACACGCTCACGCCCACACTCAACACGCTCCGCCCACTTACTCCCAGCACTCTGACACAGAGACAGAGAGAGAGAGAGAGAGAGAGAGAGAGAGGGAGGAGCTGATGCTCTGAGATGAGAAGCTGGATTGGCGCAGGGAGAGGAAAGAAGGAGGGATAATGCTTTAGAATATGAAAGGCAGAAACAGAGAGAGGGAGAAAGCATTATCGTGAAAGAGACACCTTAGCGCCTCAAGGCTGCCTAACAAAGCTCTATCAGAAAATCCAGAGCCGATCCATTATACAGTCCTGATTATTTTATTATCGCAGGCCGGTAGATGCGCAGCGTCATCCTCCTGTTTGCGCAAATTACGCTGGACTGACCGGAGTCACAACAGCATCACCGAACAAGGAGGGAAAAACTGCACCCTCATCCCGATTCCGAGCTGCTGCTTAAGGTAAGACCACAATCCCTGCAAGAAATGACCGTATGATATAGCAGTTACTTCTTCATGTGCTCATTTGCTGCTCGGTCTGCGGCGGAGGTTTCTTTCGGACGTGATGCGCTGATTTAATGGTCTGTTTTGTAAAATACAGAAGAGTCCCACATCCGTCTAAAGCATCTGATTGCGCAATAGGTTTGTGCATTTTAGATGTTTAGTCCTTGTGCTATAAAACATAACCAAACTAACTTAATCAGATAATCTAGATTCTCCTGGTTTATAAAACAGAAATGCCTGGGATGATATCTGGTGTATTTGGTGTACATGGGATCCTGTGATGCTTTGCTTCAGGTGTTCAGAAGAGCTGACATAGCATCTACAAGCACAGGTGCACTGGCTGCTAACTTCCTTTTACATGTTAAAAATTGTCTGATCTAAACACTAACAGCATGTTTTGACAGTCAGGCTTGAAAATGAATCCTATGGGAATTAACCTAAGTCCTAATTAAAATGCCTGCTTCATTACCTCAGGAGTGGTGAAGCCTGGAGGCTGTTTAAAGAATCAGTAATCATAATAATAATCAAGGAATCATATTGCTAATGAACCTTCTATTGGTGGATATATAACAACCTGGGCCCAGTTTCCCTAAAGCATTTTAACTGATAGAGACAATATTCAATGTGATGCTCACTCTGTCATCTACCAGTGATGTTTGTGCTGGGATGCTTTAGGAAACATCAGCCCTGACATCATGAGAAATTGGTACAATTTTGAACAAGATTGTTCCAATTTCTCATGATGATGAGGTCGGATTAAGTTAGATTTAACATCAGTAAAGTTGTTTAAAAAAGGTACAAACACTGACGCTGTCCCTAATCCTAATCTTCCTTCCTTTATTTATTTATTTATTTATTTATGTTTTTATGTATTTTTTTATTTATTTACAAAATGAGTTATGCTAATAATTGTGAATTTGCAGGTGTGAGACCATGCTGCTGTGTGCAGGATATTAAAGGCCAATGTATACACAGAAGTTCGCTCATTTCTTCAGTTAGAGCCTATATATCCACATGAAGCTGACACCTACAAGCACCCACATGCACAAAGTACAAGGTTTTGTTATATATACAATCATTAATGGGTTTGATTAAACTTTCCACAAATGTTTAAGGGCAGTTAGGTGATCTCAAAGAATCATAATTATTAGTTAAAAATAAGGTTCCAAGACTGATTATGAAATTCATACCAAAATTTAATTCATCCAAGCCTTCAGTAAGACCTTTCATTGCCCACGTTCTGAAGACGAGATAATGGCCCAAAGATTCAGTCTTGACTGCTTTGTTCAGCTATCAGCGAATCAAAGATTGACTGCAGCTCTTCTGAGAGATTAGTATCTTCTGAGAGTTACTGATAATAATCAGATGATGAGAATGCCTTTCTTACGCTATAATAGATAGTCACCAGCTATAGTAACAATGGCTTGTTCATGATAAAATAATGACCCATTTGTTCAGAATTTGGTATAGACACTGAATATTTAGTTTAGTGTCAATCATAAGAAATATAGTCATTACAAGCAGGACATTTTAGTTTTAGTTTAATTCACCAGTAATATATTGTCACATTCATTAGTTCACTTGCTGCTTTCATTTTCCATTCCAGTATGATTGTTTTATGTATTATTCCAATATTTTATGTTTTTGAGCTTGCTACACTGCCATCACTTCCTCTATTGCCTCATGCTCATGTCCTTCTGGAGTCCCCTGGAGTAGGTTGGGAAAAGGACCTCTTGTGTATTGTATATTCTTGTAAAGCTACCTCAAACATCAAAATAATGGGGACAATGAGGATAACTCTAGTGAACATGACACAACATAGCTCTAATACAAACATCGCTTCGCTGTTAATTAGTGGTGTGATGGTGTACAACGATAATTGTACAACATGACAGTGAAATCTGAAGTAGTACTAGTATTGCTATATGATAACTAAAGTATGTAGACCTACATAATTTAAAATGCCTTTGTTGAGCTAGCCATACCATAGCTTTGCAAAGAGTATACTACAGTATATCCTAATTTACCTTATTGTTTTGAGCAGTTGGAGAATTTTTATATCATTCCACCCCAATTCTCAGAATCTAGTGAAAGAATGGTTGTTTGAGGTAGACAGCATGTTAAAAACTAGAAGCCACATTTCTCAGGAGAATATAAGCCCTGGGGCTGTTTGGGGAGTCGGAGGACAGTGAGGCCATTGAGAAAGAGGCTGGTAGTGGTGGCAAAAAGAAGTCATAGCAGCAGCAATGGCAACTATCAAGTAAATTAAAGTTCAGTGAAGCAGCATTGGAAAGCACACATCAGAATGCTAATGCTGCGCCGCCTCTGGCCAGCCGTCATGACCAGGAGCGGGCCATGTGCTTAGGTGTTCAACCAGAACTGAAAATGAAGGGGGGAAGAAGGGAGGAGGAGTGTGAGACAAAGAGACAGAACTACTGGGAAACAATGTGCCCCTCCAAAATGGATTAACAAGCTAGTCAAGTAGTGAGTGTGCCAGTTAATATAATCTGAATGTTTTGGAAGATGCTGTGTTGATGATGAGTCAATCAAGATATGGTTCATCCTGAGAATTGCCAGTGACCTGGAAATGTTTATAAAATATTCAATGTAAATATAACCTTATAGTATGAGAATGAGGGCATGCATCTGTCTTGGCTCATGAAACATTCAGTAAATTCTCTTGTTTTCTGTCCTGATTGAGGTAGGAGGAGATTTTTTTTTTTGATTGAAATGTCTAAGTAAATATGTACGAGGCAAGGATGCATTGCATTTCTCTCAGTTATATACCATGTTTCTCCCCTAACTCTAAGGTCAAGTTGAATACTTGAAGGATAGGTTGGGTCAATGCATGTAGATCTGTAACAGAAAGGAAAATTGGCTTGTCAGTTATGTTTTTTATTTAAAAAAAAATATGCATATGTTAATGACTACTTTGAAACAAGTGCAAGTTTCAATCTCACCAGTACACCTGTCTATTAGCATCCAAGAAGACATTATCTTTACTTATGTTGAGCACTGTTTATATGTTTCAAATGAATAATAATTAAAATCAGTTCTGTTGTGATCTCTCGGCAGCTGGTCAGGCTCACATCTTTCTCATCGGCTTTATTGATTTCTCCTCTCTGTCCAACTCTGATTCTCTTATGAATCTGCTTTGCCAAAACCTAACAGATGCGTGTGTATGAGAGAGAGAGAGCACCAATATTATGACTAAATGTGTCCATAGAGGCCCTATATTGTGAGCACATCATGGAGCTTGGTTTCATCTCCTGAGAGACCAAAAATGTGGTACACCAACTGCAATTTTAAAGTCTGCCACTTAATTGGGAGCCTCATTTTACAGCTCATTCCTTATTTCTACATTTGTACAAGGCAATAAGGTCTGTCTGCAGACCACAGAAGGCATGTTTTTGAGTCCATATGTGGAAAGTAGGATGTGTCTTTAAGACCATAGATGGTAATGTGGACATCATTGAGTATGTTTCTTCAAGTAGGAAGAAAGAAGTATATATGTGCATGCTTTTCCTTTTTTTTTAAGTTGTGTACCATGTTTTCCTGCCACTATAAGGTCAACTTGAAGACTTGAAACATAGGATGAATTTGGATCAATAAAGGAAGATCTGTGACAGAAAGGAAAATTGTCTTGTCAGTCATGTATTTCATTAATGATTAATTTGTTCATCTTTGGTCACTCGAGAGAGCAAAATTGGCTGTGCTCTCAGAGTGAACAAATTGGGGAGAAAATGGGGAGAAAAATGTAATTAATTTTTTAGCCAGTTAACTAACAAGAGCTAACCTGACAAGATTTCCAAGAGGATTTTAGAAGAAGAAGAAGAAGAAGAAGAAAAAGAAGAAGAAGCAGCCTTTTGCATATTGTTAGGAATTTGGGGTCAGAGTTCGGGGTCAGCCATGTTACAGCACCCATTAAGCAGAGAGGGTTAAGGGCCTTGCTCAAGGGCCCAACAGTGGTAGCTTGGTGGTGCTGGGGCTAGACAAGGACCTGTTAAGCTGGGACAATTTGCAAGGCATGGGTGCTTGGTAAGGTGTGGTACATGCCTAGCTAGGCAGGAGAGACCACTTTGTACTGCCTTAATCAAACATCAAAAGTTTAAGTTATATTCATAAATATGTGTATGATATTTTATGATATAATATTTTACTGCAACTGTCAGTCATCTAGCTAACATGAACTAACCCGAAAAGATTTTAAGAGGATTTTTAAGTAATATTTATAAATGTTAATAAATGTCACTGCTAGCACTAACAAACTATCTATCATGAGTTAAACTGACAGGATTTCTGAGATGTCTAGATAACATTTGCGAATGTTGTGAATTAATTTGTAAATGTTATCATTTTTACTGTTAATGCTAACATAACCTAATTTGGCATGATATGTTAGAAAAACGTTGAGTGCAATCATGCTTATTCAGAAATGTTTGAAGGGTGTGTTTTGAATCTAGGCTCAAAGACACAATCATCTGTACCACTCAGAGACACGCCCACTCCTCTGTGGTCTTCACACAGACTTTTTTTACTCAAGGACATAACCTTATTATCTTCTTAGTTTGTATAATGGTTGGAGTGAGAATAAGCTTCAGCTTAAAAGAACTGCAGTGATGTGGAACTGAATTAGATTAGGGTTGCTGGGAGCACATTCTATCTAGCTGCTGAGAAATGACCCTGTCTCGATCCCCTAAACCTATAACCCCAGACAGGACTGCTGAGTCATTTACAATACTAAATTATTCAGACACAGATGTTAATATAATGTTCAGCCTAAGACTGTGGACTTATTTAACCTTGACTGAAATGCATCCGATTCACCAGAGTGGCTGGGTTCACCATTCACACAGTTTCTAAATGTGCAGGATCACTAATAAATACAGTATGTTTGACCATATTTATTAGCAGGTCACATCAGGGAAGAAGGCAGGGTTTTCAGAGGTCACAAGTCCAAAAATGTCTGCAGGGGAAAGAGGCAAGATTGTGTACATCAGCTGTGTGATGTAGTTCAGAGTCCAGAGGTAAATGATGAGGAGAGAGAGAGTTAGAAGTGGCTGGAGGTTCCTTTATCTTTACTGTGAAGTACTTCAGGACAGATGAGGCTTTGTTTACATCTGGCGGGAAGAATCAAGCAGGAAAACAGAGCATCATTGTCTTCCAGGCCGACACAGATGCTGTGATTGTCACTGAGAACATGCACTGTTCTCAGTGAAGTCACTGATCATGCTGATCGCTGCCTCGCTGGGTGCAGCTGTCCACAGCTCCAGTGTCATTGTGCACTCAACTGATCTCAACACACTGGATTTGTAAAGGAAACAAAGCAGTAGCCTCCTGCTTATGTCACTCAGTTTGGAGAAGAAATGTTTTGATAGTAGAAGGTATAAAACAAGCATGTCATTTATGATTCCCCGCCATAATGCTTTGGGAGTCAGATTTATTTTACAGCAAGGTTTTGATTTGTCAAACATACTGTCAGCGGAGGTATGATGGCATGTACTTTCTGATGTGGAATTTGAGCTACTTCACTTATCAAGGAGTCAGGCATAAGAATGAATGAAAATAAGAAGTTCTGCTATTAAGAATTAGCAAAACTGTCCCAAAACCATAATAACGAAAGAAAGAAAAATAGTTAGCCTGCATTATGCTGCCAGTCTACAAACGGTCAGTGAAAAGCAAGTCTGTTCATTTTGGTATGACAGAGCAACAGCATTTGCAGACTGTAATATAATTCAGTTACATGCTGGCAAACTACAGCAAGTCTCAAATCTTATGTACTTAAGAATTGTCTTGCACAAGTTTCAAAACATTACATGGTGGCCGGTTCTAGAGGCCAGACACAAACCATCTTGAGCACCATATGCATGACAAGTGGGAGAAACCAATTATGTGCATAATTCAAGTCAGGACAATCAGCTGGTGAGAAGATAAACACTGTGTCCTCTCTGTCTTAATAAAATCCATGCAAATAGAATTTTAATGGTACTGTACTGTACAAAATACTTAGAACCCCAAACCTTTGCTAAAAATGTTGACATAGATATTTCTTATACATCTTCTGCATTAGTGTCTCAGTTAAATAAGAGCAAATTTTAGATATCCAAATATTCATTAAAAAAGACATTTTACAGAGCAAAATTAGAGTTATTACAGAGAAATGGTCATGGACACCATCTGACCATCATTTTACCTGCAGAGACAGAAACAGTGAGAGCCAGTGTGTCCAGAAAAATGGTGACAAGTTGTCCAAGATGCTTGAAATAACCAGTTAATTTTCTTGTAAAATGCAGGTGATGCAGGTTTAAAGCCAAAATCATGTAAAATGTTTATTGCTCTTTATATTTTTGGTATTTGAAAGCAATTTTTTTTTCCAAAGCATCTTCATTTTACAGAATGTCTTCATATGTCCCCAAGACTATTGCACAGCACTGTAAAAAAAAAAACAGTGAACAATAGACAAATATAAAAAACGCTATTGCACCACTGATTATACGCAAATTTACCTTTTATGCCGCCCCAATTACTTTAGTACAAAAGTACAGCCTGGAGTGCTTCCACTGTGCTGCTGCAGTGTAAACTTCTAATTACTTTTGCTTGATTACCAGAAGCAAGTAAGCTCTGTAAGATTTGGATTTTACAATCTCAGCTCCATTTGGTGAACCGCTGGAAACCTATGAAAAGCAAAACTGAAGGAAAAGAATCTGCAGTTACTGTGAAATCCAATACATTTGAACTTCAGTAGTTGACTAGGTTCTGTTTTCCAAGAAGTCAGCTCAAAATGGTTGCACTGTCATCTGCATTATGTTTAATCTGCTGCTTCGCTCCTTTCTACCTGGTGACTTAGGCTTCTTTACAGCTTAATAACAGCTCTATAACACCTCTTTCTTCCTGCATTCTCCTGTATAGAGAAGATAAGGCATCCGCTGTCTGGGCTGCTTAATTTAATTGTTTGAGATGTTGTCTATTAATTTGTCTGTGTATCAAGTTATTCTGCCTCCATGTACTGGCCTAATAGTGCCCCTTTTCCCTATGGAGACAGTGAAAGAAGAATCTGTTGGGGAGAATGAATGTAAATGTGTTACGATACCCATGACCTCCTGAGTAATGGTCACAATCTTTGACAACAGGTTAAATTAGGATGAGGATGAGACATGGCTTGCTGCTGGAATATGGAGCAAAATGGTGGTTATTCAATTCAATTCAATTTTATTTGTATAGCGCTTTTAACAATGAACATTGTCTCAAAGCAGCTTTACAGAACATAAGAAACAAAAAGCATGCAAACAGAAACAAAAACATTCAAACAGTCCTAGATGTTAGACAAAATTATCCCTAGTGAGCAAGCCTGAGGCGACTGAGGTGACTGTGGCAAGGAAAAACTCCCTTAGATGATATGAGGAAGAAACCTTGAGAGGAACCAGACTCAAAAGGGAACCCATCCTCATTTGGGTGACACTGGAGAGTGTGATATGAACAATATCCTTTCTGTATTTATTTAT
>CM040473.1:8348904-8389416 GCA_022758105.1 Pangasianodon gigas
TTGGCAGAGTCCTACTCTGAGGTTAAGACAGGTGCAGAATTTAACAGACAAGCTCTTCTGAAAGTGTCAGTAAGAGTCATTGTGTACATATATTTTTGTTTACTAGACAGTGTCAGTTAATGTTCATGTTATGCCAGAATATCAGAATAATAACAATCTGGATCTACACTGGTCATCACAGTCTAGTCTTTAAATGTCAGGGATGTTGTGCTCCTGCTTCAATATAATGGCGTAATGAAATAAATTTAGCTTAACTAAATAAGCTGTAATGAAGACACAGGTTTACAGATGTGATTTATGGTATAATTTGATTAATGTATATGAAAATGGCAAATTTTCAAACCTTTGTTCCAACAGCCAGTAGAGATTACTCATAGCTGTGCACAAACACACAGAACCCCTCCCTTTACTGCACACAATGGAGCATGGTATGAATACTCATAAACCAACATCTACATTGTCATAACCAAAAACAGATGATTATGTGGGTTTATAAAACCTGGAGACATGAGTAGTTTTTTAAGGAGCTGCTGAAAAAAAGGATTATAAGCAAAATCACCTTATGACTGAAGAAATATACAAAGAATCTGCAGGCTACATGATGCAATATGTGAGAATTAAATATCCTAATGTTTTGCAGTATCATTCAAAAATAATTTTAATCTCAGATGTATTTTCCCAAAAGTCCAAATATGTGATATTAATTTTGTAAAAAAAAAAAAAAAAAAAGAACGGATGTCCTTTACCTGCCTAGATCATCATTATAATTCTGCTCACATCTGCTCCAGTAACTCTAACTCATAGATTTCAGAGTTATCTGTAACAGGGGTTGCATATTTATACAGGGGCTAGAGTATAGCAAAGACTGTTAAGCTTTTTTTTTTTTTTTTAACGCCATGTTGGGATTTCCGAAAAGCTGTTTGGGTGTTCACTTTGGATATCCATCCTGCAAAGGACCTTTTTCCTCCATGGAAAATCCCTTACTGGTTGTATACTCTTCCTGATACTTATTGATTAGTCTTATGGCACTCATAACATTTTGGGGATTTTTGATAAAGATGGGGTGAAGGATCAATGGACCATCAGAAACTGTAGCCTTGTTGCTAGATCTAAAGTGCCTTAAATGTTTTTTTATATTTCCATGCAGGGAGTCATGAAAAAAGTAAAATAGAAAGTTGGAAATAACTCCATACTATTGCTCTATAGTTTTAATTGCAGTAATGAAAGCCTTGTGATTCTTATTACAAACCTAAACCTCTGAAAGCATCTACTACTGTCAGAAATGGCTGTAACTTAACCCAACATAAGCTAGTCCATGTAATCAAAACTACTCCACATCAGTGAATACACAGCATCAATCCATTCATGGATTCAAATCTGTTGTGCTGCCAGGTAGAGGGTGGTTAAAAATATTGCAGTGTCTGTGACTAGACACTACCATAAGAAGCCCTTGAGACTTGACATACTGAGGCAGCAAACAGCCTTGTCTAGCTGTAATTCAGGAAACTCTGTGATAATACCCTTACCGTTTTTCACATCAGCCTCAGCAAATGACTGCTAGGAGTCTTTGTAGCACCATTTCTGTGAAGACCACAACTCAGATAGTGCATCTGCTATCGAGAATTGTGGAGTTATGTGTTTACACTGTCTCATCTGACCTCCCAGGGTCCACAGCGCAGCAGTCTGTGCTGAAAATGAGTGTTTTTTTAGACCAGGACAGACAACAATTTGAAGTCTTGGAGAGGGTTAAGCAGGAGGGACAGTTATTATGACTCATTTTGGTGATTCTGTTCCTTCAATTTTTTGAATGTGATTTGAACTTTGTTTAATTTCGTTTTGCCCAGAAACAGTGAGCAGACTACAATGAAGATCACGTATCCCTACAGTAACCAACATTCATGGTTTTATTATTATACTCTTACTATTGCTTTGTTTATATGACAATTTAATGGCTAAGAAAGAATTTTCATTTAAGTCATTAAATGAAAATTCTTTTACACATTTACAATTCAGTTCAGGTCACATGGGTCACACAGAAATACAAACTTTAAGAAGTGGCAACATTTTATGTTTTTGCATTTAGTTTTGCTATGCTAAAGAAATGTTTTGGGTGAAACATGAAAGAAATGGCTGCTATCTGTATCCTTTACCCAACCATCAAGACTCTTTTGTGTACTGGTGCCCAATGCTGTCTTGAAATGCAGACTGAGGGCCCATTTCTTTAATAATGATGCATAATGATGATTTCTTTAATAATGAAAAAAAAAAACCTTGTATATCAGTAGCGACAGTTTCTGGCAGTGCATTAGCTTATTGGTATCATAGGATTCTTGTCAATCTGCTCTAGCACAAGGATAGATTTTGGAATTAGTCAGTCACACACTTCTGTAAAGTGCTCTCAAGAAGAGAATGTGCTAAATGCTGTAAATGTAAATATCAAATGTAAGTGCCCTTTCAGTTATGAACAATTATCATAATAGTAACACAGCACATTATTGATTTACATTCACATTTACTTTGACAGCTGGGTGTGTAAGAGTAAGGTAACAAAATAGGGAAGTACAAGCTTTACTGTTTCTGGTTTTGGCTTTTGGGTTATTAATTTTCTTTACTTGTGCTCCATAATTCTATTCAGCTCAGTCTCACAGTACTGCTGTCAATACATGAAAATTTCAAGCTACTCATGACAACAGTGACAGGGAATCAAAGAAGTGCAAAGCAAAACACAGTGAAAAAGACATAACTGAAATAAAAAGAGGCAACTTGGCCTTGGTGGTTACTCTAAAAAATGCTAAACAAAATTCTTGTTTTCAGCAAAAGATTGACAAAAAGCTTTTGGTTTTGAATTTAGTTCTGTGTTAGAGAATTTGATTCACTTCAAAGAATCACAAATATCAGACAGCCCAAAACTAACAAGGCCTGAACATGCATGCACATGGGATCTACCTGCTGGAGACATTGACAGTAGAACCAACTGGCATCTTTATCCTAATTTTGTGTCTTTATCTTTCGAGACTCTCCCATTACTATCATGCTACAACTGGAGCTTCACAGACTCTGTACAGATATGAGATTGGCTGGAGAGCAGCACTGTACCACTGGATAGCTGCCTGACTAATTACACATTATTTCAGAGAGACTTCTCTGAGCTCCTGCTGTCAGACAGACATTAGGAGGCACCAGATGTGGGAGAAAGAACAATGAACCTGCAGAGTAGATTAGGTTATGAGTTTGATACGGGAATACTATCTCCGAGCAACTTGGCCCCTTTTTGTGAACCAAGTACATTCAAACATGTGATCCTTCTTATGTTATATTCACTACTGAGCAGTGGATGTGCCATTGACCCAGAATATCTCTTAAATCTGTAGCAATACAACTGGAAAAATATCAAAATCAAAATGATCAATATAGAGAATATTTGTGGAAAAGACATATAAGAGTCGTTTGTATGCTTAGAGAGTGGTGTGTGTATAAATGTACACGTAAAAGGTACTAATATACTTTTTATTTTACTTGACTTGCATATTTCATAGGTACAAAGCTGAAACTATTTAACTCCTTTGTTTCACCCCATTACTCTCAAGTCAGAATAATATGAACATAATATCTGAAATAACTTACTGATACTGTTTTTAAGTGGTGTTTAACATTCATTACAGAGGTTGAGCCAATGTTTAATACATACAGAGTTTAATGTAGAAAAATAGAAGTAAAAGATGAGCATGAGGCACTGGACTATGATTCATTTTGCTCACCCCCCCCACCCCCAAAAAAAAATTATTTCTGGAGCTGCTTGCTCACAGGGCATCACGCATGAGACTTTCACTATCCGTTTTCATCCAGACAGTCTGGCTTTTTAACAAACCAAGGTCTCCTCATTAAATATGTATGTTCTGTATCACTTAATGATCTTCCCTAGCAGAGAGGGAAGGAAGTAACAGTCACTTTTTTTGATTAGTGTCACTTTTTTATGTTGATGTTCAAGGAGCCGTCTCTCACCTGGGTGTGGTCACATAAGAAGGATGAGGATCCTATTGTTTCTGCTAGTGCTCTGCTCACTGGCTTTGAGCTACACTGTGGGTAAGTACACCTCCCACTGTCCTCTTTGCCCCCCCCCCTTCTACCCCCCCTCTACCCCCCACCTCCTTTCCCCCTCCTTTTCTAAAACCATCATTCCTATCTTCCTTGCAACATCCACTTTGTAAATTTTTGGTTGTCTCCTGCCACACAGCTTTCAAGACCCGTCTCTAATGTCCAGTGTCAGGCTGATGACAAGGAATGTGATTTGATATGAGATTTTAGGAGTGGACTTGCACTGAGTAAGGCCAGGCTTTAGATTAATTATTGATTGTGTTATTTTAGGTCAGTGAGCAGAAATGACTTGATTTTCTTG
Source organism: Pangasianodon gigas (assembly GCA_022758105.1). NCBI lineage: Eukaryota > Metazoa > Chordata > Actinopteri > Siluriformes > Pangasiidae > Pangasianodon > Pangasianodon gigas. The sequence goes on from CM040473.1 coordinate 8,353,301, forward strand.
AGAGATGTTTTTTATCTAAGGGTTAAAATAATTTAAGCATTAAATGTTAATGACAAAGGGGTGTTGGCTTTACCACGAATAAACTTGCAATCCCATCAGTAGGGGAATTTGAATGAACAATCGTGCAAGCATTGCCTCAGTAAATACAGCTGTATGAGCTTGTGTCTATATTTAGCATAAATTGGATTTGGTAATGCTACTGTAAATACATACCAGTGATGAGTCACTGTCTTTTACTCATTTCATCTATTGTGTGTATAATGTCCATTAGTGGAGTCTAACCACTGAGTTAATGCAGTGGGGCTGCAGCAGCCTGTCACCGACATGTGTGGATGTGAGGGCAGGTTTCTGGTGGAATTCCATTAGCTGTAGCTGTAAACACAGCACTGAGCTTGAGTGTTATTTCCCAGCAGAGACCTGCACAGGGAATGAACTGAATAGGAACGTTCCCCTCCTCTCTTCTACCTTCTTCTCCCCATCCTCTCATCCACCCCACTCACACATCCTCTACATCTCTCACTGTCCCAGATTCCAAGTGCGCCTTACAAATGTATACTACCGGTCAAAAGTTTGGGGTCACTTTGAATTTTCCTTGGTTTTGAAAGAAAAACACACTTTTTTTCAATTAAAATAACATTAGATTGATCAAAAATACAGACCAGATATTATTAATGTTGTAAATGAATATTGTAGCTGGAAACTGATGATTTTTAATGGAATATCTACATAGGCGTAAAGAAGGTTTTTTCAGCAACCATCACTCCTGTGTTCCAATAGCACATTGTGATAGCTAATCCAGGTTTCTCATGTTAAAAGGCCAATTGATCATTAGAAAACCCTTTTGCAACTATGTTAGCACAGCTGAAAACTGTTGTGCAGGTTAAAGAAGGAACAAAAGTGACCTTCTTTAAGCTAGTTATGTATCTGAAGCATCAGCATTTATGGGTTTTATTATAGATTCAAAATGGCCAGAAAAAAAACTTCTTCTGAAACTCCTCAGTTTATTCTTGTTCTAAGAAAGGAAGGCGATTCCATGCGACAAATTGCCAAGAAACTGAAGATTTCATACGACGGTGATCAATTGAATGTTATTTTAATTGAAAAAAAGGATGCTTTCCTTTCAAAACCAAGGAAATTTTGAAGTGACCCCAAACTTTTGAGAACAGCACAAACTGGCTCTAACCAGGATGGAAAGAGAGGTGGGAGGTGCACAACTGAGCAAGAAGACAAATACATCAGAGTCTCTAGATTGGGAAATAGACATCTCACAGGTCCTCAACTGGCAGCTTCATTGAATGGTACACGCAAAACACCACTCTCAGCGTCAGCAGTCAAGAGGCATCTCCAGGATGCTGGCCTTCTAGGCAGAGTTGCGAAGAAAAAGCCATATCTAAGACTTGCCAATTAAAGGAAGCGAATAAGATGGGACAAAGATCTCACCAGATCTCAACCTTATTGAGCTGTTGTGGGAGGATCTTGACCGTATGATTTGTAAAAAAGTGCTTCAAGAAGCATGGGGTGAAATTTCCTCAGATTACCTCAACAAATTGACAGCTAGAATGCCAAATGTCTGCAAGGCTGTAATTGCTGCAAAGGGAGGATTCTTTGATGAAAGCAAAATTTGAAGAAGAGAATTCTTATTTCATGCAAAAATCATTATTTCTAACCCTGTCAATTTCTATTTCAATTTACTACATTTTCAGTTCATTTTACTGCTCATAAAAGTATGAGATTTCATGGAAAATGTGAAATTTTCTGGGTAACCCCAAACTTTTGACTGGGAGTGTACATCTTTGCATGCATGCGAAACACATATGAGCACCCATACATCCGCACACATGCGCACATACAGGCACACGCACATACAGGTGCACACACACACACACACACACACATATACACTCCCACACACCAATCCCACAGTCATAAAATTAGATTCCCAAGACTCTCCAAGCTACATAGTAACAATCATATGCATGTTAGAAAATGTCTAAAAATTTAAATTCTCTAACAACAGATTGTATTTGTAGTCAGACAGCCACAGCGAAGCAAACCTGTATATTATACTTTACTTCCTCCTGTATTTACTCCCTTTTGTAGTTATCACTTCTAACCAATTCAAAGTGAAAGGTATTTGCAGCTAGATTAAAAAAAAAACATACTCTGTATCTATACACCTGGTTCTTCTCTCATTATAAAAAATGCAGTTAGATATGATGACATATATCCCCAACTGAATATGCCCAGGAGGAAAACTGTCCCACCCTATGTGTCAATTCAGTGGGTGAGGGGAGCCCCTCTGTTTCAGCCTTGGCATCCACTTGATGTAATGCAGTAACTAGATTTCATCAGACAAGAGAGTGGCACAGAACTGTGGAGATTACTTAGGGCCAGACTGATGCAGACTGATAAATCAGGTCACATTTTATGAGTTAAACATGCTGTCTGTGTGAGTTTAATGGATTACTTTTATTTATGCCACAATGCCACAGTGTATAAAAGATAAGTAGTTTAAAATATACTCAAGTAATATATTAAATCTCTCTCTCTCTCTCTCTCTCTCTCTCTCTCTCTCTCTCTCTCTATATATATATATATATATATATATATATATATATATGTGTGTGTGTGTGTGTGTGTTTGTGTATATATATATATACACACACACACAGTATATGTGTGTGTGGCTCCGTCGTAGAGCCTCATGCACACATGCATACACACACCGCATGCACACACTGATTCAAACCTAAGATGAATGAATGAACAGAAACAGAACTAAAGTGTTATACATGAAACAAGAGCAACAACTGAAAAATATTATCCAAGAGGTTAGTCTATACATAAAGGCAAGGTTACAGAGAAACAAATTCACAATTGTGTATGCACACATGCGTACGCAAGCCTCATGCACACACTGATTCATACCTAAGGGCAATAGTTGTTTTTAAACATGTGTAAGTCTATAGTTAATTTTAGGGTTGAATACCAATGTGCAATACATATCTTGTTAACTCCTAAGAATTCATAGCATTAAATTGTAAATTTGTTTCTCTGTAACCTTGCCTTTATGTATAGATTAACCTCTTGGATAATAGCTTTCAGTTGTTGCTCTTTTCCATGTATAACACCTTAGTTCTGTTTCTGTTCATTCAGTCAGGATTGCATTGGATCCAGGAACACTGGGTCTGAAGCGGGAATACATCCTGGATGGGATGCCAGTCCATCTCAGGGCTTAATGCACACAAACATTCATACCTAATTCATAATTTAGTGTAGCCAATCCACTTACTGACATATTTTTGGAGGTGTGAAGAAACCTGGACAAACTCCACACAAGGAGAACATGCACTAAAACTCCACACAGAAAATATCCTAAGCTCAGGATCAAACCCAGGGACCCTGGAGCTTTGAGGCAGCAACCCTACACACTGCACCAGAGTGCCACCCTGTATTTCTTTTCCAAATTTAAATCACCAGTGCTAAATTATGCCTAGAGTGCTCACTGGAGAGCAATGTAGCTATAATACAATGTTTAGATTGGAGACCAGTTTATTTTTTCAACACCCACAGTGACTCTCTGAGCAGTCATTAAGGCTGAGATGGATGAAACAGTTTGCTTTTGCTTTGTGTATGTGCTCATATTAGGTGGGGACGTGTGTGTTTCGGGTCATGACAGCGGGCCAGTGTTTGAAGAGCAGCCATCCAGTTTGATTTACCCAGAGGGGTTGCCTGAGGGCAAAGTGACACTGAATTGCCAGGCGAGAGCCAGTCCTGCAGCCTCCTACAAGTAACATAACTTTCATTTACTACCTAGCTCCATCTATAATACCAAATTACAGATATAGCTATATTAATCTACCATTGAAACAATGTCATTTTTTAAAAACTTTTTTATGCTCTTGTTTGTGGTTCTGCTTAGGTGGCGTGTTAATGGGACAGATGTGTTAATAGGAGAAGATTCTCACTACACTCTGGTGGCAGGAAACCTGGTGATCAGTAACCCCCAACATGGCCGTGATGCTGGCTCATACCAGTGCCTTGCCATCAACCGCTGTGGCACTATCATTAGCCGAGCAGCTAACCTCAAATTTGGCTGTGAGTTTGGATCAGACCTCTTATCCTTAAAGGCTCTTTGGTTGTCTCTCTGACAGAACCCTAAAGTTTCTATGTAGAACCCTACAACAGACTGTTTCCCTATCTGAGAGACTTTTAAGTAGACTTCTTTTAGAAGCTAAAAATCCTTAATTAACCAATGAACCTTTAAAACCCATTTTCCTAAGAGTGTATTAGGCTCATATGAAATTATGAAAGCCTTTGTAAAATCTTAATCCTCCAGTCCTGTTCATTACTTAGAAATGGATTTGATATTTTGATTTTCCATTACAATATAATTCTATCCAATACCAATACAATACAATTCTAAAACAACACCCTATATATTATTTTAAACCAACAAACCCCACAGACCTATCTGCGTGTCCAGACGAGAATTTCTCTGTCTCATAACTACATACCTTTTCCTATTTGTTTTACTGTAGTTATTAAATAATTAATAGTGAATAATATAGTTACAGATGAGTAATTTATGAGCTACATAAAAATATTTAAGGAATAGACATAACTCACCTCCTTGGAGATCCCTGTGTACAAATCTGAACTTGATTTGCACTAAATCATGACTAAAATCACCCCCTTGTTTTAAAAATTCAAAGACTGGTCATTTTGAACACACTGATCACCCTGATACTTTCAAAGAATCAAGTAAAATTATAATCAGCAAAATTATCCTCATTATAGAAGCCAAACACATCTGAAAACATTACTACTATTTCAGTTTTAGTAAAAATATAAATAGTACTGTTTTGAACTGCAGGATTATGCAAGAACATTAATGAAACTTTACTTACTGCAACATTAAGTCCATCGTCTTGTACTTGATGACCCAACAAGTTGGCAGCCTAATGTTGGCGCAGACTTATTTGTTGTCTCTTTTAGATCTCCACGATTTCCCCTCAGAAAGCAGGAGTCCTCAGACTGTTTATGAGGGAGTTGGGACTTTTCTGGCTTGCCAGCCTCCAGCTCACTACCCAGGTAAGTTGCAGAAACAAAACAAGAATTTGACCATTCTCAAAGGTGAAGAGAATTAAGTGAAAATGGCATTTTGTCTCTTTTTCTTTCTCTCTAGCTCTCTCCTACCGTTGGATCCTCAATGACTTCCCTAGCTTCGTCCAGCCAGATGGGGGAAGGTGGTTTGTGTCCCAGGTTACAGGCAACTTGTACCTGGCTAACGCCAGAGCCAATGACACAGGCAACTACTTCTGTCTCACCACCATTAACATGGACATCACCACTAAGAGCACTTTCAGCAAAGCCGTTCAGCTCACAGTGCAGTCTGACGGTCAGCACTACTTCTCTGCTTTAACAGCACAAGTGTCTGTAGTGATATTAGATTATACTCTAACCATACTATACTCTAACCATGTTAAGGTTAAAACCCAATTTCTTTAAAAACATTTTCATGTAGTCTGTATGCTAGTTGTTCCATGATCTGATATTTGAGTTTAATGGTTAATGCAATATTTCTTCAAACATAAAAGTAGACCCACTACAGTAGATGCAGTTGCTTTCCCTTCTGTGCAGTCGTATTTAAGTTGAAGTTTGAAGTTTAGGTAACAGTGGAGTTTCTGGGCAAAATAATATATTTTTTAAGAATGACAATTTACACTTATTTTAATTATTCTTTAGGGTTGTCAGTACTATTTGAAAAAATGATTCTTGTTAAAATAAAAGTAAATAGTTTTTTTTTTTTAAATTCTATTATTTGAGTGAAAACTTAGTTAAAATTGAATTGAAAATTACAATAATTGCTATAGTTTTTTTTTTTTATTATTTTCCTCCAGGGTGCCAGTAATTCTGGTTGACTGTAGATAAGTGCTCGTCTGTGACCAGCCTCATTTCAGTCCTCTAATGGTCATCCAACTAACGCTCTGTGTAACTAGCTCTTTTAGCATTTTTGCTGTTGTTTTTTTTTCTCCAGGCTCCAACATTTGGAGGAGAGATGCTTTTAAAAGTGTTTTACTCTGATATGAACTCCCATTCATTTATTCATTCATTCATTAATTCATTCATTCAAATTTTTAGCTAACCCCAGGAAGTCAGCCCCCAACATCCGTGTGCGTTTTCCCTCTGAGACGTATGCCTTGGCAGGTCACACCACACAACTGGAGTGCTTTGCCTTTGGCAAGTAAGTAGCGTTGGCCCACATACAGTACGTCTCTGACTGATTCACTATTGCTGTATATGCTGTAAACATTATGCTTACAAGCCAAATTTTAAACCGCATTATAAATACCATCCTCTTTTTCTGCCATTTTGTCTATTTATTTATCTACCTCTCTCTAAGTCCTACACCTAAGTTGCGCTGGAGGAAAGTGGATGGAGTTTTACCCTCCAAGGTTGGAGCGAGTGCAGATAGCCCCATCCTGACCATTCCTGACCTAAGCTTTGATGATGAGGGCGTGTATGAATGTGAGGCTTACAGCTCAGAGGGCCGGGATACGCACCAGGGTCGCATCTCGGTCCAAGGTAGACTTTGAGTACTTCAAACTTAAATGATCCTACACTTTGCTGTTTGCATGTAATGTTGCTGCTAGCAATAAATAAATAATAAAAGCTTTATGCAGAGTAGTTTTAAGCCCAACTAAACAATTGAAGAATGTGTTGAAAATGATCTTAATTAATAAGACTAACTATTTATTGTTAAGAAAATGGTAATAGTATTATAGAGTTGCAGGACAAATCACTTGTTCTTTTTAACCCCTAAAACTTTCTTATCTCACTCTCATTACTATTAAGCTTTTCCTATTGGTTTCATTATAGTTGTAATACAATTCACAGTATATTACGGAATAATATGTTAGTAAGATGCATAACCAGTTAGGAGTTTAGCTGGTTAATTAATATTAGTACCATTCACGTGTTATTATAAGAGTAAGTCTTTATACAGATAATGGAGTACATACAGTAGAGGTGAGTAATTATATGAATCTGTGTATGTAGCCCAACCAGAGTGGCTCCAGGTGATGAGCGATTCTGAAGTGGAAATCAGCTCAGAGCTACACTGGAGTTGTCTGGCTGCAGGAAAACCAAGACCATTAATACGCTGGCTTCGCAACGGACTACCTCTTAGCACACAGGTTAGTTACAATGGAAAATATATCTGCACATTAACTTTACCTATGCTATTAACTCCTAGATACATTTAAGTAGAACTGTTTAATTCTTTTACTCATACATGTGTAGTGGTGATGTACTTACAGTGGTGATGTGCTTTATCTTGAGTACAAATTGATCAAAATGTGTCAGCTAGGTTGTTAACAGGGTCTAGAAAGAGGGATCACATTTTCCCCATACTGGCATCTCTTCACTGCCTTGCTGTTAAGTTTAGGGTTGATTTTAAAATTCTTCTTTTTGTATAAAGCATTGTCTGGTCTTGCACCAAAATACATCAGTGACCACCTTCACCCTTACTCTCCATCAAGATTGCTCAGATCTTCCAATTACTTTTGTCTGTCCCCCATATTTGATGTAAATCAAGGGTTTTTTCCAAATCGTTTTTCTGTGGCCGGACCCAAACTTTGGAATAGTCTCCCCTTTCATGTGAGGTCTGCGTCATCATTAGCTATTTTTAAATCTTTCCTTAACTCATATTTTTATTGTTTAGCTTTTGAAAATGTCTAAATGTTGATGTTATTGTTTTTATTGTTTTACCTTTTTTCTATTGTACAGCACTTTGGATCAAATTATGTTGTGTTTAAATGTGCTTTATAAATAAATGTTGATTGATTGATTGATTACACCAGCAGCATAAAGCTCAGCTTGTGATTCAAAACACATCTCATATTGTGTGTTATCACCAGAAAAAACCCTCTGTCACCTGTGTCTATCAAAGCTTACAGTGATATTGATGCAGTCAAAATGATATATTTAGAGGAATTATCATGCCTGGAAAGCACTGAGGATTGACACCAGAGAGCCAGTTTGCTGTGTGTAGTGCACACTGATGATCAGTTACACATCTCCCTACAATGATAATAGTATAGATTTGTTTGAATGTCCTACTGTGAATTACTGAGTATATGAATGTCTTGTCAAAACAAAAATTATTTGATTTCCTGCCTTTGTGCAGGATCGTGTGGAAGTGAACAGTGGTCACCTAAAAATCAGCAACTTGGCACTGGAGGATTCTGGGATGTACCAGTGTGTGGCTGAGAACAAACATGGCACCATCTACTTTAATGCAGAACTCCGAGTTCAAGGTGAGCAGAAGATCTGCATCAGGGTTGCCAGGACTGTCTTGAGAAAAGCTACATTAAAACTAGCACAGTGGTCAGTGAAACCAAGCCAGTTCCAAACCTCAAAATCTTCCTATCCCAAACCCTGTATTAAACTCCAAAATCATGACATTGCTAAATATTGTGGATTATTTATAAATTGTTAATTTTAATGAAGCAGTATTAAGCTCATGCAGATTTCATGAACAAAGTCTGGTTTAATTACATACTTTATATTGTCATAAATAAAGAATATGTGTGATTTTAATCTCATATGCATTTACCATAGTTACAAGTTAATATAGTTAACATAGTTAAATTATTTATATTGATACACCATTCCATTTAATTCACTAATTTTTTATTATAACCACTTGACTTGGTCTGCATATCTTCACTCAGAACCCACACAGTATAATGTCATCTCACAATATTAAAGAATGTGATAAACATTAATCTGCTTGTATTCTCTGATCCCTTGCTGTATCTATTACAAATCCTGTGTTACCCATCCAATCATACCACTACCCGGGTCGTAGTTGTATTTGTGGTTAAATTTTCCTAGGATGTTTCTCCTCCCTTTTCTCATACTGTGTGATTCCTCTCCCTCTCCTCTCATCTCCTCTCCTCTCCTCTCCTTCCTCCCTCTTTTGTTCCGTCCTGTTCACCTGTCCTGGTTCTCAGTCCAGGCTCCAGATTTTAGGCTGAACCCAGTGAGAAAGCTGGTCCCTGCTGCTCGTGGAGGCCAGGTGAAGATGGAGTGTAAACCACGTGCTGCTCCTAAACCCACGCTCTTCTGGAGCCGCGGCACCGAGCTCCTCACCAACAGCAGCAGGTAACCTGTGCCATAATCTCCCTCAGGAAGTTGTGAGTAGATAAACACCATTTCAAGAAATAACTTCAAGAAGACTCCCGTGTTAGAATTACATTTGATTTCATCATATTTGGCAGCATTTTTTTTCACGAAAGGGCCAAATGGGCTTTACACTTTCACAGTTCAGTGAAATAAAATGAAATGTTGAAATAATGATTGTAGTAGCTAATAGGTTATGAAGCCTCAGCTCCAAGCTGTGTAGGTGAAAGCATAGAGGAGTAACATGATGAAACTGCATGCAGGGTTACAGTCACGCCAGATGGGGTTCTGTGGATCTATAACATCAGCCGTGCAGATGAAGGAAAGTACACTTGCTTTGCTGAGAATTACTTGGGCAAAGCCAACAGCACTGGCCATCTGTCAGTCAGAGGTACACCACCTTCATTAACCTGTATGTCCTGATCTGTTCAACAAGACCCATTTCAATTTTTTTACTAAATCATCAGGAAGATTCCTAAGCAAATAAAGGGACTTGTATCTAGTTCCACATGATATTGCTAATCAGAAAGATAAAGCTAAGATCTATTGAGTAGCTTTCAAATAAATTTCACAATTTCATAATTGCATTTTTATTCACATGTCTCAAGTTTACATTCTGCTCTGATGATTCTGGACTCACTTCTCTATTAATTCTTGACATTTTATTCCTTTACAAACAGACGCAACCAAAATTACACTGGCACCTTCCAATGCTGACATCAACCAGGGGGATAATGTCACCCTACAGTGTCACGCATCACATGATCCAACCATGGACCTCACCTTCACCTGGTCCCTCAATGGGGTTCTGCTAGACCTGGAGCAACCAAACGGACACTACCATCGTATGGATGGGGTAACTGCTTTAATAACGTGCTCACTTTTACCATGATCATGAAAACCAGATCAGGATGGACTACAAAATCTTTTATGTTTTTTTACTCCTAATACTCTTTTGATGACAGTGCAGTCAGCAAATCTGCTGTCATTTTCTCAGTAATTATGTGATTCTGGCTTTTGTTGTGAATTTAAGCAAAACCATGTTGCAGTGAGGTTGTGATGTTTATTATGATTTGATCAGGATTAGCTTTAGTATTCACACATCTCAGCAGCCTTCAAAATGTCTTTTAATGGGATAGGCTTCAAAGTGAAATTGGTTTTCACATAACCATTTTCTGCTCTGCCAGTTTTATGTGGTTATGCTTAGTATTCTTACTGTGAAACATCCTTGAATTAACAAAATAATGCACTGCAATAATAATCCTTGGGAAAAGCCAGACTCTGTTTCCCTTGCTCATATAATACAATATGCTCTGCAGAAAGAAACCATCGGTGACCTGGTCATCATGAACGCCCAGTTGAGCCAAGCAGGCATCTACACATGTTCAGCGCAGACGGTTGTAGACAGTGCAGTGGCATCTGCCAGGCTGGTCGTTAGGGGTGAGTGTGTGTGTGTGTGTGTGTGTGTTTAGCAGACCTAAGGCAATGGCTGTTCTACTCTTAAATCCTTTTTACCATACCGTTTTATCTTAAGATATTTTTATCTTAAGATATAGCTTAAGATATTTTATTTACTGTAGTAGAGTGTTATACTGTAAATACTATCCGTGTTACATAGAGCCAAAAGAATATGAATAAACGCATATGCTTCTGTTAAAGAAAACACCATAAAGCTCGTGGAATTTGAAGCTCTCAATATCTCTTTTACTCACCCTGTGAATATGTGTTGGATCTAATGGGAGAAAAACTGTACTCTGAAAGTACATGGTGCCAGTAATTCTTCTGCTGTTTTTTTTTCTTTTTTCTTTTTCTGCTTTTCCTTTCAAATGTAGAAGAGTATTCGGAAAGTAAGTAAAACAATAGTGGGAACTCTGTTTTTTAAGTCGTGGGTTTTTTGTGGTGGTTGGGATGGTGTTCCCTCTACAGGAGGGTGTTCTGCCTCTCTTGCGTGTACCTGAGCCCAGCGTGACAGTGGAGGATGTACTGGTAGCGGTAGCGGGGATCAGATTGCTTACGAAAATATTTGTTTGGCTTCGAGGATGAATAAAGCCATGATGATTTTTGTAAAAGAGAGAAATCTGGTTAATCACCTAATAAGTAGCAGAGTTTGGGTAAGTGGTGTTTATGTTTTTGTCTCACCGCTTGTTACTCCCGACTAAAGTTATTGTTTCCAATGTACCACCATTCATCAAAAATGAAGAAAATGAGAAGGGACTCGCATGCTTTAAAAAGTTTTGCAAGTGCAATCAAAATGATTCCACCTGGCTTTAAAAACTCGGCTTGAAAGCATATGATGTCTTTTAGAAGACAGCCTCTGATGTTTCTGAATGAACTTGAGTTAGATGTGTCTTTTCGTGTGTGGCATGAAGGGAAGCCATACATGATTTACACCAGCTTTGAATGTGGGCTTGCTTGCCCACATAAAGCTGGTAGTAGTGGAGTTATGGGTACCCAACTCAAGTGCAGTTTCTGAAATTAATCAATGTAATTCCGATGAAGGACAATCTCAGGCGACAAAAAATAGTGGTGAACATGACATAGAGCTGAGTGATGATAGTATGAGGAATGAAGAAATAGTTATTGAAGGAAATGTGCATTCTGCTGAAAATACTGTAAGAACACATGTAATTGGAATTGGAAATGAGGAAGTGGTTGACCAAATAGATGAAAAAGAAGTTGAACAGGTTAATGTGGAACAAACACAGTTGTCGTCAAATTGTTCTGAAGTGGGCAATGATAAAGATGTGAGAGAGGATGATGCGTTTTCTGATATCTCTGAAGTTGGATCTCAAGTTGATGATTTGTATACAGTGCAGGAGATTAATGATTTTCTGGATGAAACATTTGGGAAGACCATAGAAGTGAAAGACTTTTTCCCAGATGTAGAAAAATTAATGGCTCTCAATGGTTGTGTTACAGCGTACAGCAATTCACGAGGCTTTAAGTAAAAAAAAAAAAAAAAAAAAAAAGGTTTAGACTGAGGAAATGCTAATGAAATTGCAGAGAAAGTAAACTCCTATTTAAAAAAAAATGAATAAATTACACTGGGTGACTTTTTTTTTTATTGTGTTCTCTTCTGCTGGCTTTACTCATTATTCTTTTCTTTTCTGCTATGGAGTGCCTGAGAGTAGGCTTTCTAAATATAAATAGGGGTAGAGACAGGACAAAAATAGCAAAAATCTCAGAGTTTTTAAAAATAAATAAGATGAATGTTATGTTCTTACAAGAAACACATACAGACAGTGAAAATGAGATGGAGTGGGGCAAGTGGTGGGAAGGAAAACTTGTATGTAGTCATGGGTCAAACACCAGTGCAGGTGTAGCCATTTTATTCTCTAAAAGTAGGAATATAAATATTTTGGCTACTTAGGAGATTGAAAAAGGCAGAATTTTGTTAACAAAGATTGAGTATGGAGGTGTGTTTTTTTGTATTTGTACATGTTTATGCTTTAAATAGGGGGCCAGAAAGAGTGGAAGTTTTTATGAAACTGAAAAATGCTCTTCAAAATTTCAGTGAAAATGGATGTGTAGTTTTAGGGGGGACTGGAATTGTACTACAGATTTTGTAGTTGATTAGAATGGAGAGGAGCCTCATGGCCAATTATATATGGAGAGAGAGAGAAATATAGGAGTAAGACAATATACATGGCTTAAAATAGTGGATAATAAGCTTAGTGGGGCCAGATTAGATGGATTATATATAGGCAGAGCATGGAACAATAGAGTAATAAATGCTTCTATTTTTCCAAATGGATTTTCAGATCATCATATGGTCACCATTGATTTTAATATGAAACATATGTTACAGCCCAGGCACTTTTGGCATTTTAACGTGAAATTGTTGCAGGATGTTTTATTTTGTAATACTTTTAAAGTGTTGTGGGAAAATTGGAAAGAGAGAAAAAATGCTTTTGAAAATCTTAGTCAGTGGTGGGATGTAGGCAAAGTACAAATTAAAAGGTTATTTAAGTTCGTTGATTCAGAAGGATCAGGATTTTTTTTAATAGGTGATTTTATTGATTTTGGTCGTCTTAATGATTCTAACATGGGTGTTCTTTCAATAGACCAAGAGAAACCATTCGACAGGGTTGATCACAATTATCTTTTTAATGTGTTGGAAGGTTTTGGCTTTGGCGATAAATTTTTATCTTTTATTAGATTGCTGTATAATGAGGTATCTGTAATGGTCAAAGTGGGTGGAGGACTAAGTGTTCCAATACATGTTTCAAGAGGATTAGGCAGGGTTGTTCTCAGTCAGGACAGCTGTATAGGTTGGCTATTGAACCATTTTTGTGTAAGTTTTGGAGAGAACTTAATGGCCTCTCAATGTCAGGTGCAGAAAAACGTTTTAAAGTGTATCTATCAGCACACACTGATGATATAACAGTTCTCATTTCTGAACAGAATGATATTGCAATTTTAAATGCAAGTATTAAGCAGCATGAAAAAGCTTCCACAGCCAAAGTTAATTGGGAAAAAAGCGAAGGATTTATTATCGGGCAATGGAATGGATTCGGCCCCCCCACAGTTTCCCAGTGGTTTGAGATGGGGAAGGGAGGGTTTAAAAGTGTTGGGGGTGTTTTTTGGAAATGATCATTTTCCAACCAAAAATTGGGAGTGAAATTTTGAAACTATTTGGAAATGGCTATTACCACAATTGTCATACAGAGGCAGAGTTCTGGTGGTGAATAATCTGGCTGCTTCTATTTTATGGCACAAGGTAATTGTCATGGAACCATCTTATGAACTGATTTGTAAAGTACAGAGAACAACTGTAGATTTTTTTTGGAGTGGACAGCATTGGATACAGGCTTTAACACTTTCTCTACCAATTCAAGAAGGAGGTCAAGGCCTGGTGGATATCAAGAGCCGCATCTGAGACTTTAGATTACAAGCGGTACAGAGACTGCTCTATCATAAAGATTTGGCGTGGACACAAACTGCTTGTTTAATCCTGAACAGGTGACCTTGGACTTGACAGGCATATATTTTTATTAAACAGTGATGAGGTGAGCCTGTCTGAGCTCACACCATTTTATAGGTCAATGATACAAGCCTGGAAGATCATTTTAAAAGTGGAAAGGACTGTAAACGAGCGAGGGGATTGGGCTTTTGAAGAACCCTTGCTGTTTAATCCATTTATTCATACTAGACTGTTGTCTTCAGTAAGTGTACGAGCATGTCTTTTAAGGAAGGGCATCACAAAACTGGGGCATCTCTTAGATAAGAATGGATGGGCATCTGAGGAGGCCCTTAAAGTGGTGACAGGATTACGCTCAACACGTCTTATTTCAAAGTTGAAGGATGAAAGTTTTGTTGTGTTACCAAGTAGCTACAGGAACATATTTGCAAGAGGACATCTACATCTATGATTGCTCCAGCTGTTAGTGAGGAACAGGAAGAAGAAGGTGCTTGTTCAATTTTATCTCCCAAAACCACTCAATTGGGAGACTTTGAGTATACATCAAAGAAGGCACTGTACTACATTATGCTGAAAGTTACGCATTTGAATTCACTGAGACAGCAAAGAGCATCGAAGTGGCCAGATTTATTAGGACCAGACTTTCTCGTGAGGTAGAGGTGGAGAGCCTTGTATAAGCCTCCCATAGAAAAGCGGATGGCTGATCTACAGTGGAGGCTTATTCACGGGGCAACCTGAGTACAGCAGTGGGGTGGGGAGTGTGAAGGTTTTGGCAACAAGATGAAGATTTGGAGCATTTGTTCTTAAAATGTCCAAGACTAAATGTTCTTTTTAATCTGCTCAATTCCTGGTTCCAGAGATTTGAGGAGGAGTTTTCTGATAAGTTGTTCATTGGCGGAGTTAAGTATAGCTACTCAAGTAGACGGAAAGTTTGTTTGTTGAATTACTTGATAGGAACAACAAAGTTAGCAATTTGGAAAACACAGCAGAATAAAGGTCTACAGCTTGCCTCCACAGATTCTGAGGGGATGTTAAAGAGTTTAGTGGCTGCAAGGTTAAAAATTGAGTTTTTATATTACAAACTTATAAATAATGTGGAGTGTTTTTCCGAGATATGGTGTATTAATCAAGTTCTATGTGAGATTTATGAAGATGAGTTGGTGTTTAATTTTTAAAAAGAAGTGTGTGTGTGTGTGTGTGTGTGTGTAAATATTTCATTTAAAGTAGAATATTTGTGATATGATAGAATTTTGGGTATTTGTTTTTTAATGTTACTATAAAAGATTTGCTTAACCTCTCTCTCTCTCTCTCTCTCTCTCTATTTTACTCCAGGCCCTCCGGGGCCCCCTGGAGGTTTGGTGGTTAAGAATGTGAATGAAACATCACTAGAGCTAAGGTGGAGTCGTGGCTATGACAACCACAGCCCCATTGGGAAATATGTAATCATGGGCCGCTCCGAGCACTCACATGACTGGAGGAGAATGAGGACAGGTAAAACAAACCACCTGTAATTAATTTGGGTTTTAAGTAAGTTAATTTGACTTGCAATGCATTTGGTTCTCAGTTTAATTCTAGTGAACATTAAGAAAACACTTTTGTGATCATAATGAAATATGCAACATATTGGATACACAGTATGGTTGTGGACATAGTTTGGTATTTTTGGGACCAACTTACACTTTTTTTGGATGCTCACACATGTTTGAGCATTTCTCTTTGCAAAATCCCCTATGATGGAAATAAATCAAGTAGCTAATTAATTTTATTGATTTTGTTACTTACAGGATGTACTCTGTTTAATGACTACTATGCAAGTATTGTGATCCCAACTGAGTTGTTTGTTCTTGTTTGTTAAGGATAAACTAATCTAATCAGTTATATGTAATTAGTATTTGGGTAAAGTAGCCTGTTGAAGAAATGGAACTGGATTAGGGTTAGGGTTTTTTGCTTTGCCCCTGTCCAGCATAACATTATCTAAGTTAAGTGTGGACTAAAGTGGGATCCAAAAATACCACTGCTCCAACAGATTTAATATGTGACACATACTGTGCCACCCATGTCAGTGCAAGAGCATTCATCACTGGCCATGAATATATTAACTAGACAAGAACAGAAGAAAAAAACTGGCTTACTCTTAATCAGATCAGCAACATGGCTATATATATATAATACTAAGTTACACAAAAAATAAAGACCAGAATATTTAATACCGCTTCCTGTTGGTCCCAGTTAGTGGTTTTTAATTTGCCGTTCGGTCACACGTATAGTAACCAGGTGGCTTTTTCTCATATATTTTCCATGAAGAACCTGCTAATATCGAGGGCAATGCCGAATCTGCACGCGTGATTGACTTACGACCCTGGATGGACTACCAGTTCCAGGTCATTGCCAGCAACATTCTGGGTAGTGGGGAACCAAGCATGCCTTCACAAACCATTCGCACCAAACAGGCAGGTCAGAGAAACTCTCTAAATCCAAACACACGTTTTTTTCTATATGCTGTTTATATTGCTATTTAGACAAATGGAAGCTATATTGGATATTTAATACTAAATTAAGCAAGTGAACCAATATACAATTAAAAGAGATGGCCTGAGGTCAATAGGAAATCTAATGTTGACTAGTGAGCAGTACATGACTGTTAAAGTAAGTTCTTTCTGTGTGTGGTTGTGTCTCAGCACCAACAGTGGCACCTAGTGGTCTGGGTGGAGGAGGAGGAGACCACAGTGAGCTCATCATCACATGGACAGTGAGTGGACAGTTTTCTTACATACTTTCTTTTATGGGTTGTATTCATTTGTTTCATGCATATATATGTACTGATCTTAGCAAAAAAATTGCATCACTTTTTGCATACAGCAACTGTATGATTTTTCTTCCATCAATGTGACATATAGCCCATGGCCAGGGAATATCAGAATGGTGATGGCTTTGGCTATATCTTGGCATTTAAGAAGTTGGAGGCATCAACATGGATGGTGGTGCGTGTTCCTAATGTGGAGTCTTCACGTTACGTCTACAGTAACCAGAGTCTCACGCCATACTGCCCCTTTGAGGTTAAAATCAAAGCCTACAACAGAAAAGGCGAAGGCCCTTTCAGTCAGATAGCCGTGGTGCACTCGGCTGAAGAGGGTAAGACATGTAAGACAAGAATGTGGCTGTAAAAGAAAGTCAATTTTGAGAAGTGTAATACACTGAATTATTGTCCAAAGCTTTTCCATATATCATTATATTTTACATGACTAGTTGATGCCACAATCACTTAATTAACTTAGAAGGGCTTAATACTTAACATTGAAAAGTGTCTTATCAAAGAAATTCAAGGTCACTGAACTGAAGACTTTTATCTCCTTCAGAGCCCACAGTGTCGCCCCGCAAGATCAATGCCTCAGCATTAACAGCCTTTGATATCCAAGTCTCTTGGGAACCCATCCAGCATTTAAGCAGCAATGGAGTACTGCGTGGCTATGAGGTTTACTTCCTTATACTTCATATTCAATCATTAGTGTCTAATAAAAACCAACCATATCATTATCAGATAACTGTAGAAGTAATGGGGAAACCAGCATTCATCATATGATAAAATATAGGATTACTGTGTTGATTTGGAAATTAAGAAGAAGTAAAAACTCCTACATGACCAGTATCATGGATTGAGACATAAGCTTCTTTTAATTACATTAAAAAAGCATAAGTGATTCTGAAAAAAATATTATTGCCAAACCCGAAATCTACGTGCAACATGTTCCTGTGTTTAATACCTGTTGAGTCAGCACTACACTCCTGATGTGTCATCTCTTTGTAGATCCGGTACTGGCGGCAGCATGAGAGGGAAGCTGCAGCAGACCGTGTTCGAACAGCTGGCCTGGAGAATACAGCGCGGGTGACTGGATTAAGACCCAACACACTTTATCATATCACTGTTCTGGCCTATAACAGCGCTGGCACTGGGCCGCCCTCTCCACGGACCACTGTCATCACCAAGAAACCCCGTAAGAGTTTTTAGAATTATTGACATTCCTGGGGGCCTGGGTTGAAAGTGGAAGAGGATTCTGGGATGTTGATGCTTATTTGGGGTGGGCCATATGACAAAAATATCATATCACAATACTTGCAGACATTACAATACTACAATACACAATATGTATCACAGTATACAGTTCCCTCCACTAATATTGGCACCCTTGGTAAATATGAGCAAAGAAGGCTGTGAAAAGTTGTCTTTCTTGTTTAACCTTTTGATCTTTTGTTCAAAAAATTCACAAAAATACTCAAACAATTGCAAACACATCACAGGTTTATCCAAAAAAAAAAAACTTTGTTAAAAATATGTGTAGCACAATTATTGGCACCCCTATGAATTCATATGAGAAAAATATATCTGAAGTATATTCCCATTGATATTTTACATTTTTTAGTACACTTTGGTGACTATGAACAGGAAATTGTTCAACTTGGCAGAGGGAGGTAGCACAAAGTATTGACTAAAAGGGTGCCAATAATTGTGCCACAGATATATTTAACAAAGTTTTTTTTTTGGATAAACCTGTGTTGTGTTTGCAATTGTTTGATATCCATGAGAGTATTTTTGTGAATTTTGTGAACAAAAGATCAAAAGGTTAAACAATAAAGACAATTTTTCGCAGCCTTCTTTGCTCATATTTACCAAGGGTGCCAATATTAGTGGAGGGCACTGTATATGTTTGCTAAGCAGCTCAAAGGCAAAACATTAGTGTTACAGAAAAAAACTATGAAAGATTTTATGTCTGCAATGTCTATAAAAATAAGTTTAAAATTTATTAAAAATATTCTAATAGTATTAATAAATTCTAATAACAATAAATAAATACATACATTTTGCAGTTTTAAAGGTTCAGTGTAGAATTTCAAATCACCTGCTTTCAATCAGAGTTTGTCATTGCTATTTAAATGTTAGATAAAGATATCACAGTACCTGTGATATAATCAGAAAAGTGCGTTGTGACATAATTTATCACAATATTGATATTATGTCATCATATTACCGAACCCAATAAAATGGAGCTACAGCATCTGTGTTGTCTAATCTACCTGAATTAAAACTAATATATTGTTGGATAATTGAAAATTCATATGAATTGGAGGTTCCAGTACCATTCATTTTAAATGTAGCCATGTTTTTTCATAGAAATTTGAATTTGTTCATTTGACAGACAATTTTATACAAAGTAACAATGTGAGTGCTACGAGACTGATTAGTTCATTTGCATGTCTTCTCATTTTCAGCCCCTAACCGTCCACCAGGGAATGTTTCGTGGAAGACGGATGGTGCGTGGGTAACTGTGAGGTGGGATCATGTCAAAACTATGGACAATGAGTCTACAGTGCAGGGCTACAAAGTAAGTGGCACACAGGGGTATGTACTTTTTGGACTGGTTTCCCAGACATGGTATAAATTAAAACAGAATTAGACCTTAATGTAGTATAGTTAATCAATGCTTTAAAATTGTCTTTGTTAAATAAACTTAAGTTGCTTCCAGACTATGATGTCCTGAACAAAATTAAAGTAGATTAAATTTAAACCATCTGTGCTAGTGTGGATTTATGAGATGAGTGCAGGTTGCCTCTAAAACAGGGAATAGATCAAGAAAAAGAAAGACAACATTCTGTAGAACTGAAAATTCTATTATTATTATCATTATTATTATTATTATTATTATTATTATGTAAAAATGCTTTTAAGCAAATCATTTCAAAGCACCCCTTCATTGAAGAAAAACAGCACACATCAACCACATAAGTTGGACAAACCTGGACATAAGTTTCTAAGTAATCTCATGATAATGAGCACATATAAAAGAAAAGTACAACAGTTTAAGAACTTTCATCTTTATTTCTCTTCCATGCCTCTGAGGTTAAATTTAAAGGTTAAATTTAGCGTTATTTTTTCCTGGAGTAATGTTAATTTTTGACTTGGGAGTTGGATCATTTAAATCTATATTATGCTACGTCCTAATGATTAGATTCCTGTTCCATCTAGTATTGCGATGATTGTGTGGTGCAAACAAAAAAAAAGTCAAACAGATTATTAACTGGGTGCTTATTTGCAATGGGTTATAACTAGGAGGGGTGTAACAGTTGGATGACTTGGATCTATGTGTTGATTTAAATGGCAACGATTGGAATTAACAATTGGCCTACCCCAGATTCTGAAGTTGGTCAAATATCAATCAGAGGCTACTAAATCGAATCATATTGCATTGTAGTGGATTCAGTGGTATCATCAAATATTGAATTGCTGCCTTTTGAATCAAAATCATATTGTAATGTGTGGAAGCCTGAGGTTCACACTCCTAATGACTGGCACCTGATGTTCCATAGTGTTTCAATCTTCAATCTTCGCTATTGTACAGAGTCAATTTTGACTTGTAATATCAGGAGAGTGGTCTGCCTCCACTTAATTTACTGTTGTATACCACTGTGCAGCAGTTTGCCCAGTGAACTTACATTAACACCAGTGGCTACTTGCTCCCAAACTCTCTTAACCTGGTGGTAATTTTAAATATTTCACATAGGATGCTCAAGTACTTCTGGTTTGTCTTTCCTAAAAACTCTTGTTTCTATCTCAAGATATTTTGTTTAGCAATTGCACTTAGACCAGCTGGTTAAAAGGTACAGGACATATAATAGGCTGAGAAGATACCAATTAATCTACCTATTTATATTCCCCTTGTCTTTATAGGTCCTATATAAGCATGAGGGGCAGTCAGCTCTAAAGGTGTTAGACAAAGGCAAGACATCAGTCAGTCTTCCACTACCCAAAGATAATGGCTATGTGGTCCTGGAAATCCGATCTTGGGGAGAGGGAGGTGATGGGGCAGCTCACGAGATCATAGTGTCTCGAGATTCAGGTATGTTGCCTATCATTACAGAATAACAGAGTGGACATGCTCAATAGTCTTAAGCAGCAAATCTTTAAAAGGATGCAATATTTAATCAAAATTTCTGGATTCCTCAAGAAGAATATTTGTTTAAATGAGAGATAAGAAGACCTAATTTTGTTTTTGTTTGTTCTACAGGAACTGGGATGATGGTTCAGAAAAACAGTGTGGGAATCCCCAGATCCTTCAGCACATTATTTTTGCTCTGGCATGCTGTGGTTCTCATTTTGACTGGCTTATTGGTGCTGTGATCAGCCAGTGTAAAGGTCCTTTCCCAGTAATACCCCACAGATATTGGCTGGGTACTCCCCAGGTGGGGTGCAACTTTAGGCATGGGGTCTCTGATTAGGGAGGTTGGGGAGGGAGAGTGCTTGGGGTTTTAGTAATAAATATGACAAAAAGCATTTGTTTTACTCTTTTGTATAAAAAAATGATTTTTAACAAGAACAACTTGCGTTGTAAACCTTGCCTTGTGGGAAAAATCAATACATAGTACATTGATTACTTGGAATTGGTCAGCGGTCAGCATTTAAGCTGGTACTGGGTTTTCATTTTTAGTAATCATTATACATAAATGATAACAGGCACATAGATTTCAACAGGTCAAGATCAATATGATGTACATATAATGGGCCTCATTTATCAATTTTTCAGTAAAGTTGTGTGTAAATATTTTCATAAGTCAGACTGAACTAAGTGAGTGTCATAGGAAGCCAGAAGATGGCACACTAGGGATTATACAGCACATTGCATCTCGAGACATACCAGATCAGTCACCTATCGGGCCCTGAGTACTGGCACTAATAAACTAATGCATAGCATTGAAAGTAGATGCTGTGGAAAATGGAATTGACATATACATCGCGTTTTTGCAGCCCATCCTCCTTTTATTACAGTGGCATTCTTAATTGACTGACTGGGTTCATTTGTCTTAATGATCTTTTCTTGCTTTTTAAATTTTTTTCATAATCAATATTTATTTAGTTGATGCCTTTAATATGAAATGACTGGGTTTCACAAAATTCATTCACAAATTACATTTGTGTGTAATTGAAATACAAAATCTATTTAAACTTGACAGCATAATCTGTATATAAAAGTGCAGTAACTCATCGCGATTTATATGATTTGAAGCCAGGCAAATGTGGTATACATTAGTTAGTCTTCTTATGTGTAAATTTACACACATTCACGAGCATGAGAAGGATACAAAGATTTTTTTTGGAAATTATGGGATTTTCAGGAATACCAAATGTATTGTGTAAATGGTCCTACAAATGATTTACAAATAAATACATTCCTATCCAGCTTGATAAATGAGGCCCAATGTTGGGATATGTTCATCATGGTATTCTGACACCATGTGAATCACCATGTAGAAAAAAGCTCTTTTTTTTATATGTTGTTGCCAGTGTTCGGCAGCGTGAGGATTGTATCTAAATGAGGATTCGAATGAAAGTTTACTTTTTATTTTGCTAAAAATTGTATACAGTGTTTAGCGTCTGTGTTCAATTCTGAAACGTTGTAGAGCCAATACAAACTCAACAGCATCACTTTATTCTTACAATGTGCACCCAGGTGTGTGAGTGTGTATGCGTGTGTGCCTGTTTTAGGATAATGGTTGCCATGGACACAGTGGTTAAACAAAATAATGTCTGATACTAAAGGCGGTATGGCTTATGAAGTTATCTTCATATATCAGGGTTATTTAGTTATCAAAGCCATTATTATGATTGTTTATCAAGTGTTACGTAAAAGAATAATCAATCTGAGTGTTTGCCAGAAATCCAGTGAAAAGTCCATTGAGGCAGATGTTGTACAATGCAGTGGGTTAGAGTGCACTCTGGTTAATCATCTTACTGTGGTAATATTTATGGCAGTATTCTTCCTCTTATGTATGTACAGTATAGATTTGTACGTGCATGGCCTCGTTGTGATGAAAGATTTGCAGACAAAGGGGCAAAATCTTTGCTATTTACCAATATCTGTATCAGGACTACACCCAGTATAATGTTACCAGAGCAGGATTTGTATTATCCAAGTGTGTAATTCTTATCTGCACCTTCCACATCATAGATACAGTACTTTAATTTTACAGTCATGCTTTCCGAAACATAACAAAGACAATCTTTGCCTTTTTAAGTTTTCTATATTATTACATTTACTAAGGATATGAACTATAGATACACTTATACAGGGTCAATTTACAATTAAACATAGTAGCAAAGCCTAATATAACCCTGTTCCTGTCCCTGCATTTATACTGCTTTTTTTATTCAATCTAATTAATTCTGTTTTTTGCAAACTTGAATGATCAGGGCAGTCATGATCCACACACATGCACACAGTGTAAAATGTTTAACTTGAAAAAGTATGTCTGTATTACTATAGACATACTATAGTACTATATTCATCTTCTGTGTCAGGTTTACCAAAACTACTTTGTCTAGTCATACTCACTTAAACACACGTTTGCATCAAATCTTCCTCTTGGTTTAAACTTTACTTTCACTCAGTGTTTTCAAAGAATGTTAGCTACAAATAAATGGATGCATTGCAGAAGAACATTGTCAGAAAGTCTGTAGCGCTATAGGATTTCATCAAACACAGGGATGCATTCTTCATACTGCTCACCACTTGTATTTATTCACATTTTTTCAAGTAGTGTTTTATTTATTCTGATATTCCACTTTTTTGAAAAATGGCTCATTACTCAATGCTGCAAAAATATTCTTGTTTTGTGCTCCATTTGTGAGACAGCAGGGACCAAGTACTAAAATCATCAGAGCTTAGATAAAATATAATCTTGTATTTGAGAAAATCTCTTGAGAACATTCCAAAACAATTTTAATTAAATGTGCAGTAGTCCTCATGTGTTTCATGTATTTCTTATTGCCATGGTGTTTCACAGAGAATTCTTTTTTTCTTGTTAACCTGAAATCAGCTCACTGTATCTACAAAACATCCATTACATAAAATTACATCTGTTACAGCTCAATAAAAGGAATTAACTTCCATGTTTGGTGCCACTTGAGGTTAGATTGGGTTACCTTTTTAAACTACTGTATATTGTAAATGTCTGGTTGACCCTGTCCAATGTGAACTGAATGAGCCTTTCATTAAATGGAACTTGTAAATATTCTTCAATAAACACCCTCTGATTGTATTTAATGCAAGTGTGTCTGGTATTTCACCACGTTGAACTCATTCAAGTCTACAACTAAGGTACTTGATGGCCATTTACAGTAAATAATTTCTGTTCAGTACATAAGTACAGTTAACATGCAGGGTCATATTTTATAACCCCAAGAGAGGTGGAGGAATCCATTTACATTTACATCTATGGCATTTGGCAGATGCCCTTATCCTGCAAAAATGCTCATACTGTTCAGTGATTCAAAACTGTTGCAAAATTGTTGGAAATGTTCTGTTTGAGTCATATTACATTTATATGGCCTCATAAAAACTCATAAATGACTGAACTTAAGTAAGCTGTTAAATCATAGTAAGGAGAGGGCTGTAGTCCATTTCTGGAACAGCCTAAAATGTAGACAGAGAAGCAGATACTGGAGAATTTCTGTACAATTTTCTGTGATCATTGTGTTTTTATAGCACTGTTGAATTCTCAAATCTCATTGATCAGAAGATGTTGATTAATTTTCTATAACAGAAGCTCTGAGAGTAGCTCTAAGCCTAGAAAAAAGTGAGGCTGGTGAGAGAGTGACTATTTATAGCTGCAATAATGAAGGTGATAACAAGAACTAACTTGTTTCACGGATGTTGCACAACATTAAATTTAACTATAAACTGCTAAAAAGTGCGACTTGTTAGTCTTTAATGAATAAAAAATGTTGGCAAACTGCTGTGATATAAGAGGAATAAAATATTATTCAACTCAGGGTTGGTGATGGTCCTTCACTTTGAGTCATTACACCACCCCATCATTGATTTCTTTCCTCTAACATGTCATTGTGATTTATTTCTTAGTTAAAAAGTATTCTAATATTTCTTAATATTATTATGACATACTATAATGGCTGGTAGAATTTTACTGATTTGAATATATAGAGTGGTGCAGTGTTTATCTGTTGATGCCTCACAGCTCCAGAATCCTGTCTAACTATTGTCTATTGTTCTGTCTAACTTTAGTTACTGTGTGGAATTTTATATGTTCTTCTTGTGTGCATGTCTGATAGGTTGAATGTCTCTTCTAAATTGCCGCTAGGTATGCATGTGCATGCATTAATGTCCCTTTGTGTGTGTGTGTGTGTGTGTGTGTGTGTGATGCCCTATGGAATATTGGCTGCCTGTCCAGTTTGTACTTTTTCTAGATTCACTGCGACCTTCAAATGAATAAATGGCTATGGACAATGAATGGATGAATAACTACAATTGGATGTTTTAAATAAATGGTATTTGCCTCACTCTCTCTTGTAAATAAAATAAATGCACAGCAGGTGTCGCAGCCTCAAATTACAACAGTGATCATACATGGAATTCACCTAACCCACTGGATCTCTAGCTTAATTGCTGCCTTTGAAAATGTTCTTTTAGGTTTACACCACTTTATACCCGGTTACTGGCCCCTATGGTCAATCAGACTAGTTAAAGCTATATTATTCATCCCAGCCTCATTTATTTTTCAGTGATCTTACAGCTAAGTAAACAAATCAGATTTGCTTATCAATGCTGTAAGCCCCATATGAACATAATGTGAAATGAATGTGCAGTAATTACTCAGTTATTTGCACTAATTCACAAATGTTTCAAAATTGACTATTAATATCCTGTATTATATTATTTGAGCAAATAAAGACATTTTGAATGAGATTTCTGTGCTCTGTTTTTCAGGCTGAAACACCCAGAGAGGGCAGCAAATTCTCTGCAAGAAGTCGATGATATGAGTTTATGCTATTTACAGGCCCTGGCATTCAGGTGGCTCGGTGGTAATAAATAAATGCAGAAATGATAATTTAAGCAAGCTTACCATAAAATGTGGTAAAGTAGTGTACCATAAATCAGTAAATTATCAGTTCATTTCCTTCTTCCTGATTAGACTTTTAAACACTTATCACCTGCACTTTGGTACCCATTAATAAGACCTAAGTATAAATGAGCTTGAACATGTTCAACTTTCCTCAGAGGATTCTCTGGAATGTGACAGGTAAATATATTAATAATGACTGTTAATTGATTACATGTTTTAGATTTAGAGAAGGATTTTGCATTAGTTGTTCACAAACACGCATGTGTATTTGTCAGGGTAAATGACTGTAGTCAGGAATGCAATTAATGGCTATTACTGGTTAAACATATACCATGAGCATATAAAAGTGGATACGATATATCAGTAGGTTTGTCTTAATTTTACTAAACTGTAACTGCATACTGAAAAGGAAAATGATCTACTTTAATGTTGATTTTATCCTGATAGTTTTACTCATACAAATTGTTTTATTTTGTTAATACTTAGACATTTTTATTATTATATATACTGATTGTTCAATAATCATGTCTCTAGGTGGATTTCTAAAATAATCTGAATTGACTCAGCACCACCATGTTCAAATTAACTCTCATAGCAGGTATATAATTATGACATCTAAATATATTTCTTAAATACGCATGAAATATTTTTAGACTAGCTGTTCTGTCTTACCATATTTTACTCACATGTTAACATGCTAACTCTCTTCTTTTACACAGGACTGCTGCTTTCTCTTCAACTTGGTAATTATGTCTATGTATTTATGTTCAAATTTTCAAATTTCATTGGTATTGGTGCTTAGGTTAAGGCTAACACTCGCATTTATTCATCAAAGTTGTGTAGAAATGAGCACAGATTTATGGTATGAACAGATCTATGTCTTACACAACAAAATGAGAAGAAATAATGAATCAGCTTCATCTGTGTGGAATCATGCGCCCGCCTACAAATCCCTACATGCCCCAGTTTATACGCATATATCTAATGCATGAAACATACCCTAATTTATAAGGTGGTGTGACAGTCAGCCAATAAACAGAAAGCATTTGGCAGGCTAACCAGATCTGAGAAAAGTCTTCCAAAATGGAGATGGGAAAATATATTTCAATTAGTCTGAGTTACAGGTGCTTTTGTCCAAGGTTGCGATAGATAAAAAGACAATTATGGACGTGTGCTCTGTTTTCATAAAGCAACCCATGTGAATTCCATTTATAACTAGGTTTTTGTTGATTTTGTTAATAATTCAGATTTAATCAGTCAGTTTTAATGAAAGCTTTATTTATAAAACATAGGTAAGCCAAGTTTCCATCCAGAACAAACAAACAATTATTTATTTCGTATAAATAAAATAATAAAAGACATGAATTAAACACAAATTAATTATCAGGGGTGAAAAATACTTGAATAATTGTACTTCATTACTCTACTTAAGTAGGCCTACTATTTGTGTTTGTAAGATTTTTACTTTACATAATTATTGAAATTGAATGTACTCTTACTAAAGTAAATTTAGTAAAAAGTAAGCAACATACTTTTTCCTCCTTAAATTTTCATTTTGACCCCTATTTTTTTCTTGCCACATTAAACATTATTAAACATTTATTAAACATCAGCTAACCAGCAGGCTATATTCTAAAGCCCATTTCCTATATTTTAATATGAGGTTCCTGCATGTTCCTGCAGTTATCCATATTATTTGCTTATTATTAATTATAATAACGTTCTACTTACTATACTTGCTATTATTATTTGTGATATAGTTTTTGATTATTTAACTGCAAATCAAGCATTTTTCGGGTTGTTAAATTTGTACATTCAAATTTACACACACTCCAACTGGACATGACTTTGGTTGTACTGATAGGCCAGAGAGGCCAGAGATGAAACTGATGAATAAGGAAATTGTCATTGGAATTTGCATACAGTCCTTTCATGATCAGATTTATCCATATGCAACCAATGAATATGGGCCATTAAATCTGTGCATTCATGTATGAATAAGATTTCTTAGACGTTTTGCTTAATGCGTTCTTGATGTGATTTAAGGTTACAAAGACTGTTACAGAAAATAACTGTTCCTCTCACAGCCTATTCTACAAAGCTGGTGTGCTACTTCAGTAACTGGTCCCAGTACAGGCCGAGCAGTGGCCATTTCACTCCTGAGAATGTTGATCCCTTCCTCTGCACACATGTCATCTACGCACTGGCAACCATCAACCCAGACAATCAGCTTACTACTATTGAATGGAATGATCAGGACATGTACAAGAAACTGAACAGCCTGAAAAATGTGTAAGTGAGACTAAACATTGTAGTACAGTCATTTTTAATATTTCTTGCTAATCATAATTGCAATTAATCAGATTGTATGCTTTTATGCAACAGAGAACAATGACATGTAATAAAACTGCTGGTATATATTATTAATGTAATACATTTTTTATTTGCTATATCTTTCCTTTGCAGAAACCCTTATTTGAAGACACTGCTGTCAGTTGGAGGCTTGTACAATGGCATCAACCCGTAAGTACCCTAGAGAAATGACAACCAGCCAGCACTCACAGTTTTTCATCCATGCTGTAATTATGAAACTGAACATGTTACTTTATCAACGTCAACCTTACGTAAGCAAGGGCTTAGCAAGCTTGATCTATTAGTCTCATTAAAATATCAAAATGTTGGGACTCCCAAATGGCTCAAGAGAAAAGCATTCATCAGGCAATTGCAAGTTCGAATCCTGATGATGCCTGTGCTCTCAGGGTGTGACGGATGGCATAATTCCTTTCCCCTGTCAATCACAGCAAAGCTAGCTAATTGTGGGTGTCTGGGAGCTTGTGTATGCAGAAAAGGGTTGATAGCACTTTCCTCTGAGTGTGTTATGCTGCCCTGTGACATGAAACACAGCATGAACAGCAGGTTGGCTGGCTTCTCGTGTCTTGGAGGAAGCATGTGTTTGCCCTCACCCTTCCCAGTTGCTTACTGTCATATGATAGGGAAGAGCTGGCTGGTGGGTGGGAATTGGCAGGTCACCAAATTGGGGGAAAAAATTCAACAAAAAATGTTGAGTGTTAACATGCTTAAACAAATGGAACAGTCTTTGTTTGGACAGTCACAATAATTTTTAAGAAATAAACAGAGATCACCTGTTCTGACGCAGGTATATTAATATGGTGGCCACTCCAGAAAATCGTAGTACCTTCATCCGTTCTGCTCTGGTTTTCCTCCGGGATCATGATTTTGATGGCCTAGATCTGGCCTGGGAGTTCCCTGGACAGAATGGTAGTTCTGCTGAGGACAAGCAGAGGTTTGCTGCACTGATAAAGGTGAGCAGACTATATATGGAGCTGAATGATTACTGATAGATCTAAAATACAGCACATGGAATTGTCAGTTTCATGTGCTTGCCATGATTTGATGCCATATGTATTGTTAAACCTTGCATTCTGCAGGAGCTGAAGCAAGCCATTAAACAGGAAGCCATAGACAACAGGAAGACCCAGCTGCTGCTTTCAATCAAAGCAGGAGCCCTTAGGCCCACCATTGATGCAGCTTATGAAGTCCCTGAAATAACAAGGTACTCCAGAGATAGTTGAGACCTCTTCAGTGGCTTAGGAAAACATAGGTTGCATATTATAAAAGGTTGTTCATTATATTTTTTTGTTCTTGCAGTGAAGTAGACTTTCTCAGCATCATGACTTATGACTACCATGGTTCATGGGAGAAGGTTACAGGTCACAACAGTCCTCTTTTCAAGAGTTCTCTAGATCAAGGAACCCACACCGAACACAATATTGTAAGAGCAAATCTTATGATCCACTTTTAAGGTAAAAAATAAAACAGTTAAAATATGACTTCTTGTTTTGGGTCTCTACTCACTTTGTTCAGGATGCTACTGTGTCTTACTGGATAAGCAAAGGGGCTCCAGCTGAAAAGCTGCTTCTGGGTTTCCCCACATATGGACGCACTTTCCGCCTTACCACCTCCTCAACAGGCCTCGGTGCACCAGCCAATGGCCCAGGTGATGGTGGCCCTTACACACGTGATCCTGGCTTCT
The DNA here is from genome assembly GCA_022758105.1 of Pangasianodon gigas. NCBI lineage: Eukaryota > Metazoa > Chordata > Actinopteri > Siluriformes > Pangasiidae > Pangasianodon > Pangasianodon gigas. The sequence continues at coordinate 8,383,372 of CM040473.1, forward strand.
GGTCTTATTATGAGGTGACTGAGTATGGGTTCTTTATTTAAGCTTAACTCTATTTTTAAAGTAATTCAGTGATGAAAAATCTATAAGCATATTGAGGAAATTATTAAAAAAATAATGGTGAAAGGTTTTTGATCCATAGATCTGTACTTTTGCACCGGGGGCCAAGGTAGAATGGATCACTGAGCAGAGCGTTCCATATGCCACTAACGGAATAGCATGGGTGGGCTATGACAACCAAGAAAGCTTTGCTGCCAAGGTAAATGAAACTATTTGAAACAAAAAAATTCCACAAATTACTTTCCATAATTTGTATTTATGTGTTATATACTCTCTTTGTTTAATTATTATCTTTTAGGTTCAGTATCTCACATCCATGAACCTAGGTGGGGCATCAGTATGGACCCTTGACCTGGATGACTTTGGAGGATATTTCTGCTCACAGGGAGACTACCCTCTTGTTAACCACCTACGCAACTCTCTGGGTAAAATGCTAGCTCAGTATGCAGGTTTCATAGCTAAGTTTAATTTGACTATATGTTTTTAGTTTATCGACTAAAGTCAAAAGGGCAAAATTGAAATCAGTTTAAGAAGTGTTTTTGCCATTCTTAATCTGTTACATAACAATGTAAAACTCTTACAGGTTTCCCTCCCAAGCCAACCACCACTCGGCCTCCAACCACTACCCCAGACCCTATTGCATCCTTTTGCGCTGGAAAACCTGATGGTTTGTACCCAAACCCTGCTGATGCCACCACTTACTTCCAGTGCTTCCGTGGAAACACCTACTTGCACCGGTGCCAACCAGGCCTGGTCTATGTTGATGCCTGCAAATGCTGCAACTGGCCATAAGAAGCCAGAAAATATATGTCAAAAAAAATATTCAATAAAATCAAAGCCATACTTCTCCACACAATATTTACCATGTCTTTCAGTTTATATACTGTACATTTGATCAGTTGTTAACGCTGTTGACTATCACTTATCAGTGTTAAGATGAAACTTTTGTGTGGGCAGTCACAAATACAAACTACAGAACTCTTGTTTCTGGTTTAATATCACATGCTATAGACAAAAAGTCAGTCTCTAGTTTAATTGCATTTGTTTAATTTCACACGCAAGTTGTAAATTTTTATCAAATAAAAGAATAGAGAAAGAATTAAAAATGCTTTTTTTAAAAATAAAATAACTGAAAAAGATTATTTGTACTTGATTTGTTCTGTGTGAGGTATGACCTTTTGTGACATTACTTCCTAAATAACATTTTATTTTTTAAAGCAACATTCTTTTATGTAGCTGCTTTTCACAGCTTAAAACAGCAAAAGGCAACATCATATAAAACAATAAAAAGTAATACCAATATGAAAAAAGAAAAATGACATAAGAAAACACAGAAAAGAAAAAAATAGCATATACAAATGTATGCATCTATATGAATTCTAATATTTATCATATATTATATATCATATACTGTACATATACAGTCAGGTCCATAAGTATTTGGACAGTGAAACAGTTTTTTGTCATTTTGCCTCTGTACACCACCACGGTGGATTTGAAATGAAGCAATCAATATGTGATTAAAATGTAGACTTTCAGCTTTAATTCAAGGGGTTTAACAAAAATATTGCATGAACTGTTTAGGAATTACAGCCATTGTCAGACACTGAAAACTAGAACATATAGTGGTGCCACCAAGCCATAAAGAGACACAGGTGAGAGTGATTAGTGAGGCATGTGACTTGGTCATGTGATATGCTGAGGCTGATGGGTAGCAGTGGCGGTTCTAGCTTACTTGGTGCCCTAGGTGAAATCAAACATGACACCCCCACCAATCCCCCAAGAGGAAAATCAGGATGCAACAACATTACATATGTTGACATTCTTTTATTGCAGAACTATATACTAAAGAATATATATATATTATATACTTAAATAAAGAAAGAATAAATGAAAATACAAATACAATAAATACTGAATCTTGAATCTACAATTTAGCCCTCCTGGTATTCATTGATGCAAAGTCATCAATGACTTCATCATACAATACCTGTCCAGGAACCACATGGTTGATACTAATGATTGCAAGACCACTGAGCCGATCCTGTGTCATGGTGGACCTCAGGTATGTCTGGATGAGCTTAAGCTTAGAAACGCTCCTCTCTGCTCCAGCTACTGTTATTGGAAGGTTGGCAGCAACTCTAAGGGCAGTCCATAAGTTTGGAGAAATTTCTGAGAGCTCCATATCATGAATGAATTCCAGTAGCTCAAGTGCTGTCATACTTTTAGATGGCAAATCAGGCATGTTCATTAACACCTGTGCAAGCTCTCTTCCATCTATCTCTGATTGTCCTCCGTGTGTGGCAAGTGACTAATTACAGTGCACTAATGACATACAAACCATACCTTTATCTTTGTCTGGTTTCTCATCGTCCTCCTTTCTCTTTTTCTGAAATTGAAATCTTGATGGCTTTGATTTCTCTTTGGCTTTTCATTCTCAGATGCATTTATTCTCATTCAGTTTCTCTTTTCATCATGTCACACACATGCTTGTAAACTTCATCCATCCCATTCTGCCCCATCAATCAACAGTCAAGACTAAACCATTCCACATTTGTGGTGTAGAGCGTGTCAGTCTCTCATTGTCATTTATAAATGTTTTACAATAATCCAAGGAAATTGCAACTGTACGTTACTGGTTGTTCATCAGTTAGATATTTTTTTTTTGTATGGCGCTATTAAAATATCATCCCTCCCCTATTTGAGGCTTTTAGTAGGTGACTTTTTGTAAGCAGACAGACAGCAGCAGAGGTGTGAGGGGTGGCAGAAAGGGGAGGTGTACCACATGGAGCCTCTCAGGCCCAATCCTGTGAGAAACTGCCTCAAATGAACTATAAAGGAGTGAAGAGCATGTCTGAATGCTGCGTGCTGAGGCGGCGCATCATGTTGCCCCTGAGCGCGTTAATGGGTACTGTAGTTCTGTGTCCTATTTTGCTACCATGACAGAACCCCGCCTTTAATGCGTGGGTCCTGAAGCACAAAAAGTCCTCAAGAGGGGCTCCTGGGCAACCAAGCACCATGTCTCTTCATTTTTGGAGGCCCTTGGGTCACCAAGGAGCAGTACTCTTATAGTAGCAAGCCTGAGACATGACGTCCTCCACAGAGCAGTGAGGCAGAGCGATCTCTTCCACGTAGCTAAGGGGTCATGTGACAAGGTGGAGCCCGACAGCAGAGTGACAGCCACTGTGAAACCAGCAGGGGCAGCGAAGTCCCAGGCGGAGCCGAGGGTGGAGGGGTGGGAGGGAGCGACATGCCAAAGGGGGAGCAACATCCTCCATGAGGATGGAGGGGGGAGGCTGTGAGCCATAATGGCTTCCTCTGCTGGGCAGAGGGGTAGAGTGACATCTTCAGCCAAGCAACAAGGCAGGGTGATGTCCACAGTTGTTGGTTCCAGCCTTGTCTGGCTCCCCCTTCTCAAAAAATTTCCTAAGAGGTGCATAGCTTTGAGCCATTCCAGCATGGCTCTGACCCAATCTCCCTTCCCCTGTTGCTCCCACTTCAGGCGATACCTCTCCAGGAGTTCCTGTTGGCCCTTGAAAAAAAACTCTTTTGTACACTTTCTGTCATGGAGTGGAGATGAAGGCGGATGCAAGTGCAGATAATTTATTGTGTAAAGTACAATCAAAACAAAAGAAACTGTGAAAACAAGAACCATAAATATGAACTGTGGATACAAGGCAAGCAATTATAAGTGTTAATGAAGCACACACAACAACTACAACAAAAGCTTGACAGTGAGACACTGAAAACTAGAACTTAAATAGCGGTGCTAACAAGGCATAAGGAGACACAGATGAGAGTGATTAGTGAGGCAAGTGACTTGGTCATGTGATGTGCTGAGGCTGATAGGTAGTGTATTTCTGTGCCCTTTGGTGCTACCATGACAAATAAGGAAAGAGATAGTTTATCCAAAATGGCTCCCTTTTTAATACATATACAAAAGTGTGTAAAAGCCATTATTTAAGGACATAAATATAAGAAGTAGAAAAAAACTTTATTATTACATAATACAGTACAGTGAAATTTTTTTACAGTACAGTGAAATTCAGAGATTTCAAATTGTGTGTGTACATAAGCAGAGGATTGTTTTTGTTTGTTTTTTGCTGAATGTATTTCAGGCATGTTTGTAATGCCACGTTGCACTGAAATTCACTTTCAACAGTAGCAGCAGTGCCACACTCAGGGACATGGTTGTTAGTTTTTCATTCCTAATGCATTGAAACCTTAATTATCATACTTTTCAAAATAAAAAAAGAAGTTATGTTAGCAGATTTCATAGACTTACTTTCATTATTGACCTTCAGACATAAAAAGTGGTCATTTGTTTATGTAGTTAATATGGATGCATTAATTAAAAATAAAATGAAACCTCTGGTTAAGTAGGCATGGCTGTTCTGCTCTTCTCTCTTTGTTCCAGGCTCAGTAAGTAACAGAGTAATAACACTACCAACTGTATATTTTAGCATATGAAGAGTCAAAATTTTTCAGTGAAATTCCTGCTGTGTTTTTGGTTAGCATTTTGCTTTTAGGGTCTTGTACAATGTACAATTTAAATCTGGTGGAAATTGTAGTTCGATTTGTCTTACACAAACATTTACATACAACTTTACTAAATATTGATAAATGAAGCCCATTGAATCCATAAAGGGTGTTCCTTCATATGGACAGCGATGCCTCCTGGAAAACCCCCTTCTCCTCTTCTCTGGTCACAAACTGTCAAGACCAGAGCGGGATTCGAACCCAGGATCTCTGGGTACAGGTCTAATGCTCTACAGATGAGAGAACCCAAAAGCAGAGGCTGGTATAGGAGTAGGTTGAATGGTTTAATAGGAGAAGAGCAAAAAATGACAAGGAATGTCAGCAGGGTGACTTGTAGCAAAAGGCAAAAAAAATCCAAAAGGGAAAAAAAAAACAGGCAAGCAAAAAACTCAAACAATGCAACGCTCAGAAGACATCAAAAATAAAACACAAAAGCTAGGGCAAAAATTCCACGAAGGAAACAATACAAAAAACAGGGCAAAAGATCCAAGGTCACAGTCCATAAAAAAGAACTAGCAAGGTAGTCATACATGACAAAAAGCAGAAGAGCAGGGCAGAGACTTACACAAGGCCAAAACCAAGGCAAAGACTGAGCAAAGACTCTAACAAACAGGGCAACTTAAGTACACAGGAAAATGAGACACAGCTGAAACACATTAACTAGTCTGGAGCTCTAATAGAAAGTCCTCAGGGTCGCCATCAGGCAGGGTGGCCAAAAGGCAGAATACAGTCTGAGGGCAGGAGACAACTGGCCTTAACAGGGACACATGAAATGTTGGGTTGATCTTCATGGAGGCAGGCAAACGAAGCCGATAGGTCACAGGATTAATCCTTCGAACTACTTTGAAGGGGCCCACAAAGCGAGGGGCCAGCTTGCGAGATTCCACCTTTAGGGGCAAGTCCTTGGCAGAAAGCCACACTCTCTGTCCTGGACAAAGGGTAGGTGCCTGTCTGCGCCTACGGTTAGCCTGAGTTTGCTGCTGCCGAGATGCCTGTTGAAGGTTGTGCCGAGCTCTTTTCCAAATCCGACGAACCCGCTGGATGAACTGCTGGGCAGATGGAACCCCTACGTTGGTTTCTTGTTCAGGGAACAGTGGTGGTTGGTAACCAAACGGGCACTCAAAAGGGGACAGGCCTGTGGATGCGGAGCGCAGAGTATTTTGGGCGTACTCTGTCCAGGGCAGATGAGAGGACCAGGAGGTGGGATTGGATGCCACCAAACACTGCAGCATCATCTCCAGGACCTGGTTGTTCCGTCTGACCATTAGATTGAGGGTGGAACCCAGAGGACAGGCTGGCGGTGGCCCCAATCAACTTGCAGAATGCTTGCCAGAAGCGTGATGTGAACTGAGGCCCCCGGTCTGAAACAATATCCTGTGGTAGACCATAGACTCGAAAAACATGCGTGCATATTAGTTCAGCAGTTTCTCTAGCAGTGGGGAGTTTGGT
>CM040473.1:8398367-8438105 GCA_022758105.1 Pangasianodon gigas
CTCCGCTCCCAAACAGGCAACGCACAGACTGTGTGTATCCCCGCCCGTAATATATCGCGGACAGGGAGGAACACACAGCCTGAAGCGCTGCCCGCTCTCGCCCTTAGATTTGTCTTTGGCTTTTGGCATGCCTCCGACAAAACACAAAATACAAAATATAGGACAGACAATAGACACAGAGCGCTTGCTGAAAACAGGAGGCTAACGCGGGGCTCGCCGCTCGGGCTTTTATGCTTCCGGGTCGCTACGTCACCCCGCCCGTGACGTCTCGCCCATCCATTGGACGGATTAGACACGTGATTCAGAGCGCGGTCACGCGGGGGCGTTCCCATAGCGTTTCGTGACGCAGCTCGAGTTCCTGAAGGGGAATCACAGGTTTCTATTAACGCACTGCCAATACACTGCTATGCCTTATACACATATTAGCCAATACAAATTGGATAATAAATAAATTAGATAGATAATTTTATAATTAGATTTATCAATCAATTGTAATCCATGATGCACATATTTTTAAGGTGGCTGGTGACATACAGCAAGGAATCTGATATGTGTGTGTGTTTGTGTGTATATACACTCACCGTCCACTTTAATAGAAACACCTATACACCTGCTCAGTTATCCAATCAACCAATCATGTGGCAGCAGCATAGTGCATAAAATCATGCAGATACAGGTCAAGGGCTTCAGTTAATGTTCACATCAAACATCAGAATGGGGAAAACTGTGATCTCTGTGACTTTAACCGTGGCATGGTTTTGGTGCCAGAGGGGCTGGTTTGAGTATTTCAGAAACTGCTGATCTCTTGGGATTTTCACAGTAATTATCTTATAATCCTATACTGTGTAAACCTATACCCTCATACGGCATGTAACAATGTATAATCCTATACTGTGTAAGCCTACACCCTTATATGGCATGCAACAATGTATAATCCTATACTGTGTAAGCCAATACCCTCATCTCATATGTTGTGCAATAATGTATAGTCATATACTGTATAAGCCTATACCTTCATACGGCATGCAATAATGTATAATCCTATACTGTATAAGTCTATACCCTCATCCGGCATGCAGTAATGTATAATCCAAGTGCACTGAGTTCACTGTCGTGTGCAACCCCAGTGCCGGTCCTGGATAAAATTGGGGAGGGTTGCATCAGGAAGGACATCCGGCGTAAAAAAGAGTTCCAAATCAAATATGCAGACCAATGATCCACTTTGGCAACCCCTAATGGGAGCAGCTGAAAGAAGAACAACAACATAAACTTAAAACACTGTCATACACATTACTAATTACCTCAAACCTTTATAGAAAATGCTATTATATTTCCTTTTCCCTCACAAACACACATTTACCTATCACATTCATATAAAATGTGCATGAAGACAGAACACTGGGTGTGAGGCACGAGTACACACTGTATGGGACACCAGTCTACCATCCAGTCCACCAGGGCACCATGCACCCACACATTCACATCTAGGGGCGATTTATCGTAGCCAATCCACCTATTCGCATGTTTTTGGAGGCGGAAGGAAACCTATGCAAATGCAGGGAGAACAAGTTCAGAAACTCTGTTCAGACAGTAACCTGAACTCAGGATCGAACCATGGACCCTGGAGCTGTGAAATGCCACCATGTGAAGCACCCTTGTTTAAACTGTGCCTTTAAAATAACACAAAACAACACAGCAAATATTATTTATGGAGCAGAGCAATCTAACAAATCTAACAAATGACATGAATGACAACAGAAAACAAACAAATAGATATATACCAATGACCAGTGTAGCGGACATGGTTTGGGGAAAACTACGCTCCATTGCATTGGTGTATATCTATTTGTTTGTTTTCTGTTGTCATTCATGTCATTTGTTATGTTCAAGGCAAACTTTATCACTAACAATTATTCAAAAACAAACCTCTCACAGGAACATACACATTATTACAAAAGATTTATTTATATATTTTTATGAAACATGAAAATGTGGGAACATTTTGTTTGATTATAAAATTTTTTTGTGTTTTAATGTAAAAGTAAAACTAGTAAATGTGAGAGTACTTAATACAATATAATTTAAAAGTGTAATATAAAAGTGCACAAATTGTACCTGAGACTACTTTTTTAAAGCAAAGGTTCGTCACACCAAATACTGACTTTGTTTCATTTATTACTGTTTAATGCTCTTTATAGTATTTTTTAATGTAGAAACATTTCATTCAAAAATAATTTCATTATTTGTGCAGGCATCATTGCTCTACAGCATTTCTTTGCATGTGCCTAAGACTTTCGCACAGTACTGTATATAAATTCCAGAAGAAAACATTTGAAAATAAAAACACTGCTTCATAACATGCCACTCCCTGCCAAGATAACCAAAGATAATAAGTTTATTGATGGAACCCACCTTAGCAATAATCTGCCTGATAAATAAATCTGATATGATATGTTCTGATAAGGATTCTAATATAAAAAAAAGCTTTTTACTGCTTAGTAAAAATAAAATATGTGTTTCATTTATGCTACTAGATTGTAAAATATAATGGCAGGATGATTATTTGTACAAACCGATTATAAAGTTGTGTACTTATTGTGAAGTAAAGTACAAGAACAGATCTGATGAACACATTATGCAATATCAATTATCTTAGGACCTCCTGTTTTTAATACTGAACTTGTAAATTGCTGGTGCAATAACAATTCCTTTAAAATAGCAAATCCTTTGTGTTTAGATATTGAAAGCATGTGCTGAGTATTAATTTACATAATAAATACAAACACAAGATGGTTCAGCCTTTTTAACTCCTGTTCTCTGTTCAAGTGAAAATGACCAGTGTAGATTTTTGCAACTGCAATTATACTAATAATGATTAAAAAAAAATAGTTTTTAGCCTGAAGCCTCATGTGCTTGGTTTTATCATTTTTAAATCAACTTTTAAAATCTTATTTAGGTTAAGAGGTCATGTTCAGGGCTTTAATAGCTGAGAGTAACAAGATAAAAAGTATATAAAAATGTCTGTAAGGAAAAAAGGACATCTTCAGACTCTATAATTACTTATAGATTCTCCCTTTGATGCTTTTTGGCCATAAAGCATTCACATAAAATCGTAATCCCTAGCAAGTGGAGGGAGGCCCAGTAGCAATAAGCAATAGGGAGTTTTACCTGTCATTGAATCTACACTTTGTGACATGTTGGTATCTGTTACCAGTGTCCATCTAAAATTTGAAACGAAAGCAAATAAACTTTGGGTTAGGGAGAGAGACATCTGGAACCATCACTTTCAAAAAGAGCTGTGTACCAATTAAACTGAAACTATGATTTAAAAACATATAAAACACATATAAAGACAGTTAAACACAAAACACACAAAACACAAAACCCCACAACACAAGGTAAAAAAGTCAAAACCCTCTTTAGGTAACATCCTGTGTGTGTGCATGTGTGGTCTCTGTGAAGTGCTATCATTGCCCATACACCCTGTACAATATTTTTGGTCAGTGGGGGGATTTAGAAGCAGGAATGACAGTTAACAAAGCACCAGAATTTCCAAGCCAGCTATTGCACTGGCCACCAACAACTCTAGCCTGACTCTGTGGGAGACACACAGTCAAAACCACACAAGCATCTGAATGTGTTAATCTGTGCACATCAACACATCAACAACTAGAAATTCCGAAGCATCATATTTGGATGGGTCAAAATTTCTAAAACTCTTAATCAGTGACTCTAGGTCTGTAGGATTAAGAGTGCCTAGCTGTGTAGTGATAACAGTCCCTTCCTCCTCCCCACCAGAGGAAAATGTTGTTGATGAATGGACTGGCACCACAGAAAATTTAACAGTGCGATCAGAATAATGTTCACAGCTATATAAATAGCTATACAAAAAAATGATAAATTCTCTCCCAAAGATCATGTTTATCTGGACCTTTCTTCTGGCTAAGCTGGTGATCTGACATGGCAACACAGGATCTGCTTGAGTCAATTTTACTCTAGTGTCTTTTCTCTCAAAAGAATGTTTCAGCATAAATTAATATGCAGCTTTCGCTTCCTGTGGATCACTTGATAGCCTTTCTGTGGACAATTTAAGTGTGTAATTATCAGCCTTAAGTGTTGCAACTGTTTTTACAGCCCCATTTCTTCCTTAAACAATAAAGTATTTTGTTTTCAGTTTCAAGTATCTCTCTCTCTCTCTCTCTCTCTCTCTCTCTCTCTCTCTGCCTTCACTTCTTTTAACCTCTTCGTAAGAACTTTATATGCAGTAACAATTCCATGGAGCACATTAACAAAATTCATTTGCCAATAGAATGACAATTTAATTTAAAGCTTGAAATGAGTAAAAGCATCTAAAGATAAGCTGAAACATTTTATATTTGATTTATAATAATCTCATAATAAGAAATATTGGATAAATTTGCCAATATGCAAGATATTTTCACTTGTTAAGATAGAACATGAACAGAAACATGACAAATAAATTTTGGCAAACATTTTTTTAAAAATAATAATAGATAAACAAAGTGCTAATTCAGGTGTTTGGTGAAGTGGTAGATCAACCATCCCAACCTCATTGGAGAGGTTGAAAACAAGCCATGAAGCTGCATTCTGGATCAGTTGCCAGGGTTGGATGGCACAAAGGGGCAGAACTGCCAGGAGCAAATTGCAGTAGTCGAGGCAAGAAATGACAAGGAACCAAACAAGCACCTGAGTGACCTCTGTGGATAGAAATGGCTGGATCCTCCCAAGGTTATAAAGGAGAAACCTGTATGACCGAGTCAGTTTAGCAATGTGAGGTGAGAAAGACATTTAATATCTTGAATATAGTCAAATTTACAAAGATCTTGTCTGCTTGTCTATTGCAATAAGATTGTTAAGCCTGTTTCTAGAAATTTTTACTAATTTGAGCTTGAAATTATTTTAGTCTGGCAGATAATTTTAAACATTTATGTCTAGAAAGAAGCACAATTATCTGCCAATAGAGACCATTTAAAGCTCAAAATTAGTAAAAAAAATGTCTAGTAATAGGCTTAATAATATTTGGTTTATTGTAATCTTATAATAGGGAATACTAAATAAATTTGAATATATTCAAAATGTGTTCACTTTCACACTTGCAATGAGAACAGTAAAATACTTTGCTTTGTGTATATTCTTTTGATTATATCATCACTGATTTCAGCCTCACAACATGCTATGAACTCTTTTTGAACTTTAGAGCACAAATATCTTGTATTTCTATGAGCTGCAAATGCCACTTCAATACAGCAAATAAGAGGCCATGCTTATTTTTTTTTTATACTTGTGCTTGATACCATCCTCATGATCTGTCCAGTTCCCATGAAAAGCAATGTTTCTTTTGCCAAGCTTCAGGATTTCATCAATAATTGTCAAGATGCTTTTGGCATTTGCCCATAGAAAATGGCCTCCAGGTATAATCCATATTTCCCATCAGGATTCCATCATATTGTTAGGAAATATACAATTAAGTTTACTATAATCAAATATAATACTGTGACATAGTTTTCCACTGTTAAACATGAAGGTAGTCTTACCTTGTTCATGTGGGTCTAATGGGTCTTAGTAATCTGTCAACTTTTGTACTGCAAATACCCTTCTTATTATTAATGCCTCTATTTCAATTGGTTGCTCATAAAGTAATGGAGTGACCATGGTTGCAACAGACTTCCTGTATTGAGAATACATCTAAAACAATTATCTAATCTTTTTTTCAATGAATAATCCTGCTCTTGAACAGGTTTTAGCTTATCATCTTGTCTTGTTAGGAAGTACTACAGCAGCTTAGATGAACAGATAAATCCAGATCAAGTCAAATTGACGGAAGAATGGGCCTCAGGTCTGACTACTTATAGTATGCTTGAGCGTCCCTGGTTTCAATGTCTTTCCAACTGACACTAATACACTGTTCAGCAAACGCTGAACATAGGCAACTGCACTAGCACAAGGGGGTCCCTAATGTAAATGTTTACATATGACCATATTTATCAATAAAGTTTTGAACAGTGTTTTAGTTTCATGACCATGGCCCTTTTAGTAAATGTATGGTAATCTATTTAGTGCAGTAGTACGCAGTTTGGGATGTAACTCATGTCTTAAAAAAGCACGTGTCAAGCTCACCAATGTAATAAAAATAAAAAAAAACAACATAACAAGGCTCCTGAGTGGTGCAACAGAAAAGCATTTGGCCTATCATTGGGAGATCACAATTATAAATCCCAACAATGCCACAATGCCACAGCCATCCATGGCCAGGAGCCAAAGGACTATGAAACTATGAAATAAGAATTATGCAATGACCAAGAAAAGTGTTAACTCAAAATAATTTTATATTTTTAAATTCTTAACAGTGTTTCTGTTAAGATGAAGGTTTGCACATTCTTGGGATCATCTGAACCAGCATTCATCTGCAGCACCCTTTTTATCTTGGGTAGGGTCACGATGGACCCACAGCAGCAACACACCCTGGATGCAATGATGCCAGGCCATCACAGGGCATTTCTCTCTCTCTCTCTCTCTCTCTCTCTCTCTCTCTCTCTATCTGACACACACACACACACACACACACACACACACATACACACATAGAGAAGCCTATCCATCTATAGGCATTTTGGGAGGTGGGAGAGAATAGGAGAAAAACCCACACAGAGGATAAACAGAGCTCAAAATAAAGACTGGACCCTGGAGCTTAAAGTGGCTTGCTGCCCATAAATCCAATTGAATTAAATGCAATTCTTTGATAAGACAAAGGAACCATTTATTTAGATATCACAATTCACAATTTGATTTGTAGAGCAACAAGCAGTCCTATACAAAACAATAAAATATGTAATATTGTAGCATAAATATTACAAATGAATTCACAGATTAGCATATCTGATCAGCACTGTGTCATGAATGACTGGCAGACCATGTGGTGTGATAAGGTTTCCTTTGAGATAGCAAATATCTAAAAGCATTTAGATATTGAAAGCTCATGTTAAGTATTAATGTAGTTAATGAGTACAGACAGAAGGATAAATCAGAAAATGATTTATGCACATTCAATGTCTGGTATTTCTTTCGAATATTATTGGAATTTCAAAAAGATTACCTAATCACTAAGACACATTGTGGGAGGTGAGGTGGCACAGCGGGCAGCATTGCCACGTCACCACCTCACAACTCCTGGGTTCCTGGGTCAATCCCCAGCTACTGAGGTTACTGTCTGTGTGGAATTTCACATGTTCTCCCCATGTCTGTATGGGTTTCTTCTGGGTTCTCTGGTTTCCTCCTACTTCCAAAAAAATCTTCCGATTTAGGGTAGCCAATCCACAGCAAGTGTTATATGCCTCAGATCCACCATGACCATGACCAGGATAAATCAATTACTAAAGATGAATGAAGGAATGAATGAATGATACACATAATTCATAGCTAGATATAGAAAAAAAACAACCAATTATTCAAAACGTTACAAATAACATAATTCTGACCAAAATTGTGTATCAGAAACCCAGATGCAAAGAGAAATATATTCAGTTTGACAGGTCATGGGTAAGAGAGTAAGAGCGTACTTTAAGATTATGAGTTTATGCACACTTGGTATAGAGCTGGTAGCTTATGAAAAAAATTTCTCTAGTTGCTGCATCTAACCAGCTACAGTCCTACTGCACCAACTCAGTGAAATAACCCCTCTGTATGACCCTTCTCTCTCATTTCAGTACCTCATGTTTGTAAAGCTAGATAGGGCATCAGTATGGAGTTTTTACGTGGATTTGGAGGAAATTTCTATTCAGATGGACACCACCTTTATCTATAGTTCTAATATCACAGCCATCCCTCTGCCACCGATATGATGATAAGATAGTGCTGACACATAGACTTCTGCTTCCTCATATTAAAGAAAGGTCTTGTCATACACAAAATTGTGCAGAAAATTTTAAAAACTGAACCTGCTTTATTTTAAGTTTATATTTCATTTTGATTAAATATTAAGTATCTTCATATGTATTCTCTATTGTGATGTATGAAAAAGTGTTTGAAAAACACAAGCACAAATAAACAGTACTAGCACTATTTGCCCATATGTTCTGGCCTATGCTTCTGCTGTGCAGCCAAATGGTACGAATGGTCACATATTCTCTAGCTAACTCAGTATGGATGGGTGTTTTTGACAGTAAATGAAGAGGACCTTTGAATCCACTAGATCTTAGAAAACAAAATGCTAGTTCAGAGGCTGTCACTACCTACCAAGATAACCAGTGGTAGATATTTATTAGTGGGGTTTTTTAAAGACAAAAAAGGTTGCCTCATAAACCACTGTGTCCTGATAAGATAAGGATTCTGAGGACACAAGAACTTTTTTATAGCTTAGCAGATAAAATACATGTGTGAATTGCGTGTAAAAAACAGCCCCAGCATAGGTAATTTAAGATAAACAATACAGAATTGAAGGTAAACATTATAGAAATTTGGCTATAGATTAAAGTTAGATATTTATGTTACAATTCCACACACACACATATATATATATATATATATATATATGTAGATAGATAGATAGATAGACAATTTTACATTCAGCTTTTACATTATTCAGTTGTCCTCCTAAACAACATTATGTGTGCTTTTATTTGGTGATTAGTCTATTAATGAGAGTTTAGGAGCAGTATATCTCTCAACCTTTTTTTTAAAAAAAAAAAATTTATATAACCATGCCACCACACAGAACAGTAGAAGGAAATCTATTAGCAATAAATGAGCAAAAATAAGTATAGCTTTTGTTCTGACTCATGCTCAAGCTGTAAAAGCATCATCATTTTTTCTTTAAAGGTAGGCCAGAGTTCTTCACTGTGCCAACATTTTATCACACTGTGTCATATCAGTCCACACTTTACACTTTATCTCTGCATGACCTAATAAACTTTCCATCTCCTACCTGATTAGACAAGCGAACAGAAAGACTATTTAAGCTCTGTGAGCTATAGGTTCATTTGTCTTTCATCCAGAAAGTACCCCAGGTAAGATTTCAGTGCTTAGGGGTTATAGTAGTCTGGCAAAAATTAGATTAGTCTTTTCCTAAATAGTGAAGCAAATTACTAAAAGTAACCTCTCTCCTTGACAAAAGAATTACAAGCGAAAAACACAAGAGGTGCTATCAGAATGGCCAGGCTCACACTTCTTGCAGGTATTTAAAAATTGTTTCCAAATTGATATTTAATTGTTAAGTATAATATATTACATTGACATAAAACCTCTGTATTTTCTAGGCTTGTGCTTGGTGCTGTGTCACTTTGGTGAGTCATGCAAATTTATAACACCTAATAAAATCACTAGATGTAACTTCTTTTGCAGTTGCTTATTTGTTTTATCTAAATTTGTGTCTTTATTTTACAGCAACATCCAGGCAACTGGTGTGCTATTTCACCAACTGGTCTCAGTACCGGCCTGGAGCTGGGAAGTTCACGCCTGCTAGTGTAGATCCCTTCATGTGTACACATCTGATTTATGCCTTTTCTATTATTAACCATGCCAATGAGCTTGTCACATATGAATGGAACGATGAAACCCTCTACCAATCCTTCAATGCCTTAAAGAAAACGTACGTATGACAAAAGTTGTAAGACATGTAATCATAATAGTAATGATAATTATCTAATTATTCACAATACCAACATGAAACCAGATAGAGTATATTTATAATGTTTTCTTAATCTATACAGTAATCCCCACCTTAAAACTCTTTTGGCTGTTGGTGGATGGAATTTTGGCTCGACTCAGTAAGTACTTTTTTTTTTTTTTTTTTCGGGATACTATATCACAGTCTAACATTTATTAAATGACCTTGTACAGACAATGCAACTCATGAAAAATAAATCTTCCTCAGGTTTTCCACCATGGTCTCCTCATCTGCCAGCCGTCAAAAGTTCATCCAGTCGTCCATCTCCTTCCTAAGGACACATGGATTTGATGGTCTGGACTTGGATTGGGAATACCCAGGTTCCAGAGGTAGCCCTCCTGAGGACAAACAGAGATTTACATTATTGTGCAAGGTAGGCTTGACTATGTAATCCAACATTGTATAAGCTGTAACTACCTGATTCAACTACCTGATTTGAAAGAGTTTGTCCATTTTTTGGGTCTGATCTAACCACTCATTCTGGTGGAATTTGAACAGGAACTGGTGGAAGCTTTTGAAGCAGAAGGTAGAGCTTCTGGACGGCCTAGACTCATGCTTACTGCTGCAGTAGCCGCTGGCAAAGGGACCATTGATGCTGGATATGAAATAGCAAAGATTGCAAAGTAAATTTTAGTATTTTTATTTGAAATACATTGGCAAAAATATATCTAATTGGATAAGATATCTATTATTAAAAGAAAGCAATTACATCAGTTAGGAAAGAATTATGTTCTTTCTCTCTCTCTGTGAATTTCATAATCAATATTTGACTGAATCCCTAGCTATCTTGACTTTATCAATGTGATGACCTATGACTTCCATGGAACTTGGGAGAGCTTCACAGGACACAACAGCCCCCTGTATAGGGGATCTCAAGACTTCGGAGATCTTGTTTATTTCAACACTGTAAGAAAGCTCTGATAAATTAGTCTTACCACACTGGATCAAAACTATGTTTAGTTATATTACTTTAATTATATTATAATATATTGTTTTCCTCAATGTAATGTCTAAGCTTTACTGTTTAAATCTCTAGCATTCACTGTATATTACAAAACTGAACAACACTGATGCAGAAACTGTGTGTTTCTTGTTAAGGATTATGCAATGAAATACTGGAGGGACAACGGTACCCCTGTGGAGAAATTGAGAATGGGATTTGCCACATATGGTCGTACCTTCCGCCTCAGTTCTTCAGCTACTGGAGTGGGAGCTCCAGCCAGTGGACCAGCCTCTGCTGGACCTTACACCCGGGAGTCCGGCTTCTGGTCCTACTATGAGGTATTGTGAAAAAGCTAAACATAAAATTAAAGTTAAACATACAACTTGCATTTTTACCAAGCTGTTAGTTAATACAACATACCACTTTCCCCAGATCTGTGGATTCCTTCAGGGAACAAAACTTGAGTGGATTGAGGATCAGAGAGTACCGTATACTTCCAAGGGTGGTGAATGGGTTGGCTTTGACACCAGAGAGAGCTTTGAGATCAAGGTACTTTAAATTTTAAAGAGTAGCAAATGACTACTTTAGGCATAAAGGCAATTACGTATATCATAAATTCTTACTCTTACCACTCATTTCCTCATAGGTAAGGTATCTGCAAGACAACAAGTTTGGGGGGGCTTTTGTTTGGGCCCTGGATCTGGATGACTTTTCTGGCGAGTTCTGTGGGCAGGGGAAACATCCTCTTATGGGTCACCTACGCAAGCTCCTAGATATTGGTAGGTAGCCATGGATACCTGTTACTCCTGTTACTTAACTGATCTTTACTTAACTAAGTAAAATCTCAATCACCTGATTTTGCATTCTAGATATGCCTACACTGCCTCCTACCACTACTCCCAAACCTGGTCCATCAACCACCCCAAAACCCACCACAAGAACTACAACAACCACAACAACCACAACTACCACACATGAGCCTGGAAGTGGATTCTGTGCTGGAAAGCCTGATGGCATTTATGCTCACCCTGAAGACCCAAATAAATTCTATGACTGTGCTGGAGGTACAACATTTGTAAAGAGGTGTGGAGATGGAACAGTGTTTGATGACACATGCAAATGCTGTGGCTGGGCTAAGCCTTAAACTCAATAGCAATAGTAAAAGCCAAATTAATGCTGTACAAGAGCAATGCCACGTCACAATATAAGGAATTAATATAAGGCAAAATTCCTGAAACAGTATTGGTAGAACAAATTGTGACTAGTATTAATTTATCTTCAGGAAACATATGGAAATATATGGACTATATTCAGAACGGTGTTGTTTATGGACCCTTATATTTCATATAATTATGTATATTTGCCCAATGTATCTTGTTAAACATTTTAAATTCTGCTGTAAATGTTCATTAACAAACATCAATATTGAAATCTTAAATATGCTTTTAGTTTTGAAAATTATAATATGTTTGTACCATATTAATTTGTCTATTTTTGGAGCAATAAAACAAATGTATTGAAGCAAAGACAATTTAATTCATTATATTTGTTTACCTTGGTGCATTCAAGCAAGAAAATGCTGCAGTTTTAATCTTTTCAGGAAAATGCTACCCTTTAAATATTCAGGACAGCACAGAGCTCACTAGATCATAGATAAATAACTGTTGTTAGGTAACATTTTAGAGTAATTAAGCTAGAATTATATGTAAGATTTATCTTATAATATTTACTATATATTTTTATATTTAATATTTCTCCTTAAGCTGAGATGTAAGAAAACATTGTTAAGAAGCAGTGATTTACTGAGACTGATAGCATAATTATGTTAATGAGCAAGCTTATGTTTGTTAGGTGCCTTTTCCCCCACTTTTGTAGATCTGTTTGACAGGAAGATGTGGGCTGTAACGAACAATTTCTCAGCAAGCACACTGCATTCTTCACAAATGCGGAATAGTCAAATATTTTTTCTCAGTTGTGAATCTTCTAGTTCTGTGTCAAACTAATACAGTATAACAGACATCTGCTCTGCTTAGGTTGTCTTAGACAGCAGTGCTAGGTTTTTTGACTTGTGGAGGTTCAGAAATAGGCTCTGTGCTACTGTTGATTCACCTTTGATTAAATAAGATAAGATTTGTCCACAATCAAATTATTATGCCAGTTTCTTTTTATAACAATTTAAGTAGCTCATTGACAAGAATTTGGTAGCCATCTGAACAGTGATGGGAGGGACTGTACTGAATCAATAGTCAAGATTCTGTCTTCCCACTCTACAAACATACAGGCTGATTAGCTGCTAAATTTCTGTTGCTATTTATTAGCATTATTGTCTTTCCACAAAGCAGTTTAGTGTATCAGAAAACTTTATCAGCTGTGCGTTCATGACTACAGCTGGCAGCAATGGCCAACTCAGTGACAAATTACTCAGTCTGGAAGTTGATGTTTTGGGAATGTAAATACATTTTACATTTATTTGAGGCCATTATTTAATACTTGACAATAGCATTGTCCCTTTAAAGTCTACAAAAAGGTCTTTTTCACACAAAGGACATTGGAGGAGACAGCAAATTAAAGGTTTATTGGGGCCAAAATTTTTATGGACAAAGTTATGAACTAACATAAAGTGAAAGAAAATTAAGAGCATGACAAAATAGCCTCCATCCTGTGCACACATTATGATTGACCTCGTGGCTTTATTAAGTTGTGCACACAATTGTCGGTGCACATTAGAAACTAAAATGCAAAATAATAGGATGTGCTGGATCAAGTGCTATTTTATAAGCTTCCAGTAATAAGGATGGGAGCCATATTGTTAAATTAAACCAAATTTATAGTGATTGATGAGATAATTACTAGTAAGACTATTAAGAGTAGTAAGACATGAAACAATATATTTGCAATACACTAGAATCCTGTGAGATTTTTATCCTGTGAAATGCATTTTTAACCCCCTTTTTTTTCTGGCTTAAAGGCACGTCCCCCCTGCAAGTAATTCTGTCCCCGTCACTTTTTCACACCTTGCACATTCCCTGAATTGAGCCTGTGACTGACAATCACAAATCACTGAGGGACTTTTTTATGAATAGCATTTTTGAACTGATTTTGAACTGACTAAATGGCAACCCAACCAATCATAATTAAGAGACATGGGACCCAGTCAGAATGAATGCCTTGTATGAAGTCAGTTGCAGCTTTCTGAAAAGATACAGAAGTATTGAGAGAGTGAATTCAATAAATTAAAAGCAGAGTTGCTTTTTTTAAGACTTGACAAGAAGGTATGAACTTAAAATTTGATTGTGCTCCATTACCTATGGATATGTTTGGCACCAAGTGCAACTATATGCACTGAGTGCTACCAATTTAACTGCCTTGTAATAAAATAATCTAATAAAACCTAGTGCTGATGATGATAATCAACCTGCAACCTTACTTACAGTATGTATTCTCATCCCTTTTTCTGAGATGCTAGCCATCCACCTCAGTAAAACAAAAAAACCAAAAGACGCTTAGTGGATTTATTTTATTTGTTTAGGCTAAAACATATGTTTGAAAGACTGATGTTCCATACTTAAAATAAAAGTCATCATAGTTTGCTAAATAATAAAACTAGTAACCAGAGCACTTTCTCGCCATCTAATGGTCAAAATATAAAATTGTAGAATAGGTGAAATACTGTATATTCAAGAAGACTAGTGATGGACACATAAATTACATACAAACTGCATAACAAATTTCATTGAATGTGCAGTTACTGCATTCTTGATTCAATTGAAAACTAAATAATTATATTCTTGTGCATTTTTATGGGCTAAGCTAGCTGGTAAGAGTTAAATTCATTAAGTTTTTCTATATCAGTTTCCTGATTTATTTATGCCCTGTTCTTCTGGCGTAGGAGAGGTAAGCAGTGGTAGCACCAGTAGAGAAATATAACGTAATTGGCACTTCAGGATGTTCATTTTCTGGATGTTGGTGAGGTCTCACCTGGGTGGCGGGGTGTGGAGGTGGGGGGCACAAGTTAATGATGGCTGTGTCCCCCTCACTTTTAAAATGGCTGCAATGCACCTGCTTAAAGGCAAGTGCTTGGGTTTAAAGGTGGTGCCTTAAAAAATATTTTGGACAACTGCAAGAAAATCTTGCAGTTATTTTAATAATCTAAGTGGACCACTTAGAAAATCAACTTAAATACTTGTACCACTCAGAATAGGAAGAAATTTCCTGCATCAATATTGCCATAACTTTTTGACTTACATTGCCAACTCTGAATATGGCCCAATATGCTCATACTGAGCATCCTTTTAACACACTGTACTGTACACGTTGCCTTTATTCTTCTATAAATATATAATGTCATGATTTATAATCCCATTATCTGGTGTCAGCCACAAAAGGATGGGTGTGACTGGTTTCTCTCAAGGTTTCTTCCTCATGTTGCTCAGGGAGTTTTCTTCTTGCCACTGTTGCATCTAGCTTGCTCCTTAGGGTTCTAAATCTATATCTAGATTTCTGTAATCTGCTTTGTGGCAGGGCAGCACAGTAGCACAGTGGGTAGCGTTGCCACTTCACAGCTCCAGGGTCCAGGGTTTGACCTGGAGCTTGTGGCTTACTGTTTCTGCAGAGTTTCACATGTTCTCCCCGTGTTCACATGGGTTTCATCTGGGTTCTCAGGTTTCCTCCTAATATCCAAAAACATGTAGATAGGCAGACTGGCTAAGCTAAATTGTCTCTAGATGTGAATGAGTGCATATTCCCCTGTAATGGACTTGGGGACCTTAGAGACCTCTAGCCCCTTTTAGCCCCTTTAACACAAGCATTTTTATGTGGAGAATCTGATGGCATTTCATCAGTTAGGGGTGAAGAGGTTAAGTGTGAAAACAAGTTAGAGTCCAAACCTAGAAATGAAAACCTAGTATAATTCCCAGAAAATTATCAGGACAGCTCCTGTGTGTGAACTGCTGCTGTTACAAACTGTACCGTGTTTGTACCCTATCTATATAATATACAATGCACTGAATATTATTTATATAATTTTGGAAAAGACAGTGTAAAAAAAGGTCACAGGATTCAGGCTGTGCCAAAGCCAAAATAATAAACAAAAACCCCACAATTCAATCAAATGTTGAAAAACATGATTCGTAAGTTCTTTTAAGTTCGTTCACAACGATGCGCGAAATTGGCTAGAGTCCTGTTATTTGCAGGGGTGGAGTTTTGCTCTCAGGTCAAGAACGTACTGAATTTCGTTTTTACTGTTAGAAGGTACCTCCTCCCAATTTTCCCGAATGACGTCCTGCATGCCGCGAGGCTTCTGCCCATACAATGTCTCGAAGCGGGAAAACCCTGTGGAGGCTTGAGGGGCCTCTCGCACTGCAAATAACAAATATATATATGTGTGTGTGTGTGTGTGTGTGTGTATACAGACCCTCGGCAGGCAGTTTTTTTCAATATGTTGGTCATTTTGATGTCTAAGCTAGCTATAACTACTAATCCAACTGGATATATCACGTGTGTGTGTATACGTTTATATTGTATATACATTATATTATACTGAATATACAGTATATACGAGTATATTAAAATATACTCTATATGGCCAAAAGACCATCTGACCATCCAACCCATATATGCCCATTCAAAAACCATTGGCATTAACATGGAGTTGGTCCCCCTTTGCTGCTATAACAGTCTCCACTTTTCTGGGAAGGCTTTCCACTAAATTTTGGAATGTGGCTGTGGGGATTTGTGACCATTTTCAATTCATCCGAAAGGTTTTCAGTGGGGTGGAGGTCAGGGCCCATTCGAGTTCTTCCACATCATCATTGGCAAACCATGGCTTGGACCTTTCCAGCTCCCGTAGCCATGCAAAGAGGATAATGCTGCATTCAACGTACCTTGCGAATGGTAATTTTTGACCTCGGTGCATACGACATGCAAAATGGGGGAAAAAAGAAAGCCTACATGTTTGTCTTTTGTTAACAACAAACTAACCAGCTAATTGTGATGACTGATGTACATTTTGGTCCTCAAAAAGCAAACTGTATAGTCAATGTCATAGAGTTAACAATCTAATATATTCTCCCACCTTGAGAATTTGTCACCCATGTCTAAGACTTCTGAATAGCTGTGTGATTTTGCGGTTATGTAATCCACTTGAAAATGTCGGAATGGGCCTGGGGGTGCTGGAGTTTTCATCCCAGGAGTTTTGGTTCTCCCCTTTGATTGTTTTTCAGAAAGATAACACACCATCCATTCACACTTTTAGCTTCTTTCCTGAACACTGAGTTCCACCATGTAGACGTGAATCTGTGTACCCATAAATGCTCGATAGGATTCGAGATCTTGGGAAATTTGGAGGCCAAGTCAACACTTTGAACTCTTTGTCATGTTCCTCAAACCATTCCTGAACAATTTTTGCAGTATGGCAGGGCGCATTATCCTGCTGAAAGAGGCCACTGCCTTTAGGGAACACCGTTGCCATAAAGGGTGTACTTGGTCTGCACTGTTGTTTAGGTAGGTGGTACATGCCAAAGTAACATCCACATGAATGGCAGGACCCAAGTTTTCCCAGCAGAACATTGCCCAAAGCATCATACTGCCTCCGCCGGCTTGCCTTCTTCCCATAGTGCATCCTGGTGCCATCTCTTCCCCAGGAAAGCGATGCACCCGCACCCGGCCGTCCACGTGATGTAAAAAAACATGTGATTCATCAGACCAGGCCAACTTCTTCCACTGCTCCATGAACCAGTTCTGATGCTCATGTGCCCATTGTAGGTGCTTTCGGCGGTGGACAGGGGTCAGCATGGGCACTCCGACCGGTCTGTGGCTACTCAGTCCCCTACGCAGCAAGCTGCGATGCACTGTGTTAACACCTTTCTATCATAGCCAGCATTAACTTTTTCAGCAATTTGTACTACAGTAGCTCTTCTGTGGGATCGGACCAGACGGACTAGCCTTCGCTCCCCCACATGCATCAACGAGCCTTGGGCACCCATGCCCCTGTCGCTGGTTCACCGGTTGTCCTTCCTTGGACCACTTTTGGTTGGTACTAACCACTGCATACTGAGAAAACCCCACAAGACCTGCTGTTTGGGAAATGCCCTGACCCAGTTATCTTGGTTCTTGTCAAAGTCACTCAGATCCTTACGCTTGCCCATTTTTCCCACTTCCAACACATCAACTTGGAGAACTGACTGTTCACTTGCTGCCGAATATATCCCACCCCTTGACAGGTGCCATTGTAAGGAGATAATCAATGTCATTCACTTTACCTGTCAGTGGTTTTAATGTTATGGCTGATCGGTGTGTGTCTGAATGTTGATTAATCTAAAGCTAATACTTGTGTACATACAGCAGAACTCATTTAAGAAGTTTCACTTTGTTTATTTCTGAAGCTGTGCGCAACCATGCTGATTTGACATCACTCCGTAAATAGAGAAGGAACTTGGATTTGAGAAGAATACCACAAGTTGACTTCTCAGTTGCGGTGGCATTTCATGTCACGAAAGACATGGTCCCCATTTACTCTGTCGAGAAAGAAGAGTTCACTAATTTGTACAAAAACAGTAACAGCGCCATCTACAGCAAATAATACAAACAATGTTTTTTAAATATGCTTTCTTTAAATATTCTTTATTTAAAAGAAACATTGTTTGCACTATTTGCTATAAATGATGCTGTTACTATTTTTGCACATCTACATTTTCCAAAGTCCATTCTAATAAATAAAAAACTTTGAAAAATGACGCAATATATTTATAATTGCATTATGTAAGAACAAAAAAATTAAATCCTTATTCGAGAATCATTCATAAAGTAAAAAAAATCTAGATTTTTTTTTTTTTTTTTTGCAATATCATCCAGCCCTAGTAGCCAGATATGGTAATAACTTTGCAAGAGCGACAACTTTGTCTCCATGCTTCCACAATCCATTGTTGTGCATCTTTGCTCCATTCGCCATTCAGGACCATTTCTCCTCTTGACTACATCCTTCTTATAGTTATTTGATGTCAGTCAAAGTTTGTGTTTGTAAAGCTTTCAAGTTTGTCTTTATCTCAATCATTTGATCACCTGCTGCTTTGTTAACTCCTTCCTTTGCAGCTAGCTTTGCAGCCTTGTCTGCTAGTGCATTCCCCTTTGCTAATTCCGTGCTTTGTTTCATGTGTACTTTGACTTTAATGATGGACACTTCTTTTGGTAGTTGCTATGCAGCCAGTAATTCTTGGACCAACTGTCCATTTTTTATTGGAGCTCCAGGAGCAGACAAGAAACCTCTGGGTTTCCACAATTGCCCAAAATTATGAGCCACTCCAAAAGCGTATCTGGAGTCTGTGTAGATGTTCGCTGTTAGCCCACTGGATGAGTTACATGTTTCAATAAGTGCCTTCATTTCTGCTTTTTGTGCTGAAGTATTCACTGACAAAGCCCCTGAGGCTAACACTTCACGTGCTGATGTCATTGCCCAGCCTGCCACTCTCTGTTTGTTCATCACTTGAGAGTATCCATCTGCAAACTGAATCAAGTCTGGATTATGCAGAGGTTCTTCCTTGAGCTGTCTTTGCTCTCCCGTCATCTGAACAATCGACACAGTTTTGATCGTCCTCTTCATTCTGTGAGTCTGGTAGCAACGTTGGTGGGTTCACAGGGTATGCTATATCAGTGATGATTTTGGGCATCTCCAAAATTGCTGTCCATCATGTCCATCATGCAGCAGTAACTTGTGACACTTGATTCATGGTGATTATTGTGTGTACAGCATGTGGGCACTTCACTGTGAGCCTTTGATCCATTGCAATTGTCAAGGCTGACTCCATGACCAGACTTGTGGCTTGAATCGCTCTTAGGCAGGGCCCCCATGCTCATGACAATTCATCCATTTTTCCTGAATAATATGAGACTGGTCTGTTCATCTCTCAAAGTTCTTGGGTTAAGACAGCCATCATGTACCCATCAAGCTCACGAACATGAGGATTTATGAGCTTGATGGTATCTGATAATTCAGTTCTGGTTCCATTCAGAAGAGCTTGTTTCCATGCTTCATGAAACAAGATTGCTGCTGTCCATATAGTCATTTTTGATGTTATCAATGCATGAATAATTGCACCAGGTTTCTCTGAATTGTGCTTCATATAATGCAAATAGTTCATTTGCACTTTGAACACAGCTTATGATGTTCCCCCAGCAGATACAAGCATTTGCTTGATTGTGAATCCACTCCTCTAGTGCAGCCCATGCAGCTTCAATATTTTGTTTGTCTTTGCCAGTGGCTTCATCCAGACCTCAGTTTGTTCTCACTGAGTTAATAAAGCATTCAGAATCATCACTCCATCATATGGATGTAGACTGTAGATACCCTTGAGTCGACAAAGTTCATACCATGTTTTTATCCCATCTTCTCTAGGATGTCTCATGTCTTTACTCCACTTATCCATGTCAGCTGGAGCAGGCACCTGATGTTGATGAATCATTGCTCCACCGCTGACTCTTGTTTTCTGATGTCTCAGATGCATTGCTTCCTCTTCTTCTGATTCACTGGAACTTTCACTCTCATCTTTCTCTGGTCCAGGGCAATGTGCCATCTCGAACAGTAGGTATCAACCTTGTTCCATTTCTTCTTTTGCTCCGCAAGATTATTGCAGTTCACTAGTTTTGCCTCTGGTCTGAAAACCAGAGTTTTTCAACTTTTTCTGTGTTCTATTTGACAGTTTCTTCTCCAACTTAGCCACTCTAGTCTTAAACCACACAAGTTGTTGCTCTAAACTTGCTTTTGCCTCAAGCCATTGCTCAAGTAGCTGTTCCAAACTGACTTGGGACTTGTTGGTGTTCTAGTTGTAATTCTAGACTCCTTGATTCTTGATTCTTGATTTTCTCCATGCAATGATTTTCTAGCTATGTCACATTTCTGAAACAACTACTCTTCAACTCATGCTGTTAGAATTAGAATTTTCTTCTGCCTTGACTCTTAGTCATTTTGTCAATTCACAAGTTCACAGAGCTAGCTCACACACTTCAGACGTCTTCATTCACACACAACTGTAGACATGAACGTGTTGACACACTTTTTATACTTCTGCAGGAATTCACTTTTAAGGCTTTTGTCTGACTCAGAGCTCTTCTGACTTCCTTCAGAGCAGTATCTCACTACTCATTTACATAAGTAAACCAATATCTGTCTTTTGTAGTGTCAACTCTCACTTGCAATCACAGCTCTCTCCACAGCTCTCACAGCAACAGCGATTCAACATTTGACACTACCGAATTCCAGATTCATGCATCCAATACAAGATCCACCCAAAACTTCGAAATCTTGCTTGCAAACTTTTCTTGACTTTACTTCACATCACGCCCAAGGCCTTAAATTTTCCACAGCAGGAAAAAGGGAAGATGGGTGTCTTACATCCGTAATGTGTGCTTTTGTTGTTTCCTGTTGAAAAACACTCACTGCGCCTCAGTCATGTCCTGCTGACAACACCACTTGATGAATTGTAAAGCTTTTTTCTGTTTTTTTTTTTTTTAATAGAGATGCATGCAGGCACAAACTTGGAGTAGAGGAATAGTTTTTACTGAAGTGTCATGTACATACACAGGTGTCGTCCTTTCTTGGTTCAGTCCTCAACTGCCTAAATACCAAATATTATATTATTATTATTATTATTATTATTATTATTATTATTATTATTTTGCATCAGCGCTTTGCAAAAACATCAGCGTACGCAAGTGTCAGAGAGAAAAGTGTTATATTTACGTGCACTGAATCATGCATCATGCTGTACTGTATATACAAGTATTTGTTTTATATCAATCAACACACATACATATTAGCTTGTTAAATCTATAAGACTGACTATACAGTTGTTTTGAGGAGGAAAATATACATCACTCATCATAGTTAGCTGACTAGCTTGTTGCTAACAAAAGCAACAAGCTAGTCATCTAACTATGATGTTAGCTAATTATGATGTTAGTTTTTCCCCATTTTTTTTTTAGCTTGAATGCATGGATATCGAAAATGACGTAATTTCTGAGCTCCGACTTCCTACTTCAGAGGTAAGTCTTTCGTGTGTGCATACCTCATAGTGCATACCACATGTATGCTACTTATAATTCCAGCACCCCAATGTAAAACACCTTCCTGCATCCCTGCTGTAATTGTTCTGACTATAATACAACTCGTACAGAAGAACCAAAAGTTGAATGTCACACAATATTAAACCAGCTTTTTCAATCAGTGTTCTTGGCTGATTGTGAAGTGTAGACCTACCTTCTGTCACAGCTAGCTAACTGCTAAAATGGCTAACCAGTCACTGACTATTACTTTTCACTACCACTTTGAGTTTATATTAACTTATCGCTGATAGCTAGATAACCTTATGCCATAAGGGTACGTGACAGCACTTACTGCTTCATTTTTATAGCGAGGTTTCTTAGAAACAACCTTGAAAAAATCCACTAATATTCAGAACGAACCATAACAAAAATATGTTCAGCTATTTAGAATAATAATGTCAGTTATGTAGCTAGTTGTGGTTTTACTTGCTAAATAGCGATACTGCAGTTGATATAATATAGTTGGATAACTGAATATTAGTAATATTAGCAATATTGTTGGTGAATATTATTAGAGATTATTCTCACTCTTTCTTCAGGCACAATAAACACCTGCATTCTTGATTGAGCTTTTGGTCTAGGCATGATTCTCTTCACTCTCCTTCGGGGAAATTCCCCCCCAAGACTTGGGGGCTTGTCAGGGAAAAGAACAGGTTATTTGGAAAAGAAGGAGCTGAGAGACCATGGAAAAGGGAAAGGAATCAGGTAAGACAGAACCTGCTACTTTCTGGTTAACAGGATTGTGGATGCAGACTAAATTGAGTTTAAAAGGGTGCACTGTTCTTACTAGAGTGAGTTATTCCAATATCGTGGTAAACTGAATGCCCTGCTGTTGTTGGAAGCTTCAGCTGGATGATTGGACACTGCTAGTATTATAATATTTTATTCCAGTGTCTTGGTAAACTGAACATCCTGTTGCAGTTGGAAGCTTCATTTGGATGATTGGAAAAGGGTAGGAATCCCTGTCTGCTTTCACTCTCCTCCTACCCTCCTCCTGAGTCTCTAGATTATCTATGTTGAATTTTTGAATAAGTAAGGTTTTTATTGTGCTATGTACTGTTGAATTAGTGGCAAATATGGCTTTTAAAACTCCCAATTCTAAACCTGAGGGCCATCACAGCCCTACTATTCCTTTGACAGTGCAAGTATTTAATCTGTAGGAGGCCACTCAAGCTTGAACGTATTAGTGGATACTGGTGCTTGTGTGTCTGTTACTGATTTCCCCATATCCCCATAGCCTCACTCATCAGGTTCAAACTCTATAAGGAATAACTCTGGGTAAGCCCTAACCAATTGGGCACCTTGTCTAGTAGAGATATCTTAAATCAAATTGAGGCTGATCTTCCACTTACCTCTTCTGCTCTAACTTGTGGCAGCTCTATCTTTTTAGTCCTGTGACCACTTCATTCTCCTAGCCCTGACAAGGCACAGCAGGACAAATTGGTTAAGTATTTCTCTGAAACAATTCCTGGTTTATGGTCTAATTACCCTTTGGATGTTGGGTTATGTAACATTGACCTTATTTCCGTTCCAGGGCCCATTCATCCCACCAAACCTCAATATCCGTTGAAGCGTGATGCTGAGAAAGCCACCACTAATATCATTCAGAAGCTACTTTCAAAAGGTATTATTGTTCTGTGTTTTTCTCCCATTTCATCTCCAACTTTGCCTGTTCCCAAATGTGGCACTAATCCAACTCAATATCATTTAACTATTGATTATACTGCATTAAATGCCATCACCCCCAAGACTCTTCCCATTGTCGCCAACCTTTCAAATGATCTTGGCCCACGTCACACTGTTTTATCCTGCACTGACATCACCAATGGTTTCTGGTCCTGTTCAATTTGTCCATAGGACCAATACTGTTTTGCTTTTTTGCCATGGTAACTCTCAGTACATGTTCACCAGGTTGCCCCAAGGCTATGAAGATAGCCTATCAATTTTTCACAGTGTTATTGCTAATATCTTGGCCCTAGCCATCCAATGCCCCAAATCCTCTGTTATACAATATTGCACAAATCCCAACTGACTGTATTGATCACTGTTTTGAGAAGGAAAATTTACTCTAAATTTACTCGAATACACGGAGATCGAAAATGATGACATTCCTAGTTCCGACTTCCCACTTCTGAGGTAAGTCTAATGCAGCAATATATGTGTTTGAAATATTTGCTGTGTTCGTAGTGCCTTGTATGTGGTAATTTGCAACTTGGAATAACGTCATTTCCCACCTCGGCACGTTTGACATACAAAGTGGATAAAAACACATGGGCACCTCCTCGAAAGCGTGGCTTTTGTTTGCTCTGTCAGAGCACATAAAGCTCATAAAAAGTTACTTTAACAGCACTTTTACAGTTGAGGGTTAAGGGCCTAGCTCAAGGGCCCAGCAGTGGCAGCTTGGAGGTCCTAGGATTTGAACTCTCAACCTTCTGATCAGTAACCACTACCACAGATAACTATAACATTGATGTTTACTTTCTCTAAACAGCGATTAGTAAGGTCTGTGTTATAGATTGAACCAAGTGCTGTGTCTGTATATTAACTGATCTAAAGCCAATACTTTTATAAATGAATTTAAAAGTAGAGAAGAAGCACTTCTACTGCATATTGTTATATACAATACTGAATGAGGACACTTGAGAAGTCTGCATATTTCTACCTCACACACAGACAAACATACACAAACAGTTTGCACTATGGAAAAACAATTTTTTGCACACTACATTGTAACTCTATACACTGTACAGCTCTGTATATTTGCTTTTTTAAAAAAACATTTTTAACTCTATAGTTTGCACTATGAAAAAAGTTTTTACACACTACAGCTCTGTATATCTGCTTTCTTTATGTATATTCATATTCTACATTACATTCCTCTAAAGGCTGCTAAATTTTCTTTGTCATATAGTCTACTAGATTTTATTATATTCTGTTTTTATTATGCATGTGTATATCTAGTTCGTTGTTGTTCTGTTCATTGTTGTGCTGTGGGACGAGGCACTAAGGAAAAACATTTCACTACATGACATCACACGTATGTAATATGTATGTGACAAATAAAGAGCCTTGAACCATAAACAATCTTACACTGTTCATAATGTGCGCGGCCATGTTGATTTGACGTCACTCTGTAAAAGGCGTAAGAACTGGTGTTGAGCCGCCTACCCCATGTCGACGAGTTGAAATTTCAAGTTGAGGCGGCGTTTTCTGTGGGTTTTACTGTTTGTAGTCAGGAATTACAAGTTGCATCTTCGCCTCGAAAGCAAAAGTGGGTGGTTACTGCTGAGCCTGCTAGGTTTGTTCCGTGTGGTCGCCATTTTGTTCGTTTAAACCAGGCCCGGACCATCGTCGACCAATGCTCTTATACGAAAACAGGTTTTAACAAGTCATATCCATATAAACTGGTAATTTCTACGTTTTATTTGTGTTAATTATGTATTTAAGTAAATGGTCTCGTACATTTGCTAGGCAGCTAGCGTTAACGTCGGTGTAATTGTTTGAGTCGAGCAAATGTTAGCTGACTTAGCTCATATAACTAGCTAGCGTGAGAATTCAGAATCTGAATCTCAGTGAAATCAAGTCATGTCATACTTCGGGACTTTCTATCAATTATCAGTAGACTGAAATGGTAGGAAATATGAGCTATCAGGCTAGTCACAGCAAGTAGGGTTGTCTTAACATGCTTCGTTTTCAGCGAAGCAAACTCGGCCTGTTGTGGAACGGTTCACTTTGTTAGCCATTTAGCTACTTAACATTTTATGTATGGCTTGTTGCTTTACCTATATTACCTATATTTTAGTAGCATGTTAGATCGAATTATTCATTTCTGTTTTAAAGTAAACGTGGTGTATGAAACATGTTTAGCTAGCTAGCTACAGCGGTTACTCTGAGAAACTCGATGCATATCGTTGCTACATTTGTCTTGTTTTTTCAAGTAGATCAAGTTAATCATGAGTAATCGACCAGGCCTTTCAGGTTTCATTTTATCGTGTCATGTTATGATCATGTTTAATGCAGATTACAGAGGGTTTAAAGAAAATGTCATGCACATGACTTCAAAGGCAAAACCTTTTACAATAGAACAAAAGGAGTCGAAATCAAGTTGGGAAATGGTCTATGAAAAAAAATCAAATTTTAAAACTTGATGTTTATTCCGTATTATTAAAACTGACTATTTGTCCAACACCATAATGGTGTGCTAAATGAAAGCTAGATTGCTAGACATGCTTGAATCAGTGCTTGCTTCAGTATATGCTGATGTACAATGTCTGTTTCAGGTTCTGAAAAGCTAAAACTCAACTTGCCAAAATGTGTAATTTCTTTGTGATCATGGCAGTTGAAAGTATACTCAAATAATATTTTATTAACTCAATTTCTCACTCATTTATCCAGTTTATGAAGTATGTGGGGAGTGTTTTGCTTTCTTTTTAAAGGATATACAGGAATTTCTCCTACAGCCCTGGCGATAACTGGATTTGGATAGAGGCCAACTAATGGAGAAAAATCTTCTCTGAAGATTGGCGCTTTTTATCCCCACACTCAGATCATTTTTTTCCCCCCTTCACATTGGATGATTTTTTATTTCTCTTTTGAAAATTCAACTTTTGCCCAATTTAAATGTTCTCACCTATCTTCAAATTGCCACAACGGGTGTGAAGAGATAGAAGACCCCCCCCTTCCCGTTCCTACACACACACCCCTTTCAAGATTTTCATTCCCACTCTCCCTGGCTCTCACTTCCGACATTTAGCCCGAAGATTTTTGTGCCCTCACCAAACAGTTGTTTTTTATTGAGGAATAGAAAAGGACTTTTCACCACCGTTTTACTTGTTACAAAGCAGTCTAAGACGAGCACGTTTCTCAGTGACGAAAGCCTCTCTCGCCCTGTTCACTCTTAACTCATCGGTCAAGTGTTCCTTCAGGACCGTTACAGCTTGGAGACAACCCAGAAGAAGTACACCTGGTGGAGACATCTTATCCACTGCAGGTGAATTGACCCCACCTAGTTAGTAGGGGGGAAAAAACTCAACCATTTGCAGTTAAAAACCTCTTATCATCTAAACTTATGTGTGACTAATTACAAGTTTTCCTGCATTTTATAAATGTTAGGAAGACATAGAATCAATGGTAATTTGAACATTCTTGTTGCACTTTGACTAGGGAAACTCCAGAGGGCCTTGTAGCAGCACTTGAAGAGTTCCTGACCAGCAAGATTATTCCCTGGCCATGACCAGCATGAGCAATAAGGGAGATGATTGCTATTTCTACTATTATTCAACATGCACTAAGGTAGTATAGATTGTTTGAGAAACAAGAAAACACATCATAAAGTATTGCCTCTTCGCACATACTTCTGCCTTTTGTGGGATATGGAAAGGGTTTTTGTTTTGAATTTTTACCCAATTTTTCCTATTTCCCTCCCATGTTCTTGTTTCCTTTGAAGGGTGATACTTGCCCTTTCCGACATTGTGAGGCTGCCATGGGTAATGAGACTGTCTGCAGTCTTTGGCAGGAGAACCGTTGCTTTCGCAATGTATGTAAATTCCGTCACATGGATATAAAGGTAATGTGGATGCTACTGGAACTACACTAGGTTTACTTACACACTAATAAGCCAATAGTTTTCTGACTTCAGAAGTTATCCGATTATTCCAGGGGTTCATGATTTTAGCCAAATCATTGGGTTATTCAGCACATACCATTAATATGATCACTTGTGTATCTACAGCTGCATTTTAGAGTAAGGCTGTAATTTCCATAAATCTGTTAAGTGAAGTAGTCTGAATATTTCCTGAATGCACTGTGTTTTCCAAATGTGGCAGTCTTGTATTCTCTTGCTAACTATACACTATGCTGTATCTCACAGAAAAACCGCAAAGAAATCCCTTGTTACTGGGAAAATCAGCCAGGCGGATGCCAAAAGTTTCATTGTGCTTTTCACCATGAGAAGCCACGTTTCATTGATGGCCTTTTTGTTGCCGCAGACAAAGGTATAAAACCAAATGGACATAGTTTAAAACATATTGTTTCCTTTGGCTGTTTTTTTCTGAAGTTAATGCAGGTAACAAGTAATTTCCTTGTGATCACACACAGTGTTTGCTTTCAATCCTTACCTCACAGGGCCTGTGGTGAGGAAGGAAAAAGAGGAAGAAACTCCACAGGACGACCATGTTTTGCCTGCTTCTGCCAACATTTCCAACACCACCAACCCACAACTCAGAGGGGTCATCAAGGTAGAGACTCAAGAGAGTGTCCCCAGTCCCACACACCCACCAGTAGTCATTAATCCTGTGGATGATGAGGATGACGAGGATGGTAATATAATTTCTAGATTCTTATTTGCTCGAGTGCTAGTCAGATTTTGTTTTAGAATCCTAAATGCCCTGTACTGCTGTTAGTAGATCAGTTTTCTGAAGAGGGAGAGGAAGCTTCTGGTGTCTCTCCAAAGAAACTGCTGAGCTCTAGTAGAGGTAGCATATCTTCCTTCTGATGATTGTTCTTCATGCTATACTGAGTCCTTGTTAAATTGTACGAAAAATGAAATTGTATTAAAATGTATTTCTTGTACAGATGAGTCGCTGAATTTTGGTATCAAAACATTGGAGGAGATCAGGTTGGGGAAAGCTCTGAAGGCCAGTCTAAACAGACCAGGTAAAATTTTAGCCGCTTGTGTTAAAATTATTTCTGTTTCACATATCATAATAGTGTGCATACATTGTGGCTTTCTGTGTATTTTATCTTCGTCATCCCTTTTTGCAAGGCCCTGATGGGTTCACCTCGACAAAACAGCATAGCAGCGGAACTGGCACAGAGAAGGAAACCATTCAATCTGTCACACAGGCAGCAGTTGTCACTACCAGTGGTATGCAATGGGACAGTAATTACCCCCTGAACTTTTTCACTTTTTTTGTTGTGACACAAAGGTTAGTTAAACAGAAAAGCAGACATTTGTTGGCTTTTGGTAGAACCACCATTGGTTGCAGTTACAGCTGCAACTCTTCTGGGATATGTCCAACAGCTTTGCACATTTGGATCGTGGTATGTTTGCCCATTCTTCTTGGCAAAGTTGCTCAAGCTCTGTCAGATTGGATGGAAACTGCTGGAGAACAGCAACTTAAAGTCTTGCTCTAGATTCACAATCAGATGTGGTTTTAGACTCCATTGTAGCTTTGGCAGTATGCTTAGGGTCATTATCTTGTTGGAAGGTGAACCTCAGTCTCAAGTCTCTTAAAGACTGGAATAGGCTTTCTTCTAGGATAACCCTGTATTTGGCTACATCTGTCTTGTCTTGAAACCTGACCAGTTTCCCAGCCCCTGCTGATGAAAAGCATTCCCACATCATGATTTTACCACTGCATGCTTTTCTGTGCAGACTGTGTTCTCAGGGAGGTGAGCACTGTTCCCTCTAAGCTAACTGTTCCTTCTAACCATGTGTGGTCACTTCTGATAATGCTTTTACTGAGAAATCAAATAAAATAAAAAGACACCAAAATGTATAAAAAGTTAGTCTATTGGTACAATCTGCATGGCTCCTATTTCTGTTGAGAAGGGTCTGCACTAGAGCAATCGGTTTAACTCAGCAAGAAAATAATTGAGGGAACATTGTCGATAAGCTGTGTTGGGTTTTTGCCAAAAGTACTGCTATGTGCTGAGGTGAATGATGTGGATCTCTCCACTAATGCCCTTCTTACCCATTCACTGGCTTTTGATGGAAGGCCTCCTATAAGTTGTGCCACATTCTGTCCACATTTAATAATAGATTTAATGGTGTTTGTCGTACAGGTATTAATGGTATTTATAACCAAGCCCTGATTGATACTTTTCCTGAACTTTGTCCTGAACTTATTTTGATTGCTCTTTGATGTTTGTGATGCTGTTTGTTTAGGTATGTTCTAGGCTTGTTCGATATAATGATTTTATCGTCTCTACGCAATATTCCATTGCCACGATATGCAGTGACAATAACTTTGTCATATTGTATTAATAGACCTGCCACCCTTTATGTATTTTGCGGGAGACGTGCAATTTAATCAGATTAAGCTTGTGTAAGTTATCACTCAAAAATATGCCAAAACAGCAGTACTTTTCTATCTGATAAAATGGGAGATGAGCCAGTCGACATATGAATCTGCAATGATTGGTATAGGTGTTTTGAACTCTCCAATATTAACTGACACAGCCTGGAAGCCCTGTTCCTTCTCACTATCTCACATGCCACCAAAAAATATTCAAAAACCTGTAACAGGGAAATATCAGTATCTCACAAGACTAGTATGTTCGCTAACAAATTCTGAGGCCTTCCAGGAACAGGTGTATTTATATTGAGATCACATTAAACTTTAAGTGCACAAGGTTGACATTCAGGTAATTGTGTGTCTTTGGCAGCTGGTTGCACAAGAACATATTTAGGGGTTTTATAGCAAAGGGAGTGAATCACAATTTTTATGTTTACTTGTAAGTGAGAAAAGTGGAGTGAGAAATCATGCTGTGACCAGCATGGCACAAAGTATGGAGTTATAGTTATGTAAAAGTTATGATTTTCCTTTTTAAAAGGTTGAGACAAACAATTAAATTATCCAGAACCTACAAAAAGACAGAAAATGAGCATTTCCACTGTCAAATATAAGGAGAGTAAGGGAGTGTGCAATGTAATTAGTTGTGCTCCTTGTTGGGTTTTTTGCTTTTGATCTGGTGTTTACTATGAAGGAAAAATTTAAATTAACTGTAATATACAATACTTGAGTAATATAAATCTTAAGTAAATACTACTCTAACAAGTGCATGCTAAGGGGCAGTCGAGTTCTGCTGGGGAGTATTAAATCAGCAGAACCCCAGCAGCTATGATTGAGAAAATTCAGCTGGATGTTGGATTTTTAGGTGATGCTAAATAGTAGTAATGCAGTAAATAGTAGTGCATTTTCAATAAAATCCTTTTACAAATCAGTTGTCTAATGTCCACATGGTCTATATACTTACCTAATGTTAGCTAAACCAAACATACATTTATAGGTTTCATTTCATAATAATGAACTCAAATTATTCTCTATTTTCCTTGACAGAAAGTACGGGTGCCCCTGCGAGTTCAGTCAAGAGTGTGGGAGATTGGGGAAGGGGCGGGGCTTCCAGGCGGTGTCAGTAAATATCAAAATACCTGACTATCTGTCGACTGGCTCACCCCCCCCCCCCTTTTGTTTGAGAGCTTTTGAGTGTATTTCTGAGTGATATCTCATACTAGCATGCTTTGATGTTAAATGGCAGAGCGAAATATGTAAATACGTATGTTGGCAGATCTGGTAATATAATCAGAGAAGACTTCCGTGGCAGTACAATAACACAGAGAGATGATAAATTGCTATATCACACAAGACTATTACAGGATTACCTTAAACTCCTCAGTTTACTCAAAATTTAATTTCTACCGATGTCCTCCTTTTCAGAGTCTCCTGCTTTGGAGGACTCCGGAAAAAGGAAAATTACTGACAGGCTTGGAAAAAGATCTGATGAAGGTATATTGACAGAGGATGTATTACGCACCCTTCTGTACACCATACACGTGTAAAATAAAAGAGCATAATACTTTACAGGAGTTTTTCAAGCTTATAAGCATCATATGCTTTGTTTAGACCTGCTTGTGGAAGGTGGTCTACGGCTGAAAGGGTCCCTTGCTAAGCGTCTTGGTGGATTTGTTGACTCCACTGAGAATGAAATCAGTATGCCTCCCCAGAAAGTTAAAAGTAAGTGTCCTTGCAGTACCGATGATGCATATCACCAGTACATCTGTATTCTGCACTTAAGAACTTTCATATCCACTGTTTTAGCTCTGAGACCAGTGCGTGAAAGACTTGGAATAACTCCTGATATCACTGCACCCAAGTCACCAAACAGTGAGCCAAAGTCTTCTGGTGAGATCCGGATCAAAACTCTTGAGGAGATTCGTCAGGAAAAGGCTGCTAAATCTCAGATGCAGTGCAAAAGTATTAGAGTTGTCTCTGAGGTCCCTACAAATGCATTAAATTCCACCAAAAAAGTAAATAAGCCTGTCACTGCGCCTAGTGTAAAGACTTTCTCAGAGATCCTGCGTGAGAAGAAACTCCAGGAGACAAAGGTGGTGCCTCAGCAAGGTAGTACTGAGAAAACCGAGGGCCCTGCAAATGCTGGAGTGATCAAACTGACTGCCCAAGCAGCAGAGATCAGAGTGAAGACGCTTGAAGAGATTCGTAAAGAAAAAGCTGCCAGAATGCAAGCAAAGACTCAGGACACAACAAATGATGATGCACCTAGTTCAAGTGATGCAGTCCCAAAAAGACGAATTCTTTGCATTGGCAAGACTGGATGTAAGTTTAAAAGATTTGGTTTTCCTTGGTTTGTCATTTGTGGAATGGTTCATGAAATGGTTTGACAATTTATCATTCAGTTGATATTTATTAAATTTTATTTACAGCAGCTATCAACATCAGATCTCAAAAAGTGCACAGTTCTGAGAAGGCAGATTGCATTGAAGAGGCAAGCCCCAGTTGTCCTTGTTGTCCAGTCATGATCTTAAGACATATAATTGCTTTGCATTTTTGCATTAAATCCAATTCTAAAAGTTCTCCTCTTTTTTTTTTTTTTTTAAATGTAGTCCACTGTAACCAATGGAAAGAGTGACACCTCCATTCAGGATGTAACGGTAAAGAGCTTTGAGGAAATCATGCGAGAGAAAAGACTTCGCAAGCAACAGGAGCAGGCTGCATCTGCTGTCGAGCCAGAGCAAGCTGCCCAGAAACCAATCCCAGTACTTTGTGAAAAGAAGCCTCCTGCTGTCATCAGACCAGGAATAACCAACCAAGCAAATTCGTCCATACAACAAGGCATTAGTCATCAGGCCTCCTCTCCTGTCCCTTCTGTAGTACCCCAGAGGAAGTCTCCAGAGATGCAGAACAAGGAGAACTCTCTTACCATAAGTCCTAAGAAATCCAAGTCATCCTCTTCAATGGCACCTCCTGTGCAAGTGTCAGAGACGGCAGATTCTTTAGGCCAACATTCACAGGAGCCACATTGGGAGAACACTCAAGCAGTCACCAAGATGCCCCCAAGCAAAGCAGCTGAATTAAAAGGTACAATCTAGCATATTAT
Source organism: Pangasianodon gigas (assembly GCA_022758105.1). Taxonomy (NCBI): domain Eukaryota; kingdom Metazoa; phylum Chordata; class Actinopteri; order Siluriformes; family Pangasiidae; genus Pangasianodon; species Pangasianodon gigas. The sequence goes on from CM040473.1 coordinate 8,431,205, forward strand.
TGTTTTTACTATGTGTTTTAATATCAAAACAGAATGGAGTTTATTGATAAACTTCAAGCAGTTTTCCTGTTGTGTTAAATTGACAGTGTGTAACTTATGTCTGCTTTTCAGTGAGGCCAAAACTGAATGTAAAGCCATCAGTGATGAAGCCAGCTGCTCAGGTGAAACCTGGCCCAAAAAGGAAAGCTGCAGGTATCCATTGCTCTGCTGTCGCTGCAGTGAAACCTCTTAATGCTGCCCCTGCTCCTGATGTTGAACCACCTTGCAAGCGGACTCAGGTGAAGCATTGGACAGTACCACAGTAATGTGCAGAATTAGTACCTAATTAAATGAACGGATGATAGAGTTTTTTTAATATTTCTCTGTGTCCCCTAGTTGTCTGCACCATCCTGCAGTTTAGAAGTTGAAGCCAGGGTGCAACAGGTGTCACCTCCTGCTGAGCAGTGCTCACCTGAGCCCCTTTCTGTTCCACAAAGGTATGAGACTGTGGTTTTTCTGAATAAATATTCAGAAATGTAGGAAGAAGGACAGATATTTTGTATGAACACAACCAAGTGACCTATATGCATTCATGTTATTTTGTGTGTGATTCTGGCGATAAGCGACTTTTTTTTTTTTTTATTTATTAAAACAGTAGTAAAACTTTGCTCATGACATGTTTGTCGGTGCCAGATTTGAGTACTTCAGGAACTGCTGAGCTCCTGGAATTTTCACGAACAAATACGAGTCTCTAGAGTGTACACATAATGGCACGAGAAACAAAATGTGTGAAATATGTGCTTTGGCCAACATTTGTTAAGTTGGATAGACAATTTTTATGCAGTATTTAGGGCTGCAAAGGCTAAGGAACAAAAAGCTGTCTCTTACCTGAAAAGCTTTATAAACAATATAGATATTTGTTTATCCAATAAATATTAAGCCTGATAATTAGGTCAAAATGTGGTCTCGAACATGTGGTACCAAGTCAGAATTAAACTTGCATTTTGGGAAAACAGTACGGAAATGCATGCAAAACGCTCACGTCACAATATCGCGATATGACAAAATCATAGCATATGAAAGTTATATTGGTGTTATCATGAACAATATATACTCACCATTCACTTTATTAGGAACACCTGTATATGTGCTCATTGATGCAGTTATCTCATCTGCCAATCATCAAGCTAATCATGTGGCAACAGTGATTGAAATCAAAATCATGATTTTATACATTGTGCTGCTGCCACTTGATTGGCTGATTAGAGAACCGCATGAATGTACAGGTGTTGCTAATAAAGTGGATGGTGAGTGTATTGCTCAGCACTACTCTGTGAGCAATGTAAACACCCAAACCCACTTTCTGCATCACAGTGCAAACACTTTCAATGCAGGATAAACCAGCATTTATCACTTACTTTTTTGAACTTGGGACAGCACAATTATGCTTTAACAAACTCTCACAACAAAACAGGAAGAATACAAAGTTTCTCAAAATTTCTAAGATTGCTTATAAATGGCTTGTGTTAATACATATATTCTTGTTTCTGGTGTTTGAGAAAATCACACAATTGGTGTCTGCTTAATTCTTTTAGCCTGTACAGAATTATCAGTTGTCAGTTATTAGACTTGTCAGTGCTTGAGTAACAGTAACAGAATACTGTTGACCACTGCTATGCATATAGTTATTTTTTTTATAAGCCAAATTTGCAACCACCAACCAAGTTGATTAATTGCTTGAATAATTTTGTTGCAGCTCTAGTAATATGTCAAGGTTTTTTGCATTATATTTCTGTTGCTTTTAATTCTATTGTTCTATTCTATAGTTTTTAACTGTATTTATTTGGCTAATTTTTTGTAGCCCCATCATTAAGACTCCCACCCAAACTCGGCCACGTCGGGCAAGTTTGGCTTCTGCACGTGGCACTACTCCTGCAGGAAACTCCTCCACAATGGACGACTTTGACGACCTGCTGGATGAATTTACTGATGACAGACTGGAGGATGAGATTGAACTGGACCCTGGCAAAGGCGAGGATGACCTCTTGTTGGAGCTTTCTGAGATGATTGACAGCTAAGCTTAATTTCAGGGAATACTTGTTCTCATTCACTGAATTATGTCAAGCCATTTGTCCTTTAAATCATTCTTGACTTGTTGAGCTGAAGCTTTCTTTGTCTTAAACAAAAAAAAAAACCTATATTTTTTGACATGGATCAAAGTATGTTTTAGTTTTCTTTACTCTTGAGTAAAGGTTAGTTCACCATTTAGTTTTCTGTTCTATTTTTGACTATTTAAATGTTTTAAATATTGCATTTCTGCATATATTCAGTAAAATTCACTTCAATGGCTGTTGTAAAGATCTTAAAGAAATTCATTAAGCCATTAAATTATAACATGCTGATGAATTATTTGATCATACTGTACATTTTATAGCTTGTTTATGGTATCTGATTTGTTGAGTAGTACAAAGAATGTGCAGCTAATCATGTAATATTAATGCAGAAAGTGTTTATTTGTATACTGTGTATGCTTTGGAGAACTAAATGATGATGGAGGGCTAGGAAGGCAAGTGATGTCTTAATCAGTGCTCTCATTCATGTGAATTAATGTCCTATTTGAAATTGGATTTGCTAAATGTTTGTTGACTGTGGATGGATTATATTCTTTTAATGAAATGTTTTTGTGTTGAAACAGTGTCTTGAGTTTATGAATGGATGGTATAGATTTGTTTTCAGGATTTGGACATTTGTCAGACCTACTATATCTTGTTGCATGTATTTTGCTCTAGATTAGGCTTATGTTTGAACCATTATCCATATTTCCTGTCCAAGTAATTGATGAGAAATTGTGTTCCCCTTTCAGTCTATTGATGTAAATGTTTTTACTGTTTGTAAAGGTTCTCAGGGACTATTTTAGCTTTCCAAATATTTTTACCTGTAGTGGATTTAAGTACTTATTCAGACAGAGGTCCTTGTCTCTGTACTGTTAGTAGTTAACTACTTGACCTCAAGATGACTGTTTTAACCTAGGTTTTCAAACAGGATAATATATTTGGCATCTGCATCATGGTTGGTTTAATTGCAGCTTTGTTTAACAAATGGACATAGCTTTATTAAAACATTTTTATAATTAATTTTCTTTGACATTGTGTAGCTTTTCCTTGATTTGCAGTTTTTTTTTGTTTTTTTTTCCGGGTAATTGTTGCCTTTCAGGGCAGCATATTGGTGCAACAATTACCATTGCCACCTCACAGGTTATGTATTCTGTTTACTGTCTGTGTGGAATTTAATGTTTTCCCTGTGTCAGAGTGGGCTTCAGGTGGATTAGCAACTCTAAATTGCCCCCATGAAGAAATGTCTGTCTGCATGGTGCACTGGCATCTCATCCAGGGTCTATTCCTGCCTCTTGCCCAGAGTTTCTGGGATAGCCCCTGTATCCACCGCAGCTCTGGCAAGGATGAAGTGGTTATTAAAGATGGATGGATGGGTGAAAAAATGGTAACCTTCAACATAACATACTGTCATTGTGAGGTTATTCTTTATCTCAGTATTTTACAGTTAATTATTTGCAAAATAAACTTTATGGGATATGTTGACAATAATATACATAATTTGGAGTCAAAGTTTTATTGTTTTATACATACTATGCATACTATTTGTTTTATTGTTTTATGGTTTTATATGTAATATAAATACATAATTATACATATACACTCACTGAGCACTTTATTTATACTGTACACCTACTCATTCATGCAATTATCTAATCAGCCAGTTTTGTGGCAGCAGTGCAATGCATAAAATCACGCAGATACGATCCAGCACCTTTGGATAATGTTCACATCAACCATCAGAATGGGGAAACAATGTGGTCTCAGTGATTTTGACCACTGCATGCTTGTTGGTGCCAGAGGGGCTGGTTTGAGTATTTCTGTAACTGCTGATCATCTGCAATTTTCATGCACAACAGGTACAACAGTAGAGTTTACTCAGAATAGTGCAATAAAGAAAAAACAGTTCTGCAGATGGAAATGCCTTGTTGTTGAGAGAGGTTAACGGAAAATAGCCAGCCTGGTTTGAGCTGACTGAAAGGCTACAGTAATTCAGAACCACTTTGTTCAATTGTGAACAGAAAAGCATCTCAGAATGCACAACACATCGATCTTTGAGGTGGATGGGCTACAACAGCAAAAGACCACGTCTGATTCCACTTCTGTCAACTAAGAACAGAAAGCTGAGGCTGCAGTGGGCACAAGCTCACTAAAACTAGATAGTTGAAAACTAGAAAAACATAGCCTGGTATGATGAATCTCAATTTCTGCTAAGGCACACAGATGGTAGGGAAACCTGCCTTGTGTCAATAGTCCAGGCTGGTGGAGGTGGTGTAATGGTGTGGGCAATGTTTTCTTGGCGCATTTTATCATACCAATCATCGCTTGGATGCCACAGCCTATTTGAGAACTGTTGCTGACTATGTGTATCCGTTCATGGCCACAATTTACCCATCTTCTAATGCAGGGGTGTCCAAACTACGGCCCGCGGGCCAACTGCGGCCCGCGATCCATTTTTAATTGGCCCGCAGCAAATTCCAAAAATATACCAGAATATGGCCTGCACATGAAACCTGGCGGTATTGTATTTCTTGGTTTTAACTCTAGGTGGAGCTACTGAGTTGATCAAGGCAGTTCCTCTACGAAACAAAATTAAGGAAAGAAAAATTTTGCCACAGCGCACTGAAAATGACAACACCAAAGAAACGCAAGATAGCAAGTGAGTGTAGAAAATTTCAGACACGGTGGGAAAATGAATACTTCTTTATGGAAGTCAAGGGGAAGTGTGTGTGTTTGATTTGTAATGAGAGTGTCGCAGTGATGAACGAGTACAATGTAAGACGACACTACGAAACCAAACATCAGACCTACATGTCCTACACTGATGTGGAACGAAAACAGAAGGTTAAGCAGGTGACAACTATCTTGCTAGCTCAACAACAGTATTTTTCCCGTGCCAAAAAAACTCAAGAAAATGCCACAATAGCGAGCTATGAGGTGGCTCAACTCATTGCCCAGCATGGGAAGGCTTTTTCAGATGGTGAATTCATAAAACAGTGCCTCACAAGTTTCCTCTGATGAGACGCCATGCAAAAAGAATGATGAGTCTGTTCGGCTCAACATACATATGTGAACAAACATTTTCTCTGATGACGCTGAACAAAAGCAGATTGAGAACCAAAACGACCAACAACCATTTCTGTGACGTCCTTCGCATCTCAACCACAAAACTGACTCCGGACCTGCCAGCAATCCTGCAGGCTAAAGCGCAACTTCATTGTTCCCACTGAGTTCAAAATATATTACACGTTCCATGTGTTATTAAGCCCTGTTACTTAATAAATGTAATCATTTTATGTTGATAACATTTTTAAAACAAATATTAGTTGATCTGTTAACAATCCAAACTTATTTGCATAACAAGCTTGAAATATAGTATATAATTTATTTTATATCCCCACCCCCTCCAGGTCTGTCAAGAAGGACCACCATCCAGAAGCAATCAGAGGCAGCTGTTTTGAGAATGAACTGCCAACCTTTTTTGTTCTAAAAAAAAAAAATCCCATTCATGAAAAGCAGTGTTGTAGGCTGATTGATTTAGTTTACTTAAATAAACCAGGTGAGGCAATACGTACTTCACCTCGAGTGAGTGGCCCGGCTGTTTGTGTATTTTACCGCATATGGCCCTTGGTGAAAAAAGTTTGGACACCCCTGTTCTAATGGCTACTCCCAGCATGATAATGCACCATGTCACAAAGAAAAGTCATCTCAAACTGGTTTCATGAACACGCCAATGAGTTCACTGTTTTTCAGTGGCCTTCCCAGTCACCGGATCTGGATCCTATAAAACACTTGGGATGTGGTAGAATGGGAGATTCGCAGCATGAAAGTGCACCTGAAAAATCTGCAGGAATTGCATGATGCAATCATGTCAAAACTCAAAGGAATGTTTCCAACATCTTGTGGAATCCATGCCACAAATAATTGAGTGCAAAGGGAGGCCCTACACAGTATTAGTATAGAGTTCCTAATAAAGTGTATAATCTGTGTATAATTTTAGGTCTGGAAGATGGCTGTTTTTGAGCTGTAATCGCAGTGTTGTATAAACAACTGAATAAGATTAAAGAGGTAATCCAGTGAATAAAAATAGTGAAATATGTACCAAAAATATTTTACAACTAAAAGTTGCTTGTTGGCAAGTTTAGATGCGAATGATACACCATGATGCCAACTGCTACAGGGGGGCATGGGCTTTTCATGCCCAAGCTGTCATAACACATTTTTATACTTGCCTATATAACACAAACATGCCTGTCAATCAACACTAGTGAGAAAACACCTAAAATCATGCCTCATTCTATTTTACACTTAACCTCCAGGGGAGGTGCCTAACATCCAGATATCCAGGCTGAGACCTTCAACAAAGTCACAAAGTGACAGTGATGTAGTATTTCCTATAAATACAGTGCCTTGCAAAAGTATTCATACCCACTGAACTTTTCCACATTTTGTCACGTTACAACCACAAACAGAAATGTATTTTATTGGGATTTTATGTGATAGACCAACACAAAGTGGCACATAATTGTAGAAGTGGAAGGAAAACGATAAATGGTGTCCAAAATTTTTTACAAATAAATATCTGAAAAGTGTGACGTGCATTTGTATTAATAAGTCACCTAATTAGTAAATAGAGTCCACCTGTGTGTAATTTAATCTCAGTATAAATACAGCTGTTCTGTGAAGCCCTCAGAGGTTTGTTAGAGAACATTAGTGAACAAACAGCATCATGAAGACCAAGGAACACACCAGACAGGTCAGGGATAAAGTTGTGGAGAAGTTTAAAGCAGGGTTAGGTTATAAAACAATAT
>CM040473.1:8443843-8494090 GCA_022758105.1 Pangasianodon gigas
TATATATATATATATATATATATATATATATATATATATATATATATATATATATACACATATATTGCCAAAAGTTTTGGGACACCCCTCCAAATCATTGAATTCAGGTGTTCCAATCACTTCCATGGCCACAGGTGTATAAAATCAAGCACCTAGGCATGTAGACTGCTTCTACAAACATTTGTGAAAGAATGGGTCGCTCTCAGGAGCTCAGTGAATTCAAGCGTGGTACCGTGATAGGTTGCCACCTGTGTACCGTGATAGGTTGCCACCATCCAAGTCCATTCGTGAAATTTCCTCACTACTAAATATTCCATGGTCAACTGTTAGTGGTATTATAACAAAGTGGAAGCAATTGGGAACAACAGCAACTCAGCCACGAAGTGGTAGGCAATGTAAAATCACAGAGCAGGGTCAGCGCATGCTGAGGCGCACAGTGCAAAGAAGTCGCCAACTTTCAGTCAATAGCTACAGTCCTCCAAACTTCGTGTGGCCTTCAGATTAGCTCAAGAACAGTGCGTAGAGAGCTTCATGGAATGGGTTTCCATGGCCGAGCAGCTGCATCCAAGCCTTACATCACCAAGTGCAATGCAAAGCGTCGGATGCAGTGGTGTAAAGCATGCCACCACTGGACTCTAGAGCAGTGGAGACATGTTCTCCGGAGTGACGAATCACGCTTCTCTGTTTGGCAATCCGATGGACGAGTCTGGGTTTGGTGGTTGCCAGGAGAACGGTACTTGCCTGACTGCATTGTGCCAAGTGTAAAGTTTGGTGGAGGGGGATTATGGTGTGGGGTTGTTTTTCAGGGGTTGGGCTTGGCCCCTTAGTTCCAGTGAAAGGAACTCTTAATGCTTCAGCATACCAAGACATTTTGGACAATTTCATGCTCCCAACTTTGTGGGAACAGTTTGGGGATGGCCCCTTCCAACATGACTGCGCACCACTGCACAAAGCAAGGTCCATAAAGACATGGATGAGTGAGTTTGGTATGGAGGAACTTGACTGACCCATAAATACACTCCTAAACCTTGTGGAAAGCCTTCCCAGAAGAGTTGAAGCTGTTATAACTGCAAAGGGTGCGCCAACTCCATATTAAATCCTACGGATTAAGAATGGGATGTCATTAAAGTTCATGTACATGTAAAGGCAGACGTCCCAAAACTTTTGGCAATATAGTGTATATACACACACACACAATGGATATAAAATGGATATAAAAAGTCTACACACCCCTGTAAAAATGTCAGGTTTATGTGAAGTAAAAGAATGACACTAAGATAAATCATGTCAGACCTTTTCCAATCAGAAACTTTTATAGCGAAAAAAAGAAAAATAAAAAACTCACAATAACCTAGTTGCATAAATGTGCACCCCACTAAACTAATACTTTGTTGAAGCACCTTTTTATTTTATTACACCACACCAGTCTTTTCGAGGAAGAGTCTATCAGCATGGTACATCTTGACTTGGCAATATTTTCCCACTCTTTCTTTTAAAAACATTCTAGATCGATCAAATTGTGAGGGCATCTCCTGTGCACAGCCCGCTTCAGGTCACCCCACAGATTTTTAGATGGATTCAGGTCTGGGCTCTGGCTAGGCCATTCAAAAACATTGATCTTCTTTTGGTTAAGTCATTCCTTTGTTGATATGGATGTATGCTTTGGGTAACTGTCATGATGAAAGGTGAAATTTGTTTTCATCTTCAGCTTACTAGCAGACACCTGAAGGTTTTGCACTAATATTGACTGGTATTTGTAGCTATTCATGATTCCCTCCACCTTGATAAAAGCCCCAGTTCTGGCTGAAGAAAAGCAGCTCTAAAGCATGATGCTGCCACCACCATGCTTCACCATGGGTCTGGTGTTCTTTTGGTGATGTGCCTTTTTTGCACCAAACATACCTTTTGGAATTATGGAATTATTATACTTTTTGGAATTGGTCTCATAGACCATAACAGATTCTGCCACATGGTTTGGGGTCATTAGTTAATCAGTCTCATAGAATATCCCCTTTTTAAGTTTACAATTTTAATTAGAAATTAAAATCACCAACTTTATAAGTAAAAAAAGTGACTTGTTTTCTGAAGGCTTAATTCTGAATAGCTTGGCTTCTTGCAATATCAAAGTAATAACCACAACAAGGCAATAAAATGTTCAATAATAGAGCTTTTATTGAAATACATAGAAGAAAGTATAAACACCAATTAACTACTTAACCAAGAGTGAGATCACATGTAAAGGTGAGAGAGATCAAAGAGAGAAGGAAAGAGATTCGCAGCGCTGCGCGCGAATCCCTTTGTTTAAAAGAATGCTGATTTTAAGGAACAGTTTGCGGCTTCAAATGACTCAACACAGTAAAACCTAGAAAGAAACAATGGTGAATAATATCTTCTCCTGCCCAGAGGTACAGTCTTACTTGGCGTTCGTTCTGAGCACAAGAGCAATGTGGCTCGAGCCTCTGAAGCATGATTGTCTGAATGAACATCGAAGCCTCTAGAAGAGTTTGTCATGCAGTGCAGTTCGTTTGGTGGTGATTCCCCTGTAGGTGAATAACAATGCAACGCGTTTGAGTCTCTCTTCGTGCATGCGTGCAGTTTGCAGGTTGATCCGTCCGTGGATTCGCTCTCTGATAAAATTCAGTCTGCCTCATAACTCACAGAGGTCCGGCCGTCCAGTGAAGTTGAAAGCAGCTGTTTAAAAGTGGAAGTAAAATTGCATGAACCAAATGAAAGTCAAAAACACGCGCGATGCTACTGGGTAGCACTGACTGATTTTACATCGTTGACCGGGTCAAACCAGGGAGATAAGTGGGAGCCATCCCTTTGCAGCCAGACCGCAGGGCTATCAGACTAAGAGAGATGAGGGCTCCTCCCTTTTACGGTCCATCCTGTGAGGGTGAACCAGCAGAGAGATTGAATAAAGCTGGTGAAGTCCTTTTGATGGTTTATGGGGCTGACATACATTTATGGGGGTGACATACTGTAACGCGTGGCAGGTGTCTTTGGGTTTTTGCCCAGAGTTAGGAAAAATAAAGGTGGGTCGCTGAGCGTTGGGAGGAAAGAAAGCGACAGGCGAAGACAATGGACAGCGGGTTATCCACACTTAATTTTCCTGTACTCAAACAGCGCAGGAATCCTCATACATGAAAAACTTGGAGTGCAGTCAAATACAAAAAAGGAAAACAGTGGTTTCACTCAGTGACCGTTGCAATACATACTTCCATTTGCTGTAAAATACTTTAATAAAGGTGCGCTCCCTATCTGTGGATGCGTGGTACCTACACTGCATAAAGAATATTAAATGTTGCATAGATATCTTGGAGGGGAAGGAGATCAGAACAACTGATTTCAAGCAGTTTGGACAGTTTTCTTTGTAAGAGTCTGAGATCTCAAACAGTCAGGATACCAAACCACACTCTGATGCAACCAGACAGAATGCTCTCTTTGGTGCAAGAGCTTTACATAGCTGCGGAGTACCATAGTAGTATTCATGCCAAAGCTCTTTAGCTTCATCAGAATGAACAGTTATTGTTGGGCTTTTTAGAAGATGCTGCTGGTGTACAGGGACCAAGAAAGACAGTCTGATAGCTGAACACCCAGGAATCTGAAGCTCATAATGTTAGGTAAAGCTAACCATACCTATTATAAGTTACATAAATATACACTAAATGGCCAAAGGTTTATGGACACCTAACCATCACACCACAATCTGTCCTTGAACATCCCATTCCAAAACCATGGGCATTAATATGGATTTATTCTGATATGGAAATCTTAATGCTACAGCATACAAAGACATTCTAGACAACTGTGTGCAACAATTTGGGGAAAGTCCACATATGGATATGATATTCAGGTGTCCACATACTTTTGTACCAGTGGTCAGTAGTCATACTTAATGGTCAGTGGTTCTCAATCATCATTCATTCATTCATTCATTCATTCATTCTCAGTAACCACTTATCCATAGTCATGGTTGTGGTAGATCCAGGGCCTATCCTGGGACCACTGGGTGCAAGGCAGGAGATTTCAACCTGGATGGGACACCAGTCCATCACAGGTCACTATGCGCGCGCGCGCACACACACACACACACACACACACACACACACAAACACACACACACAGGTTGTTGTTTTTTTGCGCCGTTTTGGAGCTCCAGTCCAGTAGGTGTCAGTACAGTAGCCGCTTTTCTCTATCTTTCAAATCTACAGGAAGCGAAAACTGCGTCTCGAAAGACATTGCTAGCTCTGTAGCTAATATTATTGACAAATATAAACAAAGTAGTGTCGCTATTTAAGATAACGATAAGCGAAAGAAAAGGCTTACATAAGCCTTGCGCCTCTGCTTAAGGTCTGATTCACTAGCTGGGATGCCTAATTTTCCTCGTAATATTACCTTTAATGGGAGGTACTGGAAATTTCACAGTAAGAAGGAAGACATATTTATCAGACATCGAAGTGCAATAAGCCCTCGACAAACAGCTCTACGTGTGTGTATACATTTGCAGTGATCTACAGACAGCGTGACCCTGTTTTGTTGTCGCCTCGAGCCACGCGATTTGAAAAATACTGTTCTGATGGAATCTAACTAGCTAAGAAGCTAACGCTATTACGGCTCGAGTTTCTGCGTATGTTTTAGCCGACAGATACTGCTGCAATAAAGTGTAGCTACCAGTTTTATGTTGGAAACATTAAACTTATGGTATATGTGCATTTAGCTACAATTTGTTTATGTAGTAAAGTGCTGGTAGATTACTGGTAGTGAGGCTGAGGGCCCCCGTTTTCGTGAGCTTGTCAAAATAGAGTAAACAAACAATGAAGCTTTTGGAAAATTCGAGTTTTGAGGCCATTAATACTCAGCTCACCATAGAAACTGGAGACTGTAAAATAATCGGACGGTAAGTTTTTGGGAAGTTTTTCGTCATGTCAGTAGACTGGACAGCAAAGTATGAAAATATACTGTAGCTACAAATAGCAGAAGTAGTGCCTGGTATTAAATTACCATGTTTATTATTGGTTCAAGAGTGATGGGACAGTGGAATGTAGAAAATAAACATGAGATTGTGCGTGTGTGTGTGTGAGAGTGAGAGAGAGAGAGAGAGAGAGAGAGAGAGAGAACGTGAAAAGTGCCTGTCTCTTGATGTGCATATCATAGTCTGCACCAAGTGTGTATGCATGGTCCATTTGTAGCATTAAATTATTTCCTGAAAACATGCAACTTCTGCTGCTGACTGTTTTGTCATTACTGTTTTTCTTTTCTAGGATTGAAAGTTACTCCTGCAAAATGGCAGGTGAAGACAAGCAGATGTTTAAGCAATTCTGTCAGGAGGGACTGCCTCATGTGCTGGAAGCTCTGTCTCCTCCTCAGTCTTCCGGAATCAGCCCTAACAAGTACATACATGAGAAAGCTGTCCCCAATATCAAACTTGTACATGACTTTAACCGTGGTATGGTTGTTGGAGCTAGATTGGCTGGTTTGAGTATTTCAGAAACTGCTGATCTCCTGGGATTTTCACACATAACAGTCTCTTGAATTTACACAGAATGATGTGAAAAACAAAAACATCCTGTGAGTGGAGGGTCTGCAGGCTGAAACACCTTGTTGACGAGAGAGATCAGAGGAGAATGACCAGACTGGTCTGAGCTGACAAGAAGTATATAGTAATTTAAATAAGCACTCTTTACAACCGTGGTGAGCAGAAAAGCATCTCAGAATGCACAACACATCAAACCTTGAGGTGGATGAGCTACAACAACAGAAAAACCACATTATGTTCCACTCCTGTCAGCCAAGAACAAGAATCTGAGGCTATCATGGGCAGAGGCTCACTGAAACTGGAAAGCTGAAGACTGGAAAAAGACCAGGTAATTTTTTTTTCCAGTCTTCAACTGTCCAGTTTCAGTGAGCCTGTGCCAATGATAGCCTCAGATTCCTGTTCTTGGCTGACAGGAGTGGAACCTGATATGATCTTCTGCTGTTCTCGCCCATCCACCGCAAGATTCAATGTTTTGTGCATAAAGAGATGCTTTTCTGCCCACCATGGCTGTAAAGAATGATTATATGAGTTACTGTATCCTTCCAGGCAGTTTGAACCAATCTGGCCATTTTCCTCTGATCGCTATTATCAACAAGATGTTTCCATTCCATCCTCAGAACTGTCGCTCATTTAATTTTTTTTGTTTTTCCACCCCATTCAGTGTAAACTCTAGAGACTGGTGTGTGTGAAATTCCCAGGAGATCAGCAGTTTCTGAAATACTCAGATCAACCCATCTGGTGCCAATAGCCATATATATATATATATATATATATATATATATATATATATATATATATATGTGTGTGTGTGTAATATACAAGCATTTGGACAGTGACACAATTTTGGTACTTTTGCCTGTGGACACCACCACAATGGATTTAAAATGAAGCAATCAAGATGTGATTGAATGGTAGACTTTCAGCTTTAATTCAAGGGGTTTAACAAAAATATTGCATTAACCCTTTAGGAATTACAGCCATTTTTTTTTTTTGCAGAGTCCCTCCATTTTCACATGTTCAAAAGTGATTGGACAAACTAACATTATCATAAATATCAGGATTATTTTTAATACTTGAATGCAAATCCTTTGAAGTCAATGGCTGCCTGAAGTCTGGAACCCATAGACATTACCAAATGCTGAGTTTCCTCCCTTGTGATGCTTTGCCAGTCCTTTACTGTAGCCACTTTCAGTTGCTGCTTGTTTTGTGAGTCTTTCTGCCTACAGTTTTGTATTCAGTAAGTGAAAAGCATGCTCAATTGGGTTGACATCATCAGACATTTAAGAACATTTAATTTCTTAAGAAGCCCTTGGGTTGCTTTTGCGGTATGTTTTGTGTCATTATCCATCTGTACTGTGAGGCGCAGTCCTATCAGTTTTGCAGCATTTGACTGAATCTGAGCAGAAAGTATAGATCTGTACACTTCAGAATTCATCCTGCTACTTCTATCAGCAGTCACATCATCAATGAACACCAGTAACCCGGCTCCACTGGCAGCCACACATACTCAAAGTGAGAATTCACATGAACAGCTACCAAATGCAAAGTCAACACTTGGAATCAACTCCAGACCTTTTATCTCCTTAATTTGTCATGAAGTAATGAGGAAACAGGCCATATCTGGCCATAAAACTGTTTATCAGTCAATTGTCCAATTACTTTTGAGCCTGTGAAAATGGAGAGACTATATAAAAAATGATTTTCCCTTTGATTTCTTTAAATGTTTAAGCCTTGTGGCCCTTGATGGGCTACCAAATAATGACTAATCTTTTCAGAAAAAAAATGTCCCAGAAGATATTTTTTGGAAGATTTTGTACACCCAGATGTGTTAGTTTGAATTTTACATCAAACATTTTAATCATTAATATGATTTTATCTTTGCGCACAAGAAGACTATATAAGTGAATTTCCCCGTTTCTAGCTTTTCCCAAAAACAATTCACTGCAGCAAAAGTAAACGAGCAAGTGGTGGCACAGGAGGTCTCAGGAGTGTATTTGTTTAATTCTTGCTAATTTTCTGACCAATGATTTGTTGTTACGACCATTAAAAGCTTAATATTTGCCATTTTGGGCTTTTTTTTTTTTTTTTTTGCCCAGGAGTGAGTGAGTGTGTGTGTATGTGTGTATATATATATATATATATATATATATATACACACGCGCACACACACATACAAATGTGCGTATACTTTCAGGCTGAGTCACAGTCAAAGTGGCGATGAAGGAGAGGGTCCACTTTCTGATAAGTGCAGCAGGAAGACTCTGTTCTACTTGATTGCTACTCTCAACGAGTCCTTCAGGCCAGACTATGACTTCAGCCGCACCCGAGGACATGACTTCAGTAGAGAGCCCAGTGTCAACTGGGTAGGGAAATTTTCCCACATACAAATATTGTTAAAACTATGCTGCATGCTGAAGAGCTGTTTAGATTATATTTACTGACACCAATATTAGAAAATGTAGAATATAGTGTGAGGGGAGGCAAGCTCAGCAAAACTAAAATGATCTATTTCATGGTGGTGTCTTTTCAGGTGTTTAATGCTGTGAATAGTAGCTTGTCTGCTGCTGCTGGGGAGGCATACAGTCGCTTGCAGCCTCAGCTCTGGGAGGCCATTGACAATGAGATCAGTCTGACTGAGTGTGACATTTACAGGTACAACACATTTTAATCTAAAACATGAAGGCAACATTCTGAAGATATCCATGTTCAGGGATCATGATTAATCTAGATCAACTGATTTTACTTTGTGTTTTATGATTAAGATAATTATTTGCTACCATTTTCGGTCGTAATTCCAGCTATAATCCAGACCTTGATTCTGACCCATATGGAGAAGAAGGCAACCTGTGGTCCTTCAACTATTTCTTTTACAATAAGAGGCTGAAAAGAATTGTGTTCTTCACATGCCGCTCTGTTAGGTATGGTTTGTTATTTACATCACACCTCGATTCGGTACATGTACCATGAATTTGAAATATTTCACGTGGGAGTAAGTTGTGTTTGTAGTTGTGTAATATCTGTTTACTTTGGGTTCTAGTCTTTTTATGACTCCACGAGACTCAGGCATTGGAACGGAGCTGGACCTGGACCTGGATGAAGGCAGCTTTGAGGAGGAGGAGAACATGGATGAGGAGAGGTGAGAACACACTTGAAGATAGTAAGATAATAGAATAAAATATCCAAAAAAAAAAAAAATGAGCTGACATTGTAGGTCATGTTACAGATTTCCCCCACACTTTAAATTTTAACTATTTGCATGTAACATAACTTTTAGGACACATACTTTGATTTATACTATATTTAAAAATTGGTACATACAGTAATTACAAAATATGTGAAAATAAATCATGTGATGAATGAAAAGTTTATTCACAGCCCTTTCCATCTCAGCTGTATACAATGTACAGTATAGAGTGAAATGAAATGACGTTTCTCGTGGACCCACAGTGCAACATACATGCATGACATAATGCTGACAGGACATAATGCTGACACACATGCTGACAAGACATAAAATGCAATAAGAATAAAAAAGCAGTATGCAGCGGAGGCAGTAAGAGCATAAAAACTCTAAATCACAAAACATTTAACATTAAAATGAAATACACTGATGTTACACAAAACACCTTTTCTTACAATCAAGTATTTTAGGAAACACGTTATTTTTACCTCAAACACATAGGAGACAAACATTGGATATTAAACATTTGAATGTCGATTTTTACACTAAGTTGTACCAGCACAAGCGAATTGTGTTCTATAACAAAAATATCAGTTTCAGTTTCAAATTTATTCCAGGAATACATGGCCTCTCGGCCCATTGTTCCACAAAATCATAATGACATGGCAGATAGTCTTTTCTTCATTCCATGATATATATACAATGCCAATCTCCATGCATACCCCAAATCACAAATACTTGACACATCAATACAAACATCACCAACAAGAACAAGATCACCTAAGTATTTCTTACGCAAATCCTCATACAAAGAGCAATCATACAAAAAATGCTTCTCATCTTCTATCACAGAAATATTTGATGTTAACTTACAATAAGTACAGATTCTCTCTACCATTGGTGTATTACTCCATCTGCCTGTTTCTATAGCAAGATGATGACTTGAACATCTAAAAAGGAACAATGATCGTACCAGTTGTATGTTATACACAGACGCAATGTAGCTCTCTTGTATCAACGAAGACTTGCATTGTGAATATATATTTAACTTATTATTTTCCAAAACTGATGTATACCATGCCTCATGTGCTTTTTCTTTCAATCGTTGGTTAAGAATAGCTGTAAATATTCTTATATCACCTACACTTTGGGCCTCCCAGGCACTAGAAAAACCATAAAAATACAACAGAACTCTAATACAAGTAGCCCATGTTTTTCTACCTACTTCATCTAATTGAAGAAGCATATTATAACATTTTCTTGGATAACGATGATTAGACATAGACACTAATTTTATCCAAAACATGATACATCTTTTCATATAAGAAGTGGACAGTACAAATCTACCCAAATCACCCAAGACAGCTACATTGCTCACACTTGTACTGATACCAAAAAACAAAACAAAAATAACAAAAATATCCATTGCAGGTATCGACCTTTATGTGCCCAGTGAAGATGTCATAAATCCGCTGCCTTGCTCCTGAATGCCTCTGAAAAACATTTACATGTTTCTTGGAGTCTAATGTCTTTTTCCGTTTTATTTCAAGTGTTTGTTTTTGCTATCACTATGATAGGATAAATGCTTTTATTAACAGGAACTTAATGAGATCCATACATTGATTTTAATTTTTTAGTGTTTGTGTGTTTCTCAATAGTTGTTATTGGACTTGTTTTCCTTTTTGTCACTGACTCCTGAGTAATTCTGCGCACTGACATAGGATCACTTGATTTTCCTACATTGTCAAAATTCCTGTTGACTTTTTTTTATTAAAAAAACTTGCTATTTACATTATATAAAGTTAATAGTTGTATTTTACACATCACAGTGTGTTGGATGAAGCACTTTATTCTTTACTCTTAATACCTTCCAGTCCTTATTATGACAGCATTTTCCAGACTTAATTCAAATGCTAATTAGAAAATGCTAATGCACACATCTGTTTGCAATTGCATTTCCTGCCTGTGCATAATTTAATTCAAACTCAAGTGCAAAACATATATTTATAATTGCAATTTCATGAACAATGCACAGTGGGTGCCAAAATTAAAATGCAAATGAAAGGTCCATTTGACATTTCAGTTTGTAAAGTGGTATGATTCTGTTATGTTGAAGAAGCTACACCAATCCTTACATTTGCAGTTGCACTGTCTCATCCTCATGCTCCAACTCGGCCAAAAATAAAACACAAACACAATCCTGTTTGTGTTTGCATTTTCACTGTCAACAAGGTACATCTATCTGTCAGATACTATGGCTGGGACCTTTTGGTGTTTTGGAGGAAATTACAAAATCAGTTAAACCTTTTAACACCTGTTGTGTTTTAGTTTTGGTAAGTTGGAGCATGAGGATGAGTGCAGTTGCGAATGTAAGGATTGCTGTAGCTTTAAATGTGACAGAATCATACTAGTTTAGACAATGAAATGTCAAATGGAGTTTACAATTGCATTTTAATTTTGGCAGCCATTGTACATTGTTGTTCATGAAAATGCACTCGTAAATGTGTTTTGCAAGTGAATTTTAATTGTGTCTTAAATTACACACAAAACAGGGAACAGAACTGCAAATACACATTTGAATTAACATTTTGTTAGTGTTTGAATTTGAATGAAGTCTGGAATATGCTGACTTTTTTGTACCATTTTCAAAAATTCTGTCTTTTGCCACCAGGTGGTGTGTTCTGCCATGTCATTGTCACTGACATCAACTTTTTTTTTTGGTTTGTGATTTTTCCCTAAGCTTTAAGGAGAATCCCTGTTTGATATATCTAGTTATCAATTCTTGGTTGCTGTGATATTAAGGGACCAAACATGTGTTTGGTGTTTTATATTTTTCATGAAAAAATTCTGTGGCATATGCTGGGGTATCCTGGGTTGGGCACTGAGCGTTTTTTCTTCCTTTCAGTATAATCACTTTGGGGTTGGTGGATTTGGGAAATGGGTGTTCTGCTTCTGTGCTCTTGCTGCACTTAAGTGCACAATCACATTGAAGGAAGGGCACTTAGACCTGAAGTAGAGCTGGCCAACATGATGATATAATAACGCTATTGCAATATATTAACATCAAGATACACTTTTATGAGGTGTATGGGTAATGTCAGGTGTAAATTACATTTAAACTTGTTTAGCATTATTTGTGGCTGGAGCTGAATTCTTCAGTTTGTGCCAGTTTGTACACATCTGGAAAACAAAGCTAACATGAGCCTGTGATTATTTGCTTTGCTTAAGTAGGATCCCTGTTGAATATGCTACTGTGTCATTACATTACTGTTCTACTATGACATTATTGTTTATCTTTTAGTTTTCCCCCCCGAGATTTAGTCAGTTTAAATAACAGAAGCTGAATATGCTGTACCCTTTGATGAATTTCCTTAGCTGAACTTTATTAGCATAATCCACGTTGAAATTCAGTTCAAATTCAGTGTTCAACTTTTGGCGTATTACTTAATATGTAGAATGTCCTCTTAATAATTTTTCAAGATAAATAAAGTTGTAAGCAGCTCAGTATTTTCTGTGTGATGGCAGCTACTCAAAAAGGCCCTGTGTAAAATATGGTGTCTAAAATACATACAAAGGCATTGTTATGAATTATTGGTTTATTGATTCCACAGGTTTGATGAATATGCAGTCTTTTTGTTTTTGGCATTTGTTTTATATTGGACAGTGACCCTGCTGTTCCTCATAGTGCACAGCACTAGTTTGTCTTAGCTTACTCATACCCAAGTTACAGAGTACAGCGAATACACTCACATGTTATTGGATTTTAAATGTTATAAAATACATTTTTGTTACTCAAAATATTTATTTGTGCAGGGTGTTCAGAAAGCAGCCAACAACCCCATAGAAAAGAGCTATGGGAAACAGAAAGATGTAATTGATTTTGTACTTCTGTATATTAAAGGAATATTTCTTTTGTTATGGAACAACTTATTGTTTTTTTTTTAATGTGTATGGCCCAACTGAGAAGAAGAACAGCTTTGCTGGCCTTGTGTGCTTTGGGCTCTGAAATGCTATGTTTAATAAATCTCCTAAGCTATTATGGGTTGAAGGTTGTGTTTTTTGGTTTTTTTTTTTTTGTTTGTTTGTTTGTTTTTTAAACTACCTAAATGGGTAATTTTATGTTGGAAAATAATCTTATGAAGAGCTCCATGGTTTGAAACTAGTCAAAACCTGCCAAAAATAAGTAGTAGAGCATTATTTCATATTCATGAAGAAAACAACAAACTTTCTTTTGTGCATTTGTTTATTTGTACTGGCAACAAATACTTACAAAACAAGTACAACAACCTCTTCAACTGAGAACAAAATGTAGTGTCCTTTTGTTGCCATGGTTAGAAAAAGATATTTACAAATTCACAAAATAGTTTGACAAACAGATGACAGTCAAAGCATTGTATGCAGGCATCATTACTGACAACTGTAATGCCTTTCTTTTTCTCAAATGTGTCACACATGCCACATACCACATTACCATTACATGGAAACGTGCTGTGGTGTAAGTGAACTAACAGTCTGTATTCTTCAGGATCTCTGTTCACCCACAGCACATACACATATCAGGCAGTACTCAAGCCTTAGGTCATGTTTTTACCTATGAACAAAGACACCATGCCAACAATGACATCAGGTTCCTCAGAACATTTTTAAAAACCTGGCACTGAGGAAGCTTTATCTTGAAGGGTTATACACCTACTGTAGCAAGATTAACATAGCTCCTAGTCCTATGGCACTGCATTTATCCTTCCTGTTCTACCATGTTATCTGAGTGAATCAAGACCAAGGTGAGTCACAATACTATAGACATGTCTCTAAGTGTTGTGAAACACCATACTTTTTTTTTTGAACCCTTCATATACAAGAAAGCAAAAGTGAGCACTTTAGCTAACCTATCAGAGATCCACACATTAAATGAGGTTTGGTGATGCAACTTAAATCTTTGGTAGGTTATGCCAAAAAAAAATCAACTACTTATTATAAACTTATTTTCATAGTGAAAAGGCACTTTAAATTATTTAACTGTGTTTCACTGAAAATTATGTAAACAGTACATACTAAAAGGCACATACTGTGCATCAAGTATTCCAGGATTCAAGTCAGAGGTATCGGGTGATTCAAAGTCTTTCAACAACTTAAATGTACACAGTATGAAATATATACATGAATATCTCAACACTGCTGAAGTGAATGTATGAAGGAGCGGTGGGCTAAAGGTCTAGCTGTGCTTTGAATAGCAAATCTACTCCTAAAGTCATTTTTAAAGCCACCAATGCACAAGACTTTCAACCTGTTATAGCCCTTTTTATTTTTCTCTTAAACAGCATCTATCACCATAGGTATTTCCCAGACGTTGAAATAAACCAATCAAACCAGTGTTCTTAGGTCTATTTGCACAGACCACAAAGGCGAGAAGGTTGACTTACAAACAGCAGTCCAATTCTCTTTGTCTTGGAATTTTGAATCTGCTCAGCCTTCCCCAGTATGCAACCACTGCAAACAGTCAGAGATCCCTGATAGTCCAAGCAGACACAAGCAGATGAAAGTTCATGCTGGTGCTTCACCAGCTTCAGTAACTGTCTCCTTCATCACTTTTCTCAAAGTCTGGCACCACTTGGTCAGTTGAGTGCCTAGAGTTGGGATGCTGGCTGACAAAGGCATTGGTGCTACAGTGGAGCCATGGGTGCAGCAAAATATCTGGAGCCTCCAACCTCTCCACGGGTGACTTTCTGAGCATGCAGCACACTAGAGACTTGGCTCTGGGTGACAGAGTCTCTGGGATTGTGAAGGCACCCCTGCGGATTTTGCTGAACAGGGCAGCAGGCTCCACATCTTGAAAGGGGTAGCGACCCACCAGCATGGTGTAGAGTACCACTCCCAGGCTCCAAATGTCTGCTGCCTTTCCAGAGTATGAATGCCGTGAGTTCAAGATCTCCGGTCCCACATAGGCCGGGCAGCCATGTTTGTCTGTGAGAGAGTCGTCATCTCCATTCAGGAGACAGGAGTCTTCTAGGTTCTGCAAAACCAGCTTTGTTCTGTGGGCAAAAAAGAAAGTTCATTTAGATCACTTTCCACCATTAAATTTGGTCCCTGAGTTACTAAACAGGAATCCAAACTCCAAAGGATGTCTTTACATCACATACTTATATAGTTATTACTATAAGCTTGTTTTCTGATAAGAAAAAGTTAAAAATAATAACTGACCTTTGTGCATCAGTAAAGACAAACTTGCGCAACTTGAGGTCTCTCAGGACAACGCCGTTTTCATGACAGTGCATGACTGCTGATGCCATCTGACTGAAGAGACGCACAGCTTCGTCCTCCTGGAGCCGCTTACAGGTGCGCACATATGAGTGCATGTCACCGTAGTTGCGCTCAAAGAAGATGTACACATTCTGCTCCCCCATGATTACCTCTGAAATCTTACAAATGTTATCGTGGGGCAGCAGACGGGTGTACGGAGCAATAAGCTCATGGTACTTCCTCATCGAAAATACCTAGCAAAGAAAAGACAAATTTGATTATAGACCAGCACAAAAAACTAGACTATTTATTTGTCCACACAAGTCACACAAAGAACAGAAACAGAATGACCTCTTCATGTTACAGACTTTAAAAAGAGTCCATACCAGGAAACACTTGTTACTTATTGAGTTGTCCAGTCACTTTTAGTAACCAAGGACAAGTGGTACAGTATGGAAACAGGAAACCCCAGGATCATATTGAAGGACACTGAACTTACCTTACAGGTATGCTCTTGCTCAGTGATGCGATGGACAGCTCGATATGTCTGAGTGCCCTCTGTGGCCTCCAGTAGAATATAGGGCCCAATGGAAGAGACACAGAGCTTCTCTTGGCCTGTGTGCTCTGTGCTGTGAGTTTGAGGCCGAAGGCAAGGGGCTAGACCAGGGGAGGGGGGCTGGCTCAGCTTACGGCGCTTGCATTTCAGTGCATGGGTGTTGTGGGGGTCTTCACAGTCTACTCGCTTCAGTCGCAATGGGGGCGCAGGTGCTGAGAGGTTCACACTCATCTATTAAAAAGGGTGAAGCAAGGGTTATGAATGAATAGAGTCATCTAGCAGAAGTAAGTCAAGGTGTCATCTGAGGACAAAACATGAAAATGATCAAAATTTGATCGATGGCCTTCGATATTATAACATGGTTGGCTTATGATCTGCATAACCAATACACAGGGTCATAATATAGCGATAGCACAACCAAGTGCACCATATGCTGTGTTTTTCCTGCATATTAGTTCAGTAGTTGTGCAATACGCACACATATACCAGATAAATTAAGTAAGTAGGTTACTTTAGACTCATCCAGTTGCATGAATGCAAGAGTGAACTCTGAGTAGGCTCGATTAGAAATAACAAGTGAGGTAAAGTGACAAAACCATCCGGGAGAAGGCAACGCTGAATCACATCCGCTGTTCCATCAGACAGACTAAAATGGGTGAATGTCTGTGTGATGAGCACAGCTGCTTGATGCAACCAGGCTCGTACTCAAGTTACTGTCGAAAGCATAGGCGCTGCCAGTGAGTCACACACCGACCTATTACACATTCAAGCGCGCGTCATGACGTGACGTAGCGCAGTCTCGTTTTTCCACTGCCCTATCTGAGAGTTTACACATAATGTAGCCTACTCGTATCTTTGTAAATAAGAGGCAATTATTTTTTGGTTGAAATTCCAAAGAAACTAAAAAAGAAGAGTGAAAATCTCATTTATTTGAGAAAGGCGAAACAGCCTGTCGTGGTTGAGGGGTGGTTTGCGAAAGAGTTGCACCATCACTTTTTCCATCTAAAGTTTAACCCAGACTATTTCACAATTAGCTTTTCTAAAGAAAGCGCACCTCATCGAGGGTGGACATACGTGGCAACAATATTTTCTTTATTAGTGAGCTAGCAGGCAAAACGAAACGGCTGCCACTCACCTCGCTGCTGAACAAAGGACTCGCTCCTCTTCAATAGCAGAACAATAGTACTTCAAACTCCAGCGCCAGTTGTTGGAGCCAACTCAGCTATTTGTCTCCGTACATTTTTTTTTTCCCAACTTGAGAAACAAACTTTAAAAGTAAAATGAAAGTCATGAACTTATAACATGTATAGAAGCTAACGCCAGAACTCTTCCAGGCGAATTATTGGCACGAGCCAGTCTGGACGAGGTGCCTGTTCCTCAACTGGAGCTGACTGAGTTACGACTCCACAAAGTATCCAAGACGGTATTACTGAGGAAAATCAGTGGGAAGCCGGATTCCGTTCGGACTTGGAAGTCTGTAGTTTCCTTTTGGAAAGTTGTTAGGTAAATAACGATGAGTCTTGAAGTGGAAATAGAATCCAGCGCTTCTTCTTGGTGACACTAATGTCTTTGTTCCTTAGTCCCGCTGAATGGAGGCTGATTCTCGAAGGATCAACGTCGATCTTCTCGAGTGCCACAGTCCTTAAAGCAAAGCTGGTCGACGAACACACCAAATAAAAAAGTTTGGCGTAAGAGTTAATTGTACGTTTTTAACGACAAAAAAAAAAAAAGTTGTCCAGAAAGTTAGCAAACGTGAGGGGTGGGGGAGGAAAACGTGTCCGGACCCCAGAGGTCCTAGGCTGTTGTTAAGCCTTGAAGCGGTACTTAAGATCCGTTGATGAATGAGCTTTCAAATCAGACGTGGCCCCTCCACCTGACCGTCCGACTTGTGGGCTCTCAGTTTAGTCGGCGACTCCTATTATGCTTTTCTGCGTGACACCAGCTTCGCCTCGATGATGCTGTACTTAGCGCGATTGCAACATCTCGAGCTCCACCTCTCGCGTCTGACGACATCTGCAGCACATCGCCGCAATAGCGGGCAGCACACAGCGCTTGCACGCGAGAGCAAACAAACAGCGGGGCACGAGAAGTAAACACCCGATGCGCCGTGAAAGCAAATATGTCTGAATTTAAACAAAACGCTGAGCTGAAAGAGCGGAAGTCGACCTGGTGGGTTATTTTTCGAAAAATAAACGTGTGCGTGCTTTTGAAAGCGATACCCAAAGCTCATGAAACGTGCTAAGCAATTAGTTAGATGCTCAAGGACTACTCAGACGACTCACACGACATTATCAGATTGCAAATTATCATTAAAAACTGGGCTACATGCAGAGTACATGATATAGAAGTACTAGTGTACTGTCGCCAATGATATACCACGCCCCCTTTTTCTGAGTCAATACTAATGCAGGTGTTGCACCATGTTTGCAGTGTTTACTACAGAGACATTCAGGCAGCCTGCATGACATGGAGTCTGCAGTAACTGATCCTTATGAAAGTTTTGTTTATTCTACAAAGGTGTATGCTTTGAAAATATGCCATTTTAAGGATGAGTTAATCTGCTGCTGTATATCAAATATTATTGTGCATATTTCTGTGAAAATAGTCACGTCTTAGAAGAAAAAAGAAAACACTGCATGCCCATATTTTGAATTTCAAAACTATTTTTAATTTTACTATAATTATGTTAGTTCTTAAATTAGGCTATTTGTTTATTTGCACATGTACCAAGTCTGCTGGCAATAGACTGCATGTGAAATTAAGATCAAGTTGTTAAGAATACATTATACTGTATATGTCACAATATACAATATAGGTATACAATAATAGGCTATATTGAGATACAGTTCAGAAGTACAGGGTGCAATAGTTTGCATACCCTTAGGAGAAAATGAAGAAGACAAAGAACTGTCAAATGTAATAAATTAATTTTGTGTGCTCAGGCTTTTCAGATGTTCCTTCATTATCACCATTAACAAAAATAGTAAAATAGGGCATGCTAAAATATTTATTTATTAAACACTTTATCCTGGGTAGGGTCACTGTGGATCTGGAGCCTTTCCCAGGAACATAGGGTGCGAGGTGGGGACACACCAGGAATGGGACGCCAGTCCATCACTGGGCACCACGCACACATACATTCACAGACCCATTCACATCAAGGGGCAATTTAGAGTAGCCAAACCACCTACTTGCATGTTTTTGTGGGGTGGGAGGAAACCACACAGACACAGGGAGAACACAGACAGTAGTCTGAGGTCAGGATCAGCCTGAGGACCCTCGAATTGTGAGGTGGCATTACTGCCCACTGTGCCTGTTAAGATAATGGAAAAATAAACATATCAGTTAAAAAGTTTGCATCTCTGTTTCTGAATGTGATATATAGAAACCACCCCCCACCCCCCATCACACACACGCATACGCACACCCCGGAAGGCATGTGTGAGGCAGCAGGATGCTGCTCAGCCCTCTGGGTTTCAGGCTGAGTCAGAATATGTGTGTGTGTGAGTGTGTGGGCAAGAGAGGCTTCCTGGGATGTTCCACAATCGGCAGGCCACTGAGTGGGCGCTTAGCCACCTGCTTCTTAAAGTGGAAACATCTCATCCACACTATGCATCTCAGCATTGAGGCCAATGCAAATGCTCTGTCTTTTAGTCCATAACTAGGCAGATATATCAGCTCAATGTTAGCATTTCCTCATGCTGAGCATGCTCGGCATGTGTTGGGTTGTTTACTGTTGTTGCATTTCCCAGAAAGCCCCAGGGTTAATAAATGGTTATGTAAAAATATCACACTTCCTGGATTGAGACACAGTATCACCATGGGAAGCAGATATATTCTTGACACCAGATTTCTTAGGTTGTTTTTCCTACAGAATGCGTAGTGACCTATAACATTTCAAGATCAAAACAATTCCATTAAATTACCTTTTATTTATTACATAGTACACACCATAAAAATGGTACATCAAGGGATTTTCAGATAGCGAAGCGCTCTTAGCTTCTTAGCTTGGAACCCTCTCTGATAGGGAAACACTTTGTTTTTGTGTTCTACATAGAACCATTAAGTGTTCATCCTTCATCAAGCCAACAGTTCTATATGTTCTATATTTAACAGTGTATAAACCAATGGCAACTATAATGTTTCCTTGGTCAGACCTGTTAAATCTCTCTCTCTCACACACTCACAAACACACACACACAGTAGTTAATTAGATTAGTTTACAGAGAAGGCTTCGCTTATATGTCTAAGCATAATTTAATTACCTATGTAGCCAAGCAATTGAGTGGGCTTTGCTTTAAAGATCACAGATGACCTTCTAGGTGACAGGCTACACTACTTCCGTTGCACAGTCATATCACCAAAAATATTGCATGCCCAAATTTGGAAAGAGAACAATGTAAATTCACTGTCTGCAATTACCTGAAAAAGAATGTTTGAAAAAAGGTTCCATTATTTACTCTTTTGGAATCTGAGAGTTCTTCTTTAGCTGAATTTTGAATATTTGTAAATTGCTAGTAACTCGTTGGACCCTGTAAACTGTTGCTTACCTGAAACTAAATATGCAGTAATTTACAAGTGTAAACTGAAACTCACAGACTATTTTCGCTGTGATTAACAGTGCTCCCAGTTGTGATGTAACTAGGTGGAGGGTTCACAGGAGTTTACTGAAATTGTTCAGAATGCAACATCTCTCATATCAACACTGTGCTACATTAAAAGGAGGAAATAAATGGTCAGTCCTATAGATAAGCTTCTGTGAATGAACCTGAGCTGGACCACTCCATATTATTAATGAAACTTTAAGAGATGATATTTTGGATGCTTTAGACACATCTTGGTAGTGCTGTGTGTGTGTGTGTGTGTGTGTGTGTGTGTGTGCGTTAGTAGATTTTTTTCCTTATTCAGACTTAATCTGGATTGTGCAGTGTATTTTTAAAAGATTGTGAAAGAATGAATTCCACAGCACCGAACAGCTTTCTGAATAAACAAATTGCTTTTTAACACACTTACTGAACGCTTTGTGCTCCTGTTCTGGGTCTTTGCAACGACTCTTAAATGATCATTTAAAAGAAACATTTACGGGAGGAAAATCTCCATACGGAACCTGACGTCAGTATTCAAATTCCTGTACACGCCCCTGCAATTCAATCTTTAGTTTCGTTTGAAATCATTAAAGAATGATAAAATAGTGTATGATGTTTAGGCTTTTAAAATACCCATCTCGCTATTTTATTTCTTGTGTAATGATCCAATACATTACACTTTCAGTGTCAGTATTAGCTTGGGCTTGGCCTAAACGCACCTCATCCCCTCAACGACAGGACTCTAATCTTTTTAGATCACAAGTCTCGAGTAGTAGGTCTTGTAAGCGCCGGTTTCTGTGTGGATGGCCTTGCCAAATACTACAGCTACTGTTTCTTTACAAAGACTTGTGTATTCCCTACCTAAGGGTTCATTAAAGTACAGACAAAAGAGGCCTTGACATGAAATTTCAATTCTTTCACACTAGGTTTAAACAACACAGCCCCATTTTAACCTAAGGGTTGGTTTTGGTTTCTGAACAATGCAACGTGTCTAACTATGTAGTCCTCTCACTCCAAATGGCACATTATCACCTTTATATTTGATTGGTGGCTGTCTTGTTTGAAGCCCGGGTTTTGGTAAACATTTTCATAAAAACAATACTAGATGCTTGTTTTTATATTTGAAAGGAAGAGATAAAAATAATTCAGAATTACAACTGTAATATTTTGTTTGTTTAATACATTATTTTAATGGTTGCTAATAGTTTAGGCTTTAAAATATTAACTGTGTATCTGTGGTTTTGTCTGTTGTATTTCATTGAGTCTGGCTAGTGCATGTTTTGCTTTGGAGCATTTTGCCCTTTTAAGCCTTTGCCCTTATAATCGCAGAGTTGTTTTGGCAACAGCTGTTCTGGGAACTAAATGAATTGAACACTTCCGTCTGGACAGGGCTTCAAATTTCTCATGCTTTCTTTCACTCCTTTATTCTGGTTATCTGCCATAAAATGAAGTTTAAAGGCACATTCACCCATGTAACCCAAGTGGTCTGGCCACAGATACTTGTGAATTTGATCAATTAAACCAATGTTATTGATAAAGACAGTCAAACGTGCAGCTGCAGTGTTTATTTTTCCTTTAGTATTGTGAACTATAAATAGATTTTAGCAATGAATTGTGGCGGCTATTATGGTGAGTTTCAGAGTTGTATTGTTTCAGAGTTGTATTATCGTTATAAGCCACACAATATAAATTGTTCTAATTCATTCTTTTCTTTCTTGGCTAGGTAAAGACTGACAGTTCTCTTTGTTTCTCCATTACAGAATGAGCAAACATTATTAAGCATTTCTATGTGTCATTATTTAACTCCTCTTTTGTGTTTGCTCTTTTGCTAGCTTTGCTATTCCTGCGTTGCGGAAGTGCTGTAGACTGCTCAGTCGATACAGTTGGTATGATGTACAGTGTCAGTAATCTCAAAGGGGTTTTTGACATGTGGTGTGAGGAAGATGATGGTACACCTTGGCTTATTATAGATCTGCTCTGCTCACTGAATATGTTTGGAGTGTTTTAGATTATTAAGAGCACTTAATTTTGAGTGTGACATGATGAGTGGTCCACGATGGAGTGTATTATCCTGGGCCATTAGCAATTGTCATAACAAGGCAGCTGGACCTGCTGATCATGCAGAGAGCTTTTGAGGTATATTCTGGTTTCACTATCTGATCACATCAGGCATCAAAGGAAGTATGCAAGACAGAGTTGTTTTTGGCTCTGTAAAAAAAAAAATAGAGGGACCACAAAACACATGAACATCCACTTGTGTATTTTCAGATGTGTAATGGAAATTTGACAATAGTTAATGCTGTAGGCAAGTTGGCTAATGGAACCTATGGTAGATACATTTCAGTCATGCTCTCTCACATGCAATAAACCTGACACAAAATTACCAAACTGATTAACTTCCCCATTCATTTTGTTCTGAAAGTCTGTATTTAGAGGAAATTTCGCCTGAAGTGTTACTTAAGCCTCTGTCAGCCTTTAACTCAGCAGTTTTTAAAACTTCTCAAAACGAGGCCCACTGGAAGGTAACTGTGAAGTGAGACAACTGAAACTTCACTCCTACATTCTCAACTTTTTTCTCAGTTGTCTAGCCATGGGACTGAAAAAAAATTGCACAGGAAAGTTATAACCTCAACTGCTGAGTAATATCTCCAGTGGTATTAATATATTTGGCCTATTTACTGTGTTGCATGTTGAGCACAGCCCACAGTAGGCAAAGTAGGCTTGGAAAAAACTTGTGCATGGGCATCAAATGGGTAAATGTACAGTAAGTGAGACATTTTGTTTGAAGCATTTTTACAGTATCTGTGTCTAGTATTCCTGCAGCTCACAGTAGATAGCTTAAAACAGTTTTATTTCATGACCAGGATGTATTGTCTCCTCCCCCATCCATTCCCATTATTTTGCTCTGACTGACTAATTCAATAATTTTGTTATGCTGCTATTCTGATATAGTTTAGTGAAAGCTATATTGATACACATTAACTTCAAATGTTTGCTTGTATTCTTCAAACCTGTTTCTGATGCTAAAAGATCTTGCTCTGGGTTTTAGTCATAATCCATCACAGTACCTTATGCCTTTGAACATACAGTACACAGGGCTAAATGAAATCACAGTAGAAGCATTTGTCTCACACTGGGGTCAGGAGCATGCATTACAGAACTGAAAAATAACCCCACCCTGTCATTTCACACCATCCAAGTGTGAACACATTACTGAAAAGCAATGGGTTGGTTTCTGTGCAGAGGGAGGGCATGGCCTTATTCCATTCCATTGAATCAGGTTGCGATCAGAAGGTAATGGTTACCTTTTTAAAGTTTTTTAAATCTTATATTATATTAATTTTGAATCTTATATTAATTGTCTAAATTGAAATGTTAAAATGTTGGAATTCCCTTTAGACTCTGTCTGTAAAAAAGTGCAACTGCAGCACTGTGCCTAATTTTAGTTCAAGATTCAAGTAAGCCTTTCAGCCATTTTAATGCATTAGCACCCATGAAGTGCTGGCTGTTATTTTATAAAGTTGCCTGACGTGCACAGGGTTTAACTGTCACACTATATTAAATGAGACAATTTGCAAATTCCAGTCCACTCCCAGACACGTAAGTGGCTTTTTTGAGTCAGCTGCCTTCTCTGAATCACATGCTTTTCATAACAAATGTGATGAAACATGAGGCCAAGTGAGTCAACCATGGGCTGACATTAAACTCGAGAGGTTGTACAACAGAGTGAGAGCTAGCAGAGAGAGAAACTAGGGAGAGTTAAAAAGAATAAGAGTGATAATGAGGATTAAATTAACCAAAATGAAAATAAGAGAGAGAATTAGGACATGAGAAGAACACAATTGCTTCAATAACCGAGAGAGCTTTCAGCAGATATTGCAATAATAGATGCAACCTGGTTTAACCCTATTGACACAGGCAGTACTGGTGAACTTCATAATTTTTTTTTCTGCTGTGTGCTATGAGACTTTTACATACTCTTTAAACATTAAAAACATTGCAAGAATACTATTTTTAAATAAAGATTTTTAAATAAAAGACTTAGTTTTAGGATCTAAGAGGGACTCAGTAGTATCCAAAATCTCTCTCACTGCCTTAAGCCCTGTTATAAGATCCTAAGCTATGAGGTTTACCACAAGGTAAATTATATATCACTTTTCATGTTAAACTGCTCTAGCTTTGACATGGAGAAGTCTTAACAGATTCTGTAGTTGCGAAGCACGTGATGATTTTTGTTTTTAAGATTGTTTTTAAGAGCACTCATCTGAGGCAAAGTAAAACGAAAGGTCATGTTAGTATTGAACAATACCACAACACAATGTGTGGGTGGTTTATTCCTTTCAAACTGGGGAGATTTTGGTGCTTCCCAAAATGTAACTAAATCAATTGTCTTTATAGACATGTGATGACTAGCACTGTTGGGCACACAGAAGAGAAGTGACAAAACCTGAACATTTCCTAATGTGGGCATTTAAAAAAAAATCTTTCCTTGCCTTGCATGTGTATGTGTCTGTAGTAGTTTCTTGTATTATATATCTAACAAGAATTGTTTTGGGCCATTTTTATGCTAGGTCTACACCTTTAAGTCTTAAAATTATAATGCTTCTGCATTTGTTTTTTTTGCACTTCTCCAACACCTCTTAGACATCTCTGTGGCTGCACTGCCCTCGTTTTGATACCAGCTTTAACTAGGATTTCTATGCTGCATATCCCAGGTTCTATCAAACCCTGACACTAATTATGTTCAGGAATGTTTTGGGAAGGACATAGGCTTGTCACAGAGAGCCCTGGAGACAGGGCTGTGAGAGTGCTCAGAAGTCAGGATGCAATTATCCCTAGCCCTGTTCTCTGGCATGACTATCCTCAATATCAAGGATATCCTCCAGTACTGACACTTCCATGGACAGCAAGGAACCGGAAAGGGGGAGGCACTCAGACCATCAGTTCCTGCCAACAACACAACTCCTATAGGCTTTGGAGCAAACCAAGGTACATGGTGAATATGAAGCCATTCTAGTTTCTGAAACGAACGTAAAATTATATTACCATAATATTTGAGCCAGGAGAGACTGTTTCAGCTTAAATGGCTTTAGCTTAAGCTCAAAGGTCTCATTCTATACAGTAGTCTTCATGGCAAAGGAAACACTCTGGGGATTCTGTAACTAACTGTGTCTTTCCTAATCTCAGGATGCCTTTTTTTATTGTCTGTGTTCTGTTTGCTCTGTTGTTTATTTTCTAATTTTCACTATGCCTTCCTGTAAGCTTTCAGGACATTTCAGCATAACTCCGGTGGTCGACTCAGAGGAAGTATGGGAAGGATACAGCATGTCCACAGAGCTGGGTGGGAGGCAGATAGTTGACTGATGATTCTGATATCCTGCAGCTTATCTAATACACATGCACAAGATCCAATGAGCAATACATGGCTTCACTGGTAACTGTCTATTTAAGTTTGAATGATGTCAAAAGTTAGTGGTATTTAATTAAAATGTAACTACATTCTTACTTAATTGGTAAACTGCCTCACATTTTAGACCTAACCAAGATTACTAACAAACACACATACATAATTTTATGCCAACTTAAAACTGCAACACTACACATTAGTTTTTTTTTTTTTTTTTTTTTTTTTTTTAAAGCATATTGCTTATGATGTTTATAGTGCAATTCAGCAGTGTCTGGAAGAGTCCTTGTATAAGCTAGAGTAGCAGCTGGATACAATACATGCACTTCTGATGAAACTCTGTGTAATGGTTGATGGCAGTATTTATTATAGCATGGGTGTCTCTTTTTCTCTGTTTTTCTGACGTATTGCCTTCTCTCCCTTCTCCTTCTTCCCCTCTTTCTGTCACTCTTTCCTACTTTTTGTCTCACCTACTCTCTTTTTCTGTTGCTCACCCATTGTACGGATTTGCTTTTCCCATCCCTGCTTATCTAAACTGCATGCCTATGACAGTCAAATTAGCATGTGCTCTTAGATGAAGGTTTTTCCAGCCATGAGCTTCAGCTACTTCATAAAAAGAGGTAGACATAATAAACTTGTTAAAATCTACATAGCACTGCAATATGCTCAGTTTGCTCAGTGAAGCAATCTTGCTGCTTTCACTATGCAGAGTTGGTAACCTACTAATAGCTGGTGGCCTGTTAGGATTGACTGTTAATAATAATTTAGCCATTTCACAGAAATGTGTATGTTGAAATCAGTGACCTTAAGCAAGTGTGTTTTTGAGTGGAATCCTATTTCCAGGATGTGTACTTTGTTTTAATTTCCTCATTCAGAGCAAAGAGTTTCACAATGAATCAGCTACACACACATGCAGAGGTGGATGTCAAGGTCTTACATGTCTATACTGGGTTAAACGCAATCTGTCTCTTCTCCTGCACATGACCAGTAGAGCATTTACCAGGCATTCACTGACCTGCCAAAGACTTAGCCCTATTTGCCCTGATATTGTCTAGGCTCATGATGACACGAAACTCTGCATGATAAAGGTGTAACCTGGGATCAGCACCTTTGGCTTCCTTTCCCATTGATCATCAGAGGGAGTGGAGAGTGTGCGTGGTGTCATTTGAATATGTGATCACCTCTTTGTGTACAGATAGTTGCCATGGTTGCTTTGTTTTTCCCTGCCTGTGTGTCGACATATTTCCTGTTGGCTATGAGTGGGGAGATCTTGAGCAATCCCCAGGCTGTTGCGTAACGCTGCCATTCTTTCTAGCTTTCACAGGTGTGCTCTTGCTTTCTCTCATGCTCTTACACTCTGTCCCTGTCTCCCTCCCTCTCTTAAGCATTTCTTGCCTCTATCTCCTTCTCAATACCCAAGTATGTGGAAGTCTAGCTTTTTGAGGAATGCTAGACTCTCAGCTAGTGGAGGTGAGGTAATGCTGTGTACATACATGGCCTCCAGCCACTGGGGAGGTACAGAGCAGGACAGGGGAGGGGAGAAGAGAGCAGGGGGAGGGCAGGAGAAGTTGCACAACTGCCTATCTGGAGCTCCTTTCTGTAACTCTAGAGCTTCTGCTCTGTTCCCCCCATGGGAGTATTGTAGACAGAGGCAGAAAGGAAACTGGTGGAGATGAGAATACCTGTAACAGGTTGCAAGGTAGACTCGGACAAAGAGAGGGATTATAGAAGAACAGCAGCAATTAAAGGAATAAAAGAAGAAAGTATAAATATTCATTTTTTGGCTCTCTGCTGAAAAGCAGTATAGTATCCAAAATAATTCTGCAAACTACCAGCAGTAAACTCTGTTAGTTTGAGAAGACCCTTTGGTGCCTGTGCTTTTGAAAAATGTAGCATGTGCACTGAGCCCATCTGATGACACTACACCCAGCTAGTGATGTACTATATGAGATCATATGCAATTCCAGGCAATAGCACTGTCTGTCACTGCAATAGAGCAGAGCTCCAATGTTTACCATGCTGTAAAGACCTGCAATCAGAGTGCAATGATGACCAATTGTAGAGTGTTTAGCTTCACACATATGCCTGCATGCTGAGCAACCTCCTCATTCAAATGAATGAAGGTAATGAAGGTCAGTCATGATTGTGCATGCATGTGCAACAGCAGCTGAGAGGGCTTTAAGTCTGAGATTGCATGAGAATTGCAGGATGTGACTCAGGTATTAACATAGTGTGACCACAAAATGCTGGTCTGAGGTCATCTCAGTATGCGAGCGCATGATAGTGCTGGCTATGACTGAGAGTTGTCTCAATAGGAAGTTAATCTCCAGTGAGTTTTCAAGGAGTTGGTTAATTGTGCTCCAGAGAATTTTGCTTATCATACCAACATCCGGTGTTTTTGACATTTTTTCTTGCATGTGAAACTGACACCAAGCTTGTGCATGGTTATTAAAAAACCTAAACAGAAAAAGCAAAACATTGTCATTATTGTTTTCTCAATGACACATTGTGTTCTCTTACAGATTTCACTGGAAAAAGTAAAGACTTTGTAAAGCTCTTGGCCAAACTGCAGTTAGGCAGTCATTCACCTGAAACAACTCTGTAATGTGGGCAGGCAGTGGCAAGACAAAACAAGTTCACCTGAAGCTAAAGAGGAAGCATTTCTGTCTCATTCATTACTCTTTTCAGCTCTCCTGTGGTTTCTGGAAAAAGGAAGTGCCAAAAAGAAAGTCGGCGTTCTTGTGTTGTGTTATTAACAAGTTACTACAGAGAGATAGAAAGTCAGACTGGTATTCCCCTTTCGAAACTGACATGGCTAAATCAGGCATATTGCGCTGTAGTGGTTGCGCTCACTGGAAAAAAATGGGTATTGCATAGGAGAATGATGTGGGTTGCTAGGCTAGTTTGTGTGAAACATTAGTCATACCATGAATTGCAATGTCATAATCATGTAGGGGTAATCATACCTTTGGGTTCCTTTTGGGATTTTTTGGTAATACTTGGCCTTAGACAATATCACATGCAGCAAGTTTTATTAACTTAATTTTTTCCTGAACCTCTATATAACATTTTGTATAAGACTAGCTTGTCTTGGACTTTGTTTTACACATATATGAATCTGACAGACAATGCCGTCAACTAAATGACATTTAGAGTGAAACTGTAAACAGTAGGAAGAGAACTTGCCCTCACTAAAGTTGTTGAACAGAAATTAGAGACGGGAGGTGGTTGGTGCAGAAATGTTGTCACTAGTAGAGAAATAGAGAGGTGAGAATTTTTAGGAAGTTAACTAGGAAGAAGCTGTAGCTCCCTGGTATGGTCTTTCTCCCAAACTTCAGCTATTTCATAACTCCTTTAGCTATTAGAATTTACCCTGCATAAAGATTATACAACTGTGTGGTTAATCTGTATGTGTATGACTGGATTCCTTCCTAAAATGGCAGGCTTTTATTCTCTCTCTCTCTCTCTCTCTCTCTCTCTCTCTCTCTCTCTATCTATCTATCTATCTCTCTGTCTCACACAAATACATACACATACACAGAGAGAGAGAGAGAGAGAGAGAGAGAGAGAAACACACCGTGTAGCAGTCCATGTGACTCAAAATAAAACTTGGTACAGGAAAAGACCTTTTCATTTTGCAGAGATACAAAGATAATCTCAACAAATCACATGTCTGACATTTACGTAGAAACAGGACAAAATATTTCCACACAAAACAGAATTGTTTGTGAAATCCAAATAGGTTGACCATTGACTGTTAAAAATTTCTATTTACACAAAAATGTTACAAGGAAACTTTTTTAAAATAGAACCATTGCAGAGTCAAAAGAATGCTCCAAATTCAAATGTTAAGAGTAAGCACTGTTTAAAGCCGTATTGGTGCACACTTTACCATCTTTCCCATGACAGGCAGCTAAACTTGAAAAAAGTGTTTTAGAGAATGTAGACCAACTATGCCTAACAGTTCCTCTTATAAAGAATGATTCACAGTGTGATAGACTTTTAATTCAAGCCTTGATCTAACAACTGCTTTGTAGAGATTTCAATGGAGGAGTACTTCTGTTCAAAGACCTTGAGAAGCCTATCCTCCATAAATGGAACAGTGAAGTGACTGGGTGGCTCATTGAGGAGAATGGATTTCTTAGGCTACATGTGCATTTAGGGGATCTGATTTCTTAAAAGCTATTGAATAAGCCTGCTTCCTCTTCCATGAACAATTAATTATGCTAGGCTGAGTGAAACACTACACAGAGACCAGTCCTGTATAAGATTTCACTTTCACAAAATACTTATTCACAATATTGTCTAGAAGGCAACAGAACATGGGTATTGATTCTTTTGAGGACAGTATTTACACATTCCTGGCCATGCTATTAATAAAACACTGTGTGTTTCACATGGAGTAAGACAGAGATTTATTTTGAGTCACATGGACTGCTACTTGGTGTGTTTCTCTGTGTGTGTGTGTGTGTGTGTGTGAGAGAGAGAGAGAGGTTGTGCTATTCATCTTACTGTGTTTAAACTGTGATTGTGTGGTTTGGGGGGTGGTCGGGGGTGGGGGTGGGGTGTGTTTTAGGATGGAGTAATATGAACCTTGACCCCTCGGATGTGTTGGACTTCCTAGTTCCCAGAGTATCTTGCCTAATACATTATTTTCCCTGTTCACTGTCCCTATAAACCTCTGATAGATAAGTGCACAGAGATATAAGTGCACAATCTATGATTCCTATGCTTAATCACTTTTTCATATGTAAAAACTGCTTTTATCATCATATTACAATTTTAAATTTGTTAACCATGGTACTTCTATGCCATGCGAAAGTCATGAATGAATCATGATGTTGTGAGAATATTTCAGTCTCTCATGAAATATCAAGACAAGATTGTAACAAGAAAATTGGTGACTAATATTTGACAACAGAAACATTTGCCCATGTCTATCTTCTTAGTTATTAATAAAGGCTTATGTGTTTTTCCACAATAATATGGCCAAATATGTGTATTCGTGACTGTTTTCACAGAGTTTCTCAGCAACAGTGAAAATGTACACATTCACATCGTAAATTAAGCAGAATTAAATTTCTGGTGTAGATGAAATGTTTGTGAGTAGAGAGTCAATCTGACTATTGCCTGAATAGTTCCATCTCAAGATTGAATGACACCTGTTGACTCTCAGCCAATAAAGACATGGTATGAATTTTTGCATAGTAATATGTACATTAATATAGATATTATTCTTTATACTGTACACTGTAATAAGCGTATGGTAGACTGCTGTAACTATTTCATTGCTTGCTACTTCACTATAGCCTAAAGATAGCAGCGGTCATCGTAACAGTGGTAAACTCTCTTTTTATGGTACTCAGTACCAGTTTAGCTTGTTTAAATGTACTGGCCCATTATATGATCTCCCTGAGGTCAAAAAGATCATTATATATGAAGAGCTTGCTATCACAATAGCCTGTATTGTAAACACAGTTCTTTGATGACGAATTTAATGCATAATGCCTTTTCTGTTACATGCATAAATCAGCTTACTTTCTTCAGACAAAAGAAAAAACCTCTTTCCTTTAATAAGCAGTACATAGTCCCATACTGTTGTATTTTGAAAACTGATCATTGTGTTTTGAAGGATTTATTAAAGTTTAGTGCTGCACATGTTTGAAAAATAAAACCAACATATAAAAGCAACAGTCTTTCTCATTTCTCTAGCTAAGTAGCAGTGATTCTAGAATTAACTGTGTAATGTGAAACGTACGGTATATTGTTAAAGCGAGGCAACTCCTGGCAACTCCTGTAAAGTTAGGAAATTACACTGTAAGAGTCCATTAACACTGCACAATAGAGTTGATAAAATATATCACCAATTAGTGTAGATCTGTGATAAAGTTTTCCTCTCTACATGGTCAAATTTATCTGTATTACAGTGTCAAAAAGCCAACAGTATATGGATCCATATAGATAAGTGTTGAAATGAACTCTGATAGAGGTAGTCTGGGTTTCCTAATTTTGCTGTCAATTACCCTACTCTAGAGCAGTTATATTATCCATAATTATACCCATCGCTGCAGTGTGTCACTTCCACTGTCACAGATTGTTCCCTCTGAAGGACTATCATTGGGTTTCATTTAGCTCTGAAGGAAAAAACAAGGGTTAGTCTTCTATCCTCACAAAGAAAGAGATAAAAAGCAAGAGGTGGCAGGTAGCCAGCCATTACACCTATTGTTGCAAACGGGAGAGATATGAGGTTTGGGGCGCAGCATGTGATGAGAGGGGTTGCCTTCATCTCTCTGTAACCTGAGGCCCACCTCACTTCCTTTTATGAAGCAAGCACTGGACATCATGCACCCTCTGTAATAACATACAGAGTCTATAGAGTGTCTGACAAGGCCATTTTTTGTTCAAGTGTAATTATTGTGTGGCCATCCCTTGAATAAAGACAGACAATGACAGACTGTTTAAACGTCACCATCCCCATCACTCTCAGCTCATCTTTGCTCTGTGGTTGGGTTTGTTTCATTTAACTGGGATGTTCTCACTTCCATGTTATTGTCTTGTTTCTGCTCTATTGGTTAGATCTGCTGAGATTCAGCACTTTGCTTGGGTGCAGCGTAATCTGGAAATTGTGTTATTCTCTACATCGAAGCAACAATGATTGCAATAAAATGTCTGAACGTAGTGATGAGGACTATGACACTGCAAGGTTTGGCTGGTTAATGTATGTACTGTAATGTCTATAAACATTCTGTCATCTCCATGCAAAGCAAGAGTATATTGAAATTTTCAGAACTCATCATCAGCACTGTCACAACACCAGAAAACAGTATAGTTGTTTGATGTTTTTGCTTTGTATGTGTGAGGCAGTGAAGGTCTGTGCCAGCAGCATGAAGCCTTTCAGAAAACTTTCAGTTGTGGTCCAATAATGCACAATGCCCTGTGCTCTCTGCAATATGTTGACGACTTCACCTTAACAGAAACCGTGATGGGCCAATTGCCTGGCTGCACCCAATCTGTCACTGATGCAGTGGTTAGTTGAGGGCAAGATTACTCTATGGTTGCAAACAGCAAAAAGACCAAGGATCATCAGTTTCAGGAAGGAGGAAGACTTGATCCACCTATACCTGAGGTCAATGACCAGTGCCTTGAACGGGTAAGGGCTTTTAAACTCTGAGCATGGCAAGGCATGCAGGGCTCAGTACAGAAGTGCTGGCTCAGATCTATGTGTCTTTCATTAGGCCTGTGCTGGAGTATGCTTCCCCAGTCTGGGCCAGTCTGCCAAAAAAAAAAAACTCATTACAGATGTATATAGTGTACAGAAAAGATGAATTATTGTAGTTCCGTCTATGCTTTTCAGCCCTTCGAGGTGAGAAAAGATGAAGCAACATGTAGAGAATTTAAATGGCACCTGCAAGATCCAACCAGTCCATTGCATGAATTTCTGACTGTCAGAAGTATGTAAGTACGTATGGTCTCTTTCTGGGTGTGTGTGTGTGTGTGTGTGTGTCCTGCTACTTCTTACATCTCAAAAGGTTATTCTTTTATTCAAAAGTACACCTCTGGGTGGAAGGACGGTCACATAGTTGGGAAGACAGAGTGTATTATACTGACAACACAGCCAATGAAAGTATAGTTTAGCACTACATTAGAATGTGTGTGTGTGTATGTGTATGTACGTCTGCAGGGCAGGCTAATTGCTCAACATCCTCTCAGGTCATGTGAAATGTGAGCAGAACAGAGTGACACAGGATGTGTACCCTCGGCCCACAGTATGCTGGCTACCCTCCCTCTATTCCATCTCACCCTCCTCCACTCGTTCTTCCCCTCTCCCTTTCCCTGGTAAACATGATATAATAGGCCTTTTGTATGTTTTGTTAAAAAAGCTGTACGGTTACTCATCTGAATGACAGCAGTGAAGACACACTCACCCTCACACACCATACAAACTTCTTCTTGTTCAACATCCTCTCACCTTTTTCATACTGTATCTAAATGTAAGAAGGTATTTCCAGGAAAAATGACACACTGCTAGCCAGAAGGACCCATATGAAATTATTTTGTTCAGACACTTCATTATTAAAATGGGTAAGCCCAGTGACCCACTAGATGAGACCACAGCCTTATTTGCATTTGACCCTTGGTATAAAGAATGATGTTCAGTGCAAAAATATGTTAATGAATAGATAGTTACATCTCACAACTTTCAGTGACTTGGGCTTCAAAAACAGATCTGAACTTTCATGTAGACTTTCCAAATATATGACATATCAAAACCAAAACACTTAACGTTTTATGTAGAAGAAAACATGAACAGGAATGTCTCACAACCACATAGTGATACCCTACCGAGTGATGATAATTATAGATAGATAGAGTGATAAATGAACCCATACAGTGCTCTATAGAGGATATCTTTCTTAATCTGGTGAACTGTATAGTGCTTATTAGCATGCTTTGTCCTGACAGGAGAGGTCTGGGGCAGAATGCAGAATGTGGTATGTGGATGTGTGTGAGTGGTCATTTTTTTCAGATCACCTTGCAGACAGCAGAGTTCTCCAACATTTTATACATATCCACAATATTTCCATCATAACTATGCATTCAGTTTAATCTGCACTTATTTTGAATTCTCACACTGGGGGCACATACCCCTGTGTATCTGTGGCATAACACTGCCCACCAGTCAGTGATGGAGGCATCTGTAGTGAGTTTTCTGTCTCTGATGGAGCACCAAATCCAGGCAGACTTTTTTCATTAGGAAGGCCTTGCGTTGTCAACAAGCTATGTCCCTCTCACTGAGATATGTGTTATTTAGGGCCCAACCCCAGACTTCTGAAAGTCTCTTAGTTCAAGAATTTCAAAGGAACTACTGCTGCAGCTGAAGTCAGCAATACTAGCATCCTCAGCTGAAACTGGTACCAGACATAGTGGCTTTTGCTGAATCCGACTAGTGAGTTCAATTCTCAGTGAATCTAGATTCACCCCAATTAATTGTGTAGCCTATTTCATGTGTTAAGCAACTCATTGTGAAACCCAGCACTGTAATTTGAGAGACAAGGGTAGACATGTTCCGAATGGCCTGCACCTCCGTTGGGGGTGCAAAGGAGGCAGTCATCCAAATATAGCAGTATCCTGGTGCCTCTGGTCATCAGAGGAGACAGGGCTGCCTGCATATACTATGTCACAAACACCTATGGCACTATAGACAGGGTGTAGTCTCAGTTCTAGTATCAACTACTTCTTCTGAACCATGTCTGCTGCTAGGTTGTCCAAATGCCAAAAAACTCAGGTTGTTTTTTCCACTTCTTGCTTTGTTTATCAGTCATTGCTGGAGTGGATGTTGTTTTACTTTCATAGGCGAAACCTCAGTGCTACTGTATTCACATGAGTCACATACTGTAAATATAGGGAAGGGGAATTGGGAAAAACATGCTTAATGACTGCTCTGACTACTGCTTAGACTGAAAGTATAGGTATTTTAATAATACTAATAATAATGCCATTTATATAGCACCTTTCTAACACACATTTAAGAAATATTTAAAAAATATTTATTAAAGAAGAAAGTGCAGTCACGAAGGTCCTGGAGGGGGCTATGGCACTAAACAGTCTGCCCCAATTGATGTCAGTCTGGTCTTGGGAACTACTAGCAAACCAGTATTGGTGGACCTAAGAGTCCGAGCGGGGGTGTAGCGCTGTAGCAGCTCAGTTAAGCTGGGGCGAGACGATGTAGTGCTTTGTAAATGAGAAGTAAGACTTAGTATTTATTTCTCTGTGAAACAGGTAGCCAGTGTTGTTGATGGAGTACAGGTGTAATGTGTGCTAAACATTTTGTATGAGTGACAACTCTAGTGGCTGAGATTTGAATGTGTTGGAGTCTATTTAGGGTTTTACCAGAGATGCCATAGAATAAGGAATTACAGTAATCTAAGTATAAGGTTATGAAAGCATGAACCAGGGTTTTAGCATATTTCAAAATAAGCATGGACCAAAGTCACTGATAAAATTTATTTTTGTG
The DNA here is from genome assembly GCA_022758105.1 of Pangasianodon gigas. NCBI lineage: Eukaryota > Metazoa > Chordata > Actinopteri > Siluriformes > Pangasiidae > Pangasianodon > Pangasianodon gigas. Next base: position 8,479,362 of record CM040473.1, read on the forward strand.
AGTGACCTAATATGAGGTTCAAATAAAAGAGTGTTTAATTATATTATATATATTATACCTAAACTGCAAATATTATACCTAAATTGCAAATATTTGTAGAGGGTTTAACCATTGACTGGTTTAACCATCAACTGAGAAATCTGAAGTTTTAGGGATAAGAGTTTTAGGGGTGATGAGTAAGATTTCAGTTTTGTCAGGGTGTAATTTAAAGAAGTTGCTCTCCATACATGATTTTATATTATGAATGAGTTCAGTTAAGGAGGTGGGAGGAAGAGCTGTGATGGACCTTGTACTGTGATAAATCTGAGTGTCATCTGCGTAACAGTGGAAGCTAAGACCATGTCTTCGAATGATCTAACCAAAGATAAACATATGAAAAGAAAAGAAGGGGACCCAGGACCGATCCTTGAGGGATGCCATGTGTGACCAGTAGAGGTAAAAAGCTGCACTGAGGTCTCACAGAATAAGAATACTTATGTCATCAGCATTAGCAGAAGGGAAAAGATCATTGGTGACTCTTAGAAGACCAGTCTCAGTACTATGAAGAGGATGATTATTGATTGAAAAGGCTCAAAGAATCAGATTGTAGTTGGGAGGCAACAACTCTTTCTAGCAATTTGTACAAAAATGGAAGAACATCTGTCTCCAGGGACCTGTTAATAAGGTGGGAGATGTGTTGAGAGATAACAGAAGAGCAGGCCTTAAGGATGAAAGTTGGGTGTAATCAAGCTGTCAGCTGTCAGGACTTTCAGATGAGTACAGAGATCTGTGAGGGAAAAGTGAGTTAGGGAAGAGTTGGTGTGTTGTTCTGAATTTACAATAGAAGGAGGGAGGGAAATGCTGATAAATTGTTTTGATTTTAACCTTGAAAAAACTTAGGAAAGCTTCACAATGGGCTGGAGAGCTAGGGGTATCTGCTATAGGTGGCCCAAAAAGCTTGTTTGTGGATTTTTTTTTGCCTTATTGCTACCCCTATTGATGATGGAAGAGAAATATGCAGTGCAACCAGCATTAAGGGCATCCCTATACTTGTTTGGGCTTGGATGTGCACAGTGAGGCCAGTGCTTTTATATAGATTTTAAGTGTGTCTACCTGCATTTATCATGCTTCTTAGGTGTGAGTGGACAGGACAATTTGGGTCTTAACAGGAGCAAGGTCAGTTAGTGATAAGGCGATTATAGCAGAAAAGTATGTCATCAGGGTTGGAGAAATTGGTTTGTGAAAGCGGCAACTGTACAGGAGCCAAAAAAAATAATAATAATAGAAGAAGTAATAGATTTAGTATTGATGAAAGATCTAAGAGTTCTATTAGAACATGTAAGGATAGGAAAGCTGAGCGTAAGATGAATAAGAAGGTGATCAGAGATATTAACTTGACATCCAGTAATAAATATTATCTAAGCCAGTAGAACCTGTTAAATCTACGTTATGACCTTGTAAATGAGTAGAGAAATCAATATGTTGCACAAAAGTAAAGCATTCAATTACATCTTTGAATTAGCAGTAGTGCAAACAGTGTCAACATGTATGTTGAAGTCACCAAGCAAAAATACAGCAGGGAATACAGAACAGACTAACATAAACAGCTCACAGAGTTTAGACAGAAAACATGGCAACATTTTTTGGGGGTCGATAAATCAATACTAATAGTAGTGCAGGTGGACCAGTGATTTTTATGGCCATGTATTCAAAAGACATTACATCATGCAAAGCAATGTCCTTAATGTTCATGGTGTTGTGACAGATAGTGGCTAGCCTGCCACCTCTTCCCTCTGATGTCTTGGTTTAGCAAAAATAATATACCCTAAAGGGACTAGTGTGCTCATCTGCATAAGGTCTCCAGATCGTTGCCTAGTTTCCATGATCAGAAGCATGTCATAGTTCCCATCAGTAATCAAACTGTTTAGCAGAAGAGATTTGTTACTAATGGAATGAGCATTAAAAAGTACAAATTTGCTGTGTGTTGAGACAGTATTTCCGTGCTCTTCCGTCTATTTGACCACAGTGTATGTATGACCGTATGATGGGTATGATGGGTTGTGTCTCAAAGACTATTGATTTGAACTGTTGAACGTATATGACAACTGTATCCCCAAACATTATAAATAATCTATCTATTCTTGGCTGGCTGTCTCTGTCTTTTCCAGAGTGTCAGGAGTTTTACATTGTCCATCCTGCCACCTTGTGGTGGAGTTGTAGTATTGCATTTCCTCTCACAGTCATCTCACAGTGGCTCACAGAATATCGATTTTTAACTGTTTAAAGCATATGACAACTGTATCCCCAAACATTATAAATAATTGTCAAGCTTTCTTTCTTTCTTTCTGTCTGTCTGTCTGTCTCTCTTCGGCTGTCAGCTGTCTATCTCTGTTCCAGACTCCCAGGAGTTTGCAAAACCCTGTTATTACATTGTCTAACCTGCCACCTTCTGGTGGAAGTGTAATATTTCAGTTTTTATCCTCAGTGCTCTCACAACTGTCTCACTGCTGCTCAGTAAGAGATTACATACTTAAGCAGTATGTATAAAGTACTTATAATCTTATTATAGATAAGATTATTAGATAATACATCAAATGTGTCAGATTTGCTTCCATTCTGTAGAACTCTGTACTCTGTTATTGAATATCCTGAAAATGATTGTATTAGTTTTCCAGGGAGCGCATTAACAGCCATCTCTTTCTAGAGCCTCATGTCATTGCTAGATGTCTGCAGGTGTCTGTAGATGTCTGTTTTACTTCAAGCTTTCACACAAAAGGTATATGAACACTGTACTGCAAGGATATACAGTTGAGTGCAAATACTTGGTTGAAAAAAATTGCATCTAGTTCTATTAAAACTCATTATAGCATAAATTTAACTTAGTCTAAATGCCTTTATTAACAGGCTCAAAAGGTTTTGCATCCCCAATCACATGCTCTAGTTAAAGTATTTAAATGTGCCTCATTAGAGTGCCTAATGATTTAAAATAGTAAACACTTTGTTCAGTCATATTTACGGGGCATAACACAGTTATACAGGCTCAAGAGTTGATCAGAAATTCAACTATCACTTATCCATTGTCCATTGCATGCTAAAAGGAATTTCACAGTGTTGAAGAGGGGTATAAAAATTTTGTCATGCAATAACAGTGAAAGCCGTAGAGATAACGATACCACCGAAGACTAAAAGAGAAAAATAACTGAAACTTGATAATGAAGGAACATATGCATGGCAGTCTGGGAAAACCTCTCAATGTGACTGAATTTTTCCAAATGGACAAAAATGATGAAAAGCCAGGTTTTGGCCAGAATTGGGTTTTTCTGCCTATAACATGCTTTGACCTCTCTTTTTTAAGAAACCATCATTATGAAATATTTCACCAAAATAACCTGGAAATATTTTTATTTACTTTCCAATATTCTCTATACTATCTTCCTGCAAAAATTATGTTGGGTTGGTTGAGTTTAATAAATGTGGTGGTAAAAAAAGCAATCTGCGTAGATGTCTAAAACCTTGCTAGTTACAGTAATTGTGCTTTCATGTGTCAGGCATTTGGGAGTCAGATGCAAGGGAAGTGGTTTATTTACAAACAAACATAAACAATACGGAAACTAGCAGTCTAAACATAAACTGTGGACATGAAACCTAAACTGTGAAAACAAGGTGAGGAACACACAGACTGTAGGTAACACAGGACAAACACTAGACAAAGGAACCTACAAAAACCAGGACTTAAATACAGTGCTCATTAGGTGCACTCGGGAACAGGTGTGTGTGATCAGTGGAGTCATGTGCAGGGGCTGATGGGTAGTGTTGTCCGCCCCCCTCTCCCCAAAGTGTGGCTCCTGAAGTGCAACCTGAAGTGCACAGGGGGGCTCACCAGGCAAAACATCCATCCACTGATGGAGGCTCACTGACTGACAAAGTCCAAAATGAGTGCTACCCCCTAGCAGAGCATGCAGGAAGACATCCTCAGCTGAGTATTAAGGCAGAGTGCCGTCCTCAGTGAAGCCAAGGGGTGGTGCGATGGCCACTGCAGTGCCAGAAGGCAGAGCGACATTCTCCACAAAGCCAGAGGGGGGAAATGAAATACAGCACAAAGTGAGGAGCAGAAGAGACGTCCTCAGCGGAACAGGGAGGCAGAGCGATGTCCTCAGTGTAGAAGGGAGGCGGAATGATGTCCTCAGTGGAGTAGAGAGGCATAGCATCATCTTCAGCAGAGCCGGGAAGTGGAGCAATGTCTTCAGCAGAGCTGGGAAGTGGAGCGACGTCCTTGGTGGAGTAGGGAGGCGTAGCAAAGTCCTAGATGTAGCAGGAAGGCACAGTGACGTCCTTAGCAGAGCCAAGTGGCCTAGTTATGTCTTCTGCAGGGTAGATGGACAGAGGAGCATCCTCAGCAGAGCTTTGAGACAGAGTGATGTCCTCTGAGGGGTAGGGAGATAGGGAGACAACACTGTCCTGGGTAGAATCCCCCTCCCCCAAAAAAATGTCCCTGGTCAAACCTTGCCATGGGGTTGGTCCAGAATGACATCAACCCTAGAGAACAGTTGTTTTTGTTCCATGAGTACATGGTTCTGGGCCTCCACAGATTCCAGCAACCCCTGAAGAACGGGGAGAACATGCAAGCTCTGCGCACACAGGGTGGAGGCGAGACTCAAACCCCCAACTCTGGATGTGCAAGGCAACAATGCTAGCCACTAAGCCACCATGCCCCCAGAAGAGTTTCTATTTACGATATAGCATTTATACATGACAAATTTGTTTCTAACACACAGCATAGTCTGTGTTGTGTGTAATCCCTCATTTTTTTTGGCCCAGTCCCTTTCCACATCCCTCTGCTCAACTATTTCTAATTTCAGACCTGTGTTCATTCAGACGAGTGCAATAATACCCTTAAATAATGTGGTATATTTTTCACTGGGAGCAGAAGAAAAACGGCATTCTAGCTCAGGCTCATTACAGCTTAAACTAAAAATCCACTTGAGCTTCAACAATGTGTCAGAGTAATCAAACAAAAGCAGCCAACCCCTTGGGGTGCTTCAGAAGAATCCAAGAACACTGTCTGGGATGCAAATTTAGGTTGAATATGAATGTCATGTCATGGTGGTATGAGTATACTGTACAACATTAGTTATGGTTTTAGACACAGAGAAGTGGGGCATATTTCTCAGATGTTAGGAAACTCAAAGAAGAGGAATGTAGAGTGGAAAAACATCCTGTTTTTATATGTGTGTGCATGTGTTCCATATGTATTGCCTGGCATATGCATTTCTGCATCTGTTTGTTGTGAACATGTGTGTGTTTGTGTGGAATAAAGTGGCCCAGTTTTCTGCTAGACTGACAGTGAGCTTGACAAATGGAGGATTTGGGCAGAGTGGCAGAATGCATGAATGGTGCAGCTATTAATCAGGTTTAGTGACAGATTGGATCCAGATTGCCTTTCTATATCACATCAAACTGAAATGGCCAAAAGCTCTGATTCAACTCATAAACACATTCATACACAATAACAGTTGCTGTGCAGGTGACACAAAACTGTGGATAAATGGACAACTCTCGGTAATGTTAATAACAAGAGTAAAGAAGGGCTACTACCTACAGGATAAGCTATAATGTTAAGCTATAATGTATCTGGATGCAGCTTTGCCTCATCATTAAAATAAAAAAAAAAATAAATAAAAAAAAAATTAAAATGAATGAATCTAATGTGATGTCTTTGCTACCCCGACCATAGTGTCTTCACCTGGAATTAACTCATTCATCACTGATTTTCATTAATATTTCATCAATTTCTGTTATTGTAAATCAAACATTCCATCTTATAATTCACTGTAAAAAGATATTTCACCACCTAATACATTGTTTTCCTCAGAATAGATTAAGCTTATTTAGTTACCACATTGCCATTAATAGCTGCAAAGTAAGTGCACAGTATGTGTTGGTGTTATAAAGTAATATAAGGAGGTGTGTAGTGAGATAAATAAGTATCATTCTTGTTCATACTTTTGTCTTGTTTTTTTTCATAATATGTCACATTCAGTGTGCAATGTAACATATAAAATGATACTGTATTATATTATAACATCTTTGCAATGACCTCAGACATATATTTAGACAATATAAGATCCTTCCACTTAAGAGTCTTATAAGAATTAATTGCATCTCTCTCACACTACCTACATATAGCAAGCTAAGCTTTTACAAAAAAAGAAGGTAGAGTAGGGGAGCTTTGAATCCTCTTCGCTTGCGTGTCTAGTTGTCATGGTAACTCAGCAACCTTGTCCAATTTCTTCTGTCAGCATGCACATTGGAGAGACGAGCCGGGCCTAATCAGCTTGTATCTGGCCTTGTACTTAGTGCTGAGACAACCCAGTCTGTCTGATGTCTGGTGACACTAGATAATGCCCTGAGGCATGACTACACACACACAGACACGCAAACTCACACACACACCCACACCCAGTAGGGGCATTATGCATGTCTCAGGGTTCATCCAAAGTTAGTAAGAATAGTAGACATATTTATTTATATTTATAAACAGCTATAGACAGTAAAAATATTTCAGTGTTTCAATGGATAGTGCAATTATAAATAAATCCTTTCTATTATTGTATTATATATACTATATGGACAAATAGTGCAATTGAACAACCAGTAAATTCATCCCAGTTTTCACGAGAAGTCCGGTTGGTTAAAATCTATCCACTGTCCACTGATGGAGTGCTGAGTACGAAGGTGCTTGTGGCAACTGCAGCCCCAAAGCCACTACAGCAATCGCAGTCCCAAGCCATTACAGTACAGCTCCCCATATGTGATCCCCAAGCCATCTCCACAGCCCCCAGGTGGCTCCATCCCCGGCAATCCAAACGGTTCTTCAGGCCGTCCATATGGGGCCCCCCAGCAGCGAGCGAACTCAACCGATGAGAACTCCAACCAGAAGTAGGGCATCAGGATGGGTCAGGCAGGTCCGGGGAGCACATCCAAACTCATGTTCAAAAGTAATTATCATACAACTGGCATCACTAAATTGATTCTAATTAACCTCAAATAAAGATCAGCTGTTTCTGTAGGATTTCAGCAGTCGAGTAAATAATTGAGTAAATTAAGCAGTCGAGTAAAATAATTTAGTCAAACTGAGTAAATAATCCACTTTGTTCATGTTCATTACGCCCTCGCCTGAGTCATTAACGCGAATGCTGATGACATTTTATGTAAATGTCCCCAAAACAGGCTAAAAGAATCAAATGTGTAATCACCTGGCACTACTGTTATTGATTGGCTGTACAAATCTACAGCGCTGGGCATGTTAGACTTAGCCCTTCATACCATTCTGTGTGTTTTTATTACCTGCTGGTAGTGCTGTTTCACTCAATGAAAATCCAAAATAATCCTTTTTAAAATGTTTGTTAACCACAAATAAGATGATGTGGATGCCAAAAACGAAACCTTATATTGAAATGTTTTCTAGTCTTTGAAAGATGGGGCACTTAGCCCTGCTAGCCCAATGCTATTGAGGATGTCCCTCCAAAACTGACAAAAGGACAAGACAAAAACTTACCAGGGATGCTGCCAAGAAACCTATGGCAACATTAAAGGAGCCACATTCCAAAATCTAGCAGAAAGTCTTCCCAGAAGAGTGGAGGCTGTTAAAACAGCAATGGGAGGACTGAATCTGGAATGGGACGTTCAAAATACGCTCAAAATTTGGCCATATAGTGTATTTTGGCCCAAAACCTGCAGGCATGGTAGACAGCTGAAAATGAAGAAAAATTTTACTTTCTAAATGCAGGGGGCCCCCTCGTGCTCCATGCCTTGCATGCCCCTTCTCTACATCACTGCATACCATGTCAGTTGAGCATGTATTTCCTTAGGTAATGCCACATGTGCTGCAGTTTATGTGTTTTTGGAATGAGCTCTTCTTTACACTTATAAGTACTTATTAGATTTGCATTAAATGTTTAATTAACATGACTATATTAGGAAATATATGGAAATGATTTCGATTATTATTATTATTATTATTATTTTTTTGCCCAATTAGATTTTGGCAATTTGAAGTCAGGTCCATAAGTATTTGGAAAATGACATAATTTTCATATTTTTGCCTCTGTACACCACCACAATGGATTTGAAATGAAGTGTAGACTTTTAGTTTTAATTCAAGGGGTTTAACAAGAATATTGCATTAACCATTTAGGAATTACAGCCAATTTTATATAGAGTTCCTGCATTTTCACAGGCTCAAAAGTAATTGGACAAACTAACAATAATAAATACTAGGATTATTTTTAATATTTGGATGCAAATCCTTTGCAGTCAATGACTGCCTGAAGTCTGGAACCCATGGACATGACCAAATGCTGAGGTTCCTCCCTTGAGATGCTTTGCCAGGCCTTTAGTTTTATATTCAGTAAGTGAAAAGCATGATCACTTTGGTTGAGGTCATTGGACATTTAAGAACATTTAATTTCTTTGCCTTAAGAAGCTTGTGGGTTGCTTTCGCGGTACTTTTTGGGTCATTATCCAACTGTACTGTGAGGCGCTGTCATATCAGCTTTGCAGCATTTGACTGAATCTGAGCAGAAAGTATAGCTCTATACACTTCAGAATTCATCCTGCTACTTCTATCAGCAGTCACATCACCCATAAACACCAGTGACCCAGTTCCACCAGTTGGCAGCCATACATGCCCATGCCATAACACTCCCTCCACATGTTTGACAGATGATGTGGTATGCTTTGGATCATGAGCCCTTCTTTTCCTTCTCCATACTCTTCTCTTCTCATCATTCTGGTACAAGTTATTCTTGCATCAGAACTGGTCAGTCTTTTTTTTTTTTTTAGCAAAGTCTAATCTGGCCTTTCTTTTCTTGAGTGTTACCAGTGGTTTGCATCTTGAGGTAAACCATCTATATTTACATTAATATTCATGAAGGTGTCTCTTGATTGTAGACTTGACAAAGGTAAGATAAAATTGATAGATCCTACCTGAGGTAATCATGTTATTTGCTAAAATATGATCATATATTAAGATATTAAGAATTTAAAATGTACAGTGGGATCTGAAAGTCTGACACCACATTGAAAATCAGTTTTTTTATTTACAATTGGAAATAAACAGAAGGATTTAGAATTTTGAAATATTTAAAACAAAGAAAGTAAATGTTTAATATCTTTAATATATTTTTTTATATTGAATATTTAATATGTTAAATGCTTTGTACAAAAGGTCAGATTGTCCTCATGCCTATTCTTTTCTATTGAAGCACGTGTTCAGACGACACTCCAATGGATTTGATCTAAAATGGATCATAAGGTTTTGCACAAACTTATGGAGTCCATGCCAGCTCGAGTGCACATTGTCATTAAAGCAAAAAGGGGACATTCCAAAAAATCTGAAAGAAACTGAAATTCATGTAAATATTTCAGCGATTCTACTTTTCACTCAAGTTGTTGTCAATAATATAATTTGTAATGAAAACTTTTGTATTAAATTAGAACAGAATGCAGAACAGAAGCATTTTATTCTCAGACTTTTGGACCCCACTGTATATTAATGAAAATAAATCAAATATTGTTATAAACAACTACAATGAGACAGATGACAGATGAGTGAGAATGAGAGAAGGCAAAACGTGTGTTTTAGTTGATTGCAGGCCAGCTGTGGCACTGCATTTTGGATAAACGGTTTTGTGGTGTAGGCTGGCCTGCAGATAGATACAAGAGTCAAGCTACAAGATATGTGTTGCATATTCCATCAAGAGTTCCTGTTGTGTGAATCTGCAGTATTGTAAGATTGCAGCAATGTTGTTGTTGTTCTTCTTCTTTCGGCTGCTCCTGTTAAGGTCGCCACAGCAGATCATTGGTCCACATATTTGATTTGGCATCAGATGCCCTTCCTGACGCAACCCCCCCTGCCCCCCAGTTTTGTCCGGGCTTGGGACCAGCCCTGGGAATGCACTGTTGTGTGCACCTCCAGTGGCTGGGGTTGGTTTCCTGGCCAGGAATCGAACCTCCGCTGCAGTGGTGAGAGCGCCAAGGCCTAACCACTAGTCTTCCAAGTACCCATTGTAAGATTGCAGCAATATTGTCTATAAAGGTTAGCTGGTAGATAGAAAGCCCAACAACTTTGTCTGGATTAAAAAAATCTGGCAATGAATTTTGAAAGAGATGGCTCTTATTGGTGAGCTGATCTAAGTGCTGTGACTCACTGAAAAGAGACGTAATTCCCATCACTAGCTGCTAACCTATTACTCCCTGTGTGGGGAGCAAACACATTAAAATGGAAGCTGTGTGTGATTCTGAATTTGAAGCTCCACTTATATGTGTGTATGTGCATGATAACAACATTTAGCATGGGTACTTAGTCATGGCATGGGTCACTTAACAGTGGAAACAATGACAAAATGCAGGGCCTTGGTTAATTTACAGAGTTGTTCTGTACTGCACCATTCAGTGGAGAAGCACTATTAGACTGTTGCCCCAATTGGGAGCTTATTTCTATTCTAACTTTCTATTTTAAACCGCTAATCCTCTGTCTAACTCTAGGTGTCTCCCCAGTTAATCCTATGCAGCCCTACTGGGAGATCAAAAAAAGCCAACACATTAAGGATTCTATGTAATTATTTCTCAGGGCAGTTTGAATTAGCAAAAAAACTGGGATTAAACTAGCCTCAAACTCGGCTCTTTAATAAGAACTAGTCTTTAATAAGAGTGGTTAATAGTCACATTAAAACTCCAAGATTATTTGTAGAGAGGCATAAACTGAACTTTATGTAATTTAGTCTAAAACATTTGATAAATGTGGTAAAGCAACCAAGTATTATACACAGGATTATAGAGAACTCCACTGGGAACGCTGGACGAACTGAGGAGGGCAGGCTGAGTGTGGGTCCCGGCCTGTTATGAACTCTTATGAACTATGAATGTGCAAGTCATATTTTGTTATTCTGTATGTTTCATTATTCTGAAACATTCAGGGTAAGTCAAACATTCTGAGTAAGTGAAACCTTATTTAGTCAAGAAGGAAAGACTTAAAGCTGGTGTGTGCGCGCGTGTGTGTGTGTGTGAGCGAGCATATGCCATGGCCTACAAACCTCTCTGAGCGTCACTCAGATCTTCAGCAGCACCCATCCAACCAGCTGGAGAGGATGTGAGCATGTCTGTGTGTATGTGTGGGCTGTGTGTCAGTCAGCTCTCTCAAGAATCAAAAACACACCCTGTCTGTTTTTTTTTTTTGGTTAGGAGTGTCAAGTGTCAATTTTCTCTCTTTTTTCGGTTCTGAATTTACTGTGACATAACACTGAGTGTGTTTGTCATCATGCCCTAAAAGATTATTTAGGCTTTTGTTAAAGTTCGTTTTCCTTGAAAGAGATACTGTAGCAATGTTTTACTTTCCCTGTTATATAGCCTAAAGAAAATTACAGGTTTAGATATTGCATGAAATGTTATTTTAGAAAATCCCACCACAATATAAAGAACAAACTTTAAAAAATGAACATTGTAGACTCAGTATATAATCCCTCTCTCTCTCTCTCTCACACACACACACACACACACTGTTAGTTTGGCGACTAGCAGAGTGGTAAGGCTAAAACTGTCTCTCCAGGAAATGAAAACTGGTGCAGTTCACAACATTCTAAAAGGGGAAGTAGTCATGACGTATTACTTATGTGCATCTCACCATCTTTTACACAGAGAGACTACCAGGTTATTCTTTAGAGAAGAACATGGAAAAAGATGAAAGGTAAACGCAACAGAAACAGGAAGGGCACTGTCTTCACTCCATTTTCTTTGGTTCCTTTTCTACTTTTATCTCTTTGAATGAGATCTCTATTTTCATTCTTTTTTTCCTTTCTGTGTAAACAGGGTCACATCAGATAACTGTCTAACCTCATCTGAGCTGTTGCTTGTATCTATGTTGCTCTACAACCACAGTCTAATCTTATACAGCATGCCAAAGCAGTAGGCAAGCATATAGGAGGCTGTGGAATGAAGTTTCTCATGTCTTCACTCCTTGTACTACTCCAGGTCTGTGTGTGTATGTGCGTGAGAATCTTTCTGTCCCAACCCTTTATACCCTTCAGGCCCCTCCTGGCACTATGGGTCACAGCGTTTATGTCCAACTGTCAGGAGACATGGCCATAGGGGACAAGCAGTCCAAATATGTCTGTCTGCATGTTATGCTGACCCTCAAATCCTCAAATGGCTTAAGAGGGCTTGGGCATCACTTCTATGACTGCCACTCTACACTCAATTGACTTGTCCAAGCTAGACCCTCATTTCTTTTTTTGTGATACTGCCTAACATTCAAACAAGGATATTTTTATGGGCCCTGTTTTATTCTGAAGAGGTTTGTACAGAATTGTTAGAGCCCTGTGTCACTCTGGCCTGCTAATCTCAACTGTATGCACAAGAGCTGATTCATTAATGTGGGGTGCTAAGTCCCCAGTGGTGTGTGAGAGGCAAATGAGGGGAGAAAGAATGCAGCAAAAGTAAAGAGCTGGAAACCAGGATGTCTGCAATCTCCCATCCCAGAATTCAACACAGTCAATCCAAGCATGTGCCTGTCACTAACTTTCTTTGTTAGCTTTATCTGGTTGTATCTGTCTGATTCTGTCTGAATCTACTTGCCTGTCATTCTGTACAACTCTCTCAATTTTATCTGCTTTCTCTCTTTCTTGATGTCATATATCTTTCTCACTCCTTCACTTCATTACCAGTGTATATACACCTCTCCAAGCCCAACTGTCCAACTGCCTGCTTGTCATAGCATAACTGAAGTGCAGCAATTAGTAAACCGTAAGTGATCTGTGTACAGATGAAACTGGTCTGATGCAGCACTTTAGCACTCTGCTAATTCTTTTTTTCTATTTGCTGTTTTTATACAAGAAATTTCAGGATAAATCTGGGGATACACAAGTTCCTCTATTTTGTTCACCAACCATTAGAAAAGAGTTGTCAGAAGGTCCCTGGTATTGGCAAATCCTCTTGAATAAAAATTGTGAATTATAGGGATTCTGGAAAACCTTCCCAACATAGTGCCATTTAAAGAAATTTTTCCCCTTTTACTGGACATAGGTTTTTAGCTAAACTTCATCATCAGATTGTGACTTCAGACCAGTTTTCCAGTATAAGGTACTGGAAGCACAACCAATTAGACTCCAAATGGACCCACTTAGCAGTCTGTACTGGTTGAAATGAGGGATACATCAATACTGATACTGGTATTGGCCCAACACTGTGCTCATTTACTCATACTCATATTCATAAAAAATGCCCTGATACCAACATCCCATACCAGGTGATACTGTAATGTGACGTACAGCTAATGCATGTGGTCATGATAATGAACAGATGACAAGAAATGCAACAATTTGGACATACACACGACTAATGATCAAAGCAAAGCAGACTGCAAACTGTGCTCTGTGAAAATCAGAACTACAACATCTTCCTACAAGTAACCTAGTAACATCTTGAACATAAAACTCAAGGAGCTCATTGCTAGGGGCACACAGCAGCAAACACTGGTTAGGAGAGAAAAAATGTCTACAGATAAAGTAAGTTGAGTGAAAATAACAGCTTCTACCCAGTTTGTTGTTCTTGATGATCAGCCACTATGAGTCCTGCACAAAGAGGGATTCCGACAAAATAAAAAAAACAATAAAACAAAAACATACTTTAACAGCTGTACAGAAATGCTTTTCTGAAGTGAAACAAAACTCAATCTTATACACTGCAACCCTACTCAATCCAAGGTAACTAATGTTGCTAACTTCATTTAAAATCAATTCTCTAATGTTTTAAAGAACGAGCCTAGTAGTCTGTCCATGAACACGCATGTGCATGAACACACAAGTGCACGCTTTTAAACCGCTATTTAAACCAGGGAAACTTAATGTTCTGTGATGCCCCTGCTTACTAAAGGCCAAAGCACACCCGGACACGTCGTGTAAACACCTCATTCAATTCTATTTAATTAATTAATTAATTAATTAATTAGTGATTAGCACATTTGCCTTGCACCTCCAGGGTTGGGGGTTCAAATTCCGCCTCCACCCTGTGTGCACGGAGTTTCCATGGACTCCCCGTGCTTCAGGGGTTTCCTCGGTGTACTCCGGTTTCCTCCCCCAGTCCAAAGACGTGTTGTAGGCTGATTGGCATTTCCAAATTTTCCATAGTGTGTGCCCCGAGTTCCCTGGGATAGGCTCCAGGCTTCCCTGCCACCCTGTGTAGGACAAGTGGTACACAAGATGGATTGATGGATTATTTTTTGCTTGCGTAAGTGAAGCATAAACACCATAGAAATCTGTTGAAATCACAAAACCACACTTTTTCTACTTCATTTACTTTATATGTCATAAACTACAAAGATACAATGACTGTGCATACTGTAGGTGACAGATCACTACTGACAAAATAGACTTTGTTATGAATGAGACTTAGCAAAGTAGCCACTATTTTTTGCTTTTCTTCCCGCTTTACATGAAGTCGGTTGTGTTAGCACCCTCTTCATGACAGTTTGGCAAAAAAGTTACAGTAATTAGTAAATTGTAACGCGGAGTCAACAGAATGGGGATCCATTAGCAGCGTTTTAATAAAAGGCAGACACAGTCGTACAGGCGTGGTCGGGCAACAGCGAAACAGGGTAATCAGAGGCAAAACAAAGGCAGAGTGATCAAACAGGCAGATGGTCAGGGCAGGCAGCAAGGAATCAGAAACGAGAAGAAACAGTCCAAGGTCAAACA
>CM040473.1:8502040-8524540 GCA_022758105.1 Pangasianodon gigas
GAGGAACTCTGTAAAAAATGGCTGTAATTCCTAAACGGTTAATGCAGTATTTTTGTTAAACCCCTTGAATTAAAGCTGAAAGTCTACGCTTCAGTCACATCTTGACTGCTTCATTTCAAATCCACTGTGGTGGTGTACAGAGGCAAAATTACCAAAACTGTGTCACTGTCCCAATATTTATGGACCTGACTGTATATAATGTATGAAAAACAGTTCTAAACAGACTATCAGTGTTTTAACATGTTTCTCCTTTTGTAAAATTAAATAATAATAATGAATTAACAAATAACAAATACTACAAGAATGAACTGACAAATTTAAGGTTACATTTTTATTTACATTTTATATCCAGATTTCTGTACAGCTGCTTTATGACAATGTCAAAATTGTTAAAAGTGGTTTATAAATAAAATTGAATTGAACTGAAAAGAACTCCTGGTCGATACTGTATATGTCTGATGGATATACTGCATTGCAGGCATTCTGTTTTTTTTTTCTGTATTATGTAAGACTTTTTGTGTTGATAATTTAGCCAGATGGCTATAAATGAAAAATTGTGCATAAGAACTTAGACCGATGATAAATTAATGAGAGAAAGCTTGACAGGATGCTGTCTATCGTCCCTCTGTAGAAAATGGTGAGGGGGAGGTTAGGTCTCTTCGGCTTCCATGATAAATGGAGGCACTGCTGGGACTTCTTGGCTAGGCAGTTTGTGTCCAAGAGTCCAGGAGAGGTCCTCTGTCATGTGCACACCAAGAAACTTGGAGCATTTGAAACATTTTATGATGTTATAGACACAATGACAAAGTGAAAACATGTTTTAGAAATTTTCACAAATTTATTAAAAATAAAAAACTGAAGTCTCTCTTTTAGATAAGTATTCAGACTATTTATTTACTATTTTGTAGAAATAGGTTTGTACAGGTTTGAGTCTTCTATTGTGTAAGTTTCTACAAACTTTGCACACCTGGATTTGGGCAGTTTCTCCCATTTTACCTAGCAGATCCTCTCAAGCTCAATCAGATAGGATGGGCAGGATCTGTGAACTGCCATCATCAGGTTTTTCTACAGATATTCTATAGTATGTGTTTCAAGTCTGGGCTTTGGCTGGGCCACTCAAGGACATTCAGAGACTTGTCCTGAAGCCACTCCAGCATTATATTGGCTGTATGCATTGAGTCATATTGAGGTGTGCTGAAAGGTTAAACTTCACCCCAGTCTGAGGTCATGTGCACTCTGGAGTAGGTTTTTTAAGGACTTCTCTGTATTTTGCTCCATTCATCCATCCATTCCTGCTGCTAGGAAGTACCCCCATAGCATGATGCTGGCATCACCATGCTTCAACACCATATCCATGGAGGACATATGAAGCTCTGTTAGAGTGGCTGTTGTTCCCTGGATTACCCCTCCCCTCCCCCTAGAGTTCTTTTCCTCTAGCCATTTTGCTCTTACCATGCTTTTGCCATCACAGTTCAACCCTTCTGCTGCCACCTCATGCAGAGTACGTGAGGACTCAAACCATTCAACCTAGTCACACTGTTAAAAGCAAGGAAAATGCCTCCAGGGCTACATATTTCATCACAGGGGATTTGAGTGCTCTGAACAAAAAGCTGTCAGATACAATGAAGCCACTGAAGCAGTATTCAGGCACACACTAAACTAGAACACTCACACCAGGAGAAGCTTGGTGTAGGTAAACAACAACAAAAAAACCCTCCACGTCACATCTCCGACTTAGAATGTGATTATCTGTCCACACAAGAAGAGTTTCAGGTGAATGCAGATGTCTATCACTAGTAATGACAGGCTTTTCTATGTTCCAGCTGTGGTGCAAGGGTCAGTTGAAGTCAAGAGCTTTATTAGATCCGGGGTTAATAGCCTGCACTGTAATTGAGACTGCTGAGCACAAGTTGATCAATCATGGTGCCCTTAAGTAGGAATCAAGCAGACCCCCTAGAATTGTTCTCGTAGGTTGTTGTGGCAAACAAAACCCAAATTTGACTTGGGAAGAATGACCCAAATAGAATTGGTAATTATTGCCAGTGAAGGGGTCATTGGAAGAATGTATGTCCAACTTTAAAGTTAAAAAAAGCAGTCTAGTGTTTCACCTACTAAATCTGCTGTGTTAGTAGTTCCTGTTAGCAACTCAAAGGCAAATAAAAGCAAAGTGGTCTCTCCCTTTCAAATGCAAGCTAAAACCATGTGTGCAGCTGAAATTAGTTCAGGCTAATTTCTATCTGAAGGGTTTCTATCTTTAATTGACAGTGATAAAGTTCCTATCAAAGTTTTGAGAGACACTGGTGCTTTAAAAACCTTTGTCAGGGAGTCAGTCCTAACTTTTTCGCCACAGTCAGACACAGAAGTCATGTTCTGAATAGAGGCATGGGTTTAAGTACCATCTTTGTGCCTGTCCATAAGGTACATTTGCCTTGTAGTTTGGTAGAAAGGAATGTGGAGGTTGGTGTGCATCCAGAATTTTTGGTGGATTGTGTTGATGTCATCCTAGGAAATGATTTGGCAGGAGGACGTATATGGGCTGAAACCAAATCTAATGTAAAATTTAAAAATTTTTAATTTTCTCCAAAATGGTTTGTTGATGAGGTGGGTCCCTCAGGGGGCAGATTGTGTTATCTTTTAAATACAGACAGTCTGTGAATAATACAGCTCATGATAATGTACCTGGTCATTAATACAGCTCATGATAATGTACATTTTTTGGCCACGTTTAAAATGTGACATATCCACTTATGTCAAGACATGTCATACTTGTCAATTAACAGGTAAACTTAATCAAACTATTCCACCTGGTCCCTTACATCCCATACCTGCCACAAATCAGCCATTGAACATTTAATTATTGACTGTGTTGGTTCTTTGCCTTGTTTTAAATCTGGTTGTCTGTATTCATTGACTGTAATGTGTCAATCGGCCAGATATCCAGCTGCTTACCCACTGCGCACAATCTCTGCCAAATCAGAGGTCAGAGCTCTTAGCCAATTAATTTCTGTGCTTGGTATCCCCAAAATAATACAGTGTGATCAAGGCTCCAAATTTACATCTAAATCATTTGCACAGGTCCTCCAACAACTTCACATTAAACATAACAAATCCTCAGTGTATCATTCTCAAAGCCAGTGTGCATTGGGGTGATTTCATCAGCATTGGGAGGAAGGCCTTGGCATGGCTCCTTTTGGCAGCCAGAGAAGTTGTGCAGGAAAGCACAGGGTTCAGTCCTAATGATCTTGTGTTTGCGCATACAGTGCGTGGTCCTTTGGCTGTAATTCAGGACCAGTGGAAATCCTAGGAACCACCACAAAATTTAATAACCTATGTCAATGGGTTTAGGCAGAAATTATGCTGCAGGTGAGTTTGCTAAGGAAAACCTAGAAATTTCTCAAAAAAAAAAGAAAAAAAACCAAAAACTATATGACCGGAAAGTTGAATGACACCAATACAATCCAGGTGATCAGGTTTTGGTGTTGTGCAATCGCCATTTCAGGCTAAGTTTTTTGGTCCTTTTTCTGTTGTTATGCAGGCTTCAAAACAGAATTATTTGATTGAGATGCCCAACTAAAGAAAATCGATCAAAATCTTCCATGTAAACTTGCTTAAGCCATATCATGCTTGTGACATGTCTTCTGAAATTTCTTTGAATTTAGGTGAGCCCACAGTATGTGGTAATCCCACTCTTCTGGAAAAGCACTGTAAACTCCAGTTCATGCCAGGTAGCAACAACATTTGAGGAGGAAGGAGGTGTGCTGGGAGATGGGATACTACAACCTCGCCTTAAGAATTTTTGGGACATTTGGATGAGATTAAATGTAAGCAATTAATTGACATCATTCAGTCTTATCTGTCTCTGTTTTCATATACATCATCTCATACTCATTTAATAGAGCATGATGTGAACATTGGGGTTGCTCAGCCCATTAAGCAACGTTTTTACTGGCTTTCTCCTTATAAACAAGAAATATTAGAATCTGAGGTAGATTAAATGCTGGAACATGGCATGGCTAGGCCCTCTTCCTCTGCCTGGTCTTCTCTGTGTCTGTTGGTTAAAAAAAACCTGATTCCACCTTCAGGCCTTGTACTGACTTCTGTAAAGTAAATGCTCTTACCAAGCCAGATACATATTCTCTTCCCAGAATGGAGGATTGTGTTGACCAAGTTGGGGCAGCTAAATTTGTCAGCAAGTTTGACCTCCTGAAAGGTTATTAGCAAGTTCCTCTTTCTAAAAGAGCTGAAGAGGTTTGCTCTTTTATTACCCCTTCAGGTCCGTATACCTCTACAGTCATGCCACTTGGGTTGCATAATGCACCAGCTACATTTCAAAGACTAATGAATCAAGTTGTATGTGGGTTGCGTGGCTGTCCAGTGTACTTGGATGATGTGGTAATATATAGCAATACTTAGGAGGAACATGTTGACAGGATTAAAGCATTGTTGGACAGACTGGTTTGGGCAAGGCTAACTATCAACCTAGCCAAATGTGAGTTTGCTAAAGCCACTGTTACATACCTGGGTAAAGTGGTGGGCTGAGGTGAGGTCCAGCCTGTTGAGCCAAACATCTCAGCTATTTAAAATATCCAGTTCCTTGTACAAAAGCCAAGCTTATGAGATTTCTTGGATTAGCAGGTTATTACTGTTGTTTTGTGTGAATTTCTCTTCTGTAGTAGCTCCATTGTCCAGTTTGCTCAAGGCTGGACTAAAATACATCTGGTCACCTGACTGTAAGTCCGCTTTTGAAGAAGTAAACCTTTCAGCTGCAGATTGATGCTAGCAATGTTGGTGCTGGTGCAGTGGATGGTAATGGTGTAATAAGACCAGTGAGTTATTTTTCTGAGAAGTTTAAGCCTTACCAACTGCATTATTCAATTATAGAAAAGAATTTATAATTTATAATAATTTAAAATTTATAAGAATTTATAATTCTTAATTCTGACAAGACAGAAGTACTTGTACTAGGACCACATGCAGCTAGAAGTAAGCTTTCTGATTACATAATAACTGTGGATGTTTCAACATGTGCAGCAGTAAAAGACCTTGGTGTGATTATTGACACCAGTCTTTCATTTGAAGCTCATATAGATAATATTACTAGGATAGCTTTCTTTCATCTCAGAAATATTGCTAAGATAAGAAATATATTGTCACTACACGATGCAGAAAAATTAGTTCATGCTTTTGTTACCTCTAGGTTGGATTATTGTAATGTTTGCTGTCTGGATGTTACAGTAGATGCATAAACAAGCTCCAGTTAGTCCAGAATGCAGCAGCGAGAGTCCTTACTAGAACCAGAAGATATGACCACATCACCCCTATCTTATCCACAGTGCATTGGCTCCTAATCAAATTTTGTATTGATTATAAAATACTACTATTGACCTATAGAGCACTGAATGGTCTCGTGCCACAGTACCTGAGCGAAATTTTGGTCTTTTACGATCCGCCACGCCTACTTCAATCAAAAGGTGCAGGCTATTTGTTGGTACCTCGAATAGTGAAGGCTGCAGCAGGGGATAGAGCTTTCTCTTACAAAGCCCCACAGTTATGGAACAGCCTTCCAGTTAGTGTTCGGGGCTCAGACACAGTCTCAGTGTTTAAATCTAGGCTGAAAACATATTTGTTTAGTGAAGCCTTTTGTGAATAGCTTTTTCTTAGGTAAAAGAGCAGGTCTGGAGGGTTCACAGGCATAGAGTGTTGTGGTGAACTGGGATGTTTGGATGCTGTCGCCCCCCCACTCTCACGCGTTCACTCAGGTTTGTTGACAGTGGAGTGGCTGGTCGCTTTATGTTGGCTTGCTGCCCTACTGCTGGTTGGAGTTCTCATTGGTTGAGTTTGCTTGCTGCTGCTGGGGTTGGCCCCACATGGATTGCCTGAAGATCAGTGGGATTGCTGGGGATGGTGCCACTTGGGGCCGTGGAGATGGCTTGGGGATCTCATATGGGGAGTTGTACTGTGATGGCTTGGGACTGCAATTGCTGTGGGGGCTTTGGGGCTGCGGTTGCCACGAGCAGCTTTGTACTCAGGACTCCATCAGTGGACAGTGGATAGGTTTAACAAACCGGACTTCTTGTAAAAACTGTGATGAATTTACTGGTTGCATAATTGCACTATTTGACCATATAGTACGCAGTTATAGAAGGGATTTATTTATAATTGCACTATCCGTTAGCATCCAGATGAGGATGAGTTACCTTTTGAGTCTGGTTCCTCTCAAGGTTTCTTCCTCATATCGCCTTAGGGAGTTTTCCTTTCTATCGTCGCCACTGGCTTGCTCATTGGGGATAAATTGACATATTTACAATTTATTTTGGTTTAATTTAATTTGAATCTATTTATTTCTGTAAAGCTGCTTTGTGACAATGTCGACTGTTAAAAGCGCAATACAAATAAAATTGAATTGAATTGAATTGAAAAGAAGCTCTTGCACTCATTTGGGCCCTCCAACATTTTGATGTTTACATCGGATACAGTGCTCTGGTTGTTTTATACACCAATCATAATCTGTTAACTTTTCTGCAGTCTCTTCAAAATCCCAACCAAAGGTTGCTGAGATGGGCATTGTTTTTGCAGTCTTATCACTTGGATATGAGACACATCAGGGGCAATGTAGCTGCTGATGCTCTCGCTTGCACATTCTTGCCATAGTTTAACCTTCCTGATTACTCTAAACCTTTTCTGTTCTGTGTTCCCGTTACTCTTAAATTGCTTCCTTAGGTACTGAGGTTGCTGGGCCTTGGGGGTACCAGGACAAAGGGATGTGATGAAAGATTTTGTGGTGAACCCCGTTCTTATGGTGAGGGTGTGACAGCCTTCTATTTTCTGGTTTTCGGGCTGTCTGGTCCTTTGTGGGGTTTGGTAAAAGTTAAGTCAAATGTATGTCACCTGGGTGGGCTGGTCTGCTCAGCTATATAAGCTGGTGGACTCAGTCAGTTTCTCTCATTGTTTTCCACTCATCCATGCACAGTACACACCATGCTGTTGATGCTACTGATTTACATGTATCATAATATTTTTTATTTTAATTCTATTTTGTTAAATAAATGGTTAAGTTAAAGTCATGTGGGGTCTCCTCATTTTTTTGTCATCATTTTGAATCAAAATGTGATGTTGGCTCCACAGTGCCAACCAACAACATCAAGATCTGCACCGAAGAACATCTTTGGGTTGAAAGATGTATCCCATTAAAGGTACAGTAATTAACTTGCTTAGTCACCCTGTTGTATTGAAGCACAAAGCTAAGATTGCCCATGTCCTCCCCTGTTTGGCATAACAGTATGGAAATTGTACATGTCAGCAACACCCAGACAATTCCCTTTGAAGCTGATTTTGAAGGAGGTTAGTGCCAGGTCGAGATATCTGAAGACACTTGAAGACACAAATATAGGCTTATATGAGGTTGATATCCTGTCTTGTGAAAAGCTGGCTGACCTTGTTATAAGGTATAAAATTATTTTTTTTCATGTGATAGACTGGACTGGAAAAGCTAAAAAATGTGGTTCACAGGATCAGACTGAAGGATGAAACGCCATTCAGATTGCCATTTTGAAAGGGTCCCTCTGTCCCAATACCAGAAACCAAAGCAGACCCTTGATGAAATGAAGGAGTGAGGTCTTATTCAGAAATCAAAGAGAGAGTGGGTATCACCCCTTGTTCTTGTATGGGAGTCATCAGGTGAATGATTTTGATATGTACTCATTTTAGATGGCTAAATCAAAGGACAGAAAAGCATACCAACTCCCCAGTCAGGCTGATGCCCTTGCCTTCCAGGGGGATAATTGCTACTTTAGCACCATGGACCTTAACTCAGGGTTTTATTATATACCCATAAGTGAGGATGATCATAAACACACAGCTTTTACTACAACTGTAGGCCTGTACCTTTACTAGGATGATGACTTCAGTATCTGGTGATCAGAAATATCTCTCCCTTTTGTGGCTTTCTTGGCTATGGAACCGGTGTTGAGGGACCAGGTCAGGTTCTCCACCAGGTGAACACCAAGGAGTTTGGTGCTCTTGACGATCTCCATGGAGGAGCTGTCAATGTTCAGTGGAGAGTGGTCGCGCCGTACTCTACGTGGTCATCCAGACAGCAAGTCAACAGCCAGCTCTTTTGTTTTCTCCATGTTCAGAGACAGGTTGTTGGCTCTGCACCAGTCCATTAGCCGCTGCACCTCCTCTCTGTATGCTGACTCATCGTTCTTGTTGATAAGACCTACCACGGTGATGTCATCAGCAAACTTCATGATGTGGTTCAAGCTGTGCATTGCTGCACAGTTGTGAATCAGAAGCACTATTTTGGATCCAGAGCGGCTGCTGCATGCTATTGCTGTGCTGCCATCTTGGATCTCTTGATTGACAGTTGTTATAGGTATCTAGGCAAAAAGAGAGAAAAACTCAATTTGATGTCTAGTGATATGTATAAGGGTATATTATCACCTGGTAGAAATATTCTGCTATCTTCAAAAGGTCAAGTGAGAGTTATGTACTGTATCTCCCATCACAGAATTACCTAGTTTGAGGAAGTTTGATTAAATTGAAGGGGGTGATTGTGGAAATTATAGAGCATTTCACCAAACTTCACTGGTTTAGAAAGCCCAAGTGTCTCGTAATGTACTACCCTTAATTGGGTTGCCATTGTGAGGCACTGGTTGTAGAAAGGGAACTACTGTTCCATTTTATAACTGCTATAGAATGTATCTCAAGAGAAGAAGGAACTGTAATTTCACTGACATGACTTGGGTTTATGAACAAGTCAGATAAAAAACCTCAGTGAGAAATAATGGTGTAGACGTTCCCCCTTTCGTTTGCTCTTTGGTACATCCATCACCACCGATGCTTCTCAGTTGGGAGAAGCATCTGAATGAGAGAACCCTGCAAAGAACTCAATGTGACTTGAATTGTAATATATCTGAAGGCAGTGGTGTTGTTCCTTATCTGGGTCTTCCTGTGATGTTTTTATTAAACCATAACTTTTAATACTTGGGCTTCATAGATTTGAGTTTAATCCATTTGGGTTAGATATTAAAATAACATTTGGAGCTGCACAGCTCTGGGCCAGATACTATAACAATACTCTTTGTTAACCATGACTGTTCCTAATTCTGGCTACGTTTGGCCTTAAACCATTGCAGTGTACATTTGTTGTGTGGCAAAAATGAACCTTTCTTTCAAAGTTACTGAAGACACTTTTCCTCATGCCATCTTGAACCAAAAATCGAATCAACTGGGTCAACTCAGTATTTTATACATGACGTAGAGCATAGTAGAATGTTAGCTGTTTAAATGTTTCATGTAGTGCACCTGCCTGGGAACATCTGCACCAGTTATGTTTCTCCACTCAGTTATACAGGTTTTTCCAGATTTTTCCTTTGTCACCTGTCTGTACATAAGAACAAGTGTATTTTGTTGTTTTAAACAATGTTTACTTTTAAAATCCAGTTGGATTTATATATTAAAATTATTCATAAACTTTATTTTCAAGTAATCTATTTATTTAGTAATTTATTTACATTGTTTTCTGACATTCAACCTATTTGCTTCCAAATACCTGCTAGTTCTAGGTCTGAGTAGGTACTACTTTTCACATGTTCATATGTGGTGTGTGTCTGTGTATATGCATGTCTGTGTACTCTCACAGACATATATGATTGCAACAGTTTCTCAAACCTGTGCACCCAGACCACAAGAACATCTGCATCCTTTCTGAAACTCAGCGTCAGAGATGCAGATCTGGGAGCCGCCAACAGTAAAAGCCAGGTACACAGTGCATAGCAGACCAGCATTAATCACTTTAAACTACTTTTAACTATAATTCTTTAAATGAATAGTTATATGTAAACATGGCATATTACTGTGTTACCATATATTATCATCAGCCACTTCAGCTCTTTATTTCCATATATATATATATATATATATATATATATATATATATATATATATATATATATATATATATATATATATATATATATATACATGTACAGAAGAATGCAGTAAGGCCATTTGTGCACTGAAATATTTGGTTTATTGATGAGCCCAAAACTTATAACTCTATTTAAAACAAGAAACTGCAGTGTACAGATCTACATTTGTTATGCACAGCAAAGTGCTTTCATTTCTTCCCACATACAGAATACATGTTCAGACACATGGGACGGTTCTGTAGCTGACTAAAACATCAGCTGCACACATAAAAATGAGGATAGTTAAGCTAATCAACTGAAAAATGAACATATACTAAGCTTCTTGTCTAAGATTCTTATCACACAATAAGATAGCACACAATAAATTGAGGAAACTGATTTATGAACTATATATTATTGTCAGTTATGCAGCAATTATACTGAATGCTGAACTAGCTAAAGATAGATTCACTCAAATTAAACATGGTTGATGTGTCTTTTTTTCACAGGATGCATGTCACTGTATTAAGCTGATGCTGGTATATATAAACTACTGGAAATGCCCACGTAAATCACACATTTTTGGAAAATCAGCATATCATATTCCTTCAGGGTATCAAAATGTTGAATGAGCCTCTGTCAGGCCCTTACATAGCCAAAAATATGGTGATATGGTTTACTAAACGGGATATGGTGTAAAATCAATGCTTTGTCAAGCTGACTGCAAGTGGTGATTGCAAGGTAGAACTGGATTTTTATGCTTTTATGAAAATATTCTTTTAAAGAATATTATCATTGGTCTGTCATTTGATTTGGAAAAAAATGTAAATGATCATGCCAGATTATGTCAAGTTTCAAACTAGATGGCACTGTATGCATCTTGAATTTCTTAATTTAAAAATGATCTTTAATCTTATCAGAGGAACCATTTCAAAGTAAGTTTCTTATTGTAGCACTACGTACATGCATTTGAGAAATAGGATATACTGTATGTTCTATTAAACCTTACATGTGTACCTTGGGTCACTAGACACCCATAAGCTCATTTATAGTTTCACTGTAAAAAACTGACTGTAAATTTTCCAGTAATTTACTGTACGAAATTTACAATAAACAACTACATACTTACAGTAAAGTACTGTAATATATTACATAGTATAAAATAACACATAATCAAGTACATTTGTTTATTTGGCTGACTCTTTAAAAAGAGCAATTTACAATTGTTACAAGATACAACAGAGTTGAATGTTAAGGGTCTTGCTCACGGACCCAACCCTGGCAGGTTGACTGTGCTTGGATTTGAACCCAAACCTTCTCATCAGTAACTTAAAGCGTTAACCACTGAGCCACCACAACTAGCTCAACTAACTCATATTGATTCAACCACCTCCACCACTGAATTAACTCGCAATAAAAGATTGCATTAACTCAATGCAAGCTAATTGAGCTTGTTATGGTGGCTCAGTGGGTAAGGGTTTGGATTACGGAATACAAATATTTTATTTGCAATATTGTAATATTACAATACTTTATTTGCAGCTCTGTTGACGGCAAATTACTATAAAATTGACAGTCAATTTTTTACACTGTACATTATGCACTGTATAAGTAACAAACAAAATATAAAAATAAAAATAAATTTGTTATTAATTATCGTCAATAAAGTGCTTTGCCAGTTATATACTATTTCTGAAGTTTGTAGAAGAATTTGTGTTAGATATACTGTAAGTGCTGGTTCACTAATGACCCCAAGATATCTATGAATGGGTGAGAAACATCCATGCATAATGACAGTCAAAGTTAAAAGAAAACCTATTTAATAACAGTCATATTCAAAAGAAAACAAAGATGTGAAGAAACCTTAAGACCTGTAAACAATTTGTACTGTTATGTGAGGTATTGTGGTTGTATTGTACTTCAGTTTGTTACTGTAAATGATGGGTAAAGTACAATGTCATCTACTCATGGCTCATCCTGTACTGACCTCATTGTTTTTCCATGGAAGATTATATTACTCAGCATTCTGAATACCAACAATGCAAATCTGTGGTGGTGTAATCTATGTGATTATTGAACAGTAAACCACATTATATACCTACCAATTAGGCATAACGCAGTGAAATCATAGTGAGACTCTGAGACCAGACTGTGGAATATAGCTCATTCAGACAATCCTCACACAATGAGTTTCTGTTTGACTGATATGCTATGATATGGAATCATACCACATGCTCCATTTATGACAGTCTGACTGAAGCTGATTGCAGCCTGTGTGAAATTAACATTGTCCATGTGTTTCTGTCTCTGAGAATGCTATTCATCAAGAGCTAGCCAAGAGTAGGAGGTGTGGACCAGAGGGGCTTTTTTTGTTACACTGCTTCATTTATATACTGCTTCTTTTTTTGCATTTATCATTCTGACACTAATTTGCCAAGCCCATCTGTGAAGTGTCTGACCATTTTCTGACACTGTTGCTAAAATGCTGAATAAATAAATGTTTTTAAAGTTACTACAAAGATCATTTTGTCAATGATTAAAAAAATTAAAACATTTTGTTAATGATTAAATAAATGTTTTATTTACAGTTGAAAAATTTTACAGCCTAAAAAACTGAACCATGCCATTTGGAATATTTAATATTTCAAAGAGTTCATATTTGCAAATTTGTCACTTTTGCTAATTACATTTTGAATCTACGAATTCAAATGAATCTATGATTGTGAATGTCCTTCATATTAACATATTAGTAATGGCTGAAATCAAAACAGGGACAGTGCAGTTCTACGGTGAAATGATGATAACAGTCCTGAGTTTATTTTGATTGCTGGTGTTTGATAGTTTTGTATTTTTTCAGTGTGTATTGTGTATATTACATATGCATGCATATACGTTTGATTGGCGTATTTATTTGAAAGTATGTTTATGCAACTATCCCTGCTCATACCACTGAATTATAGAAACTTTGAGGCACTCATAAATGTGCAGAATTTGTGTGGAAGGAAACAGCTGAACATTTTCCCTGATAGTTGTAGCCACAAATCCCTTTCTAAGTCACATTTGATTTTTGCAGGTAAAGTATGGATTCAGTTTCGTAAAACCAGTTAGCATTTTGCTTCACCAATGCCTTTGCATTCATGCTTAATCCACCAGTGCATATCACGATTAATCAATTAATCATGTACACAGTATTTTACATAATTCAGATTCCAGCATTATTTTTAACATTTTGATCATATCACAGATGCCATGCCTAAATCTTTCCTTATTGTACATGTATCAAAGACAGATTGTTCTGCCTTGTTCTATTCTACAGCATGTAGTGGACAAAATATAGCTACAGTCCCCTCTGAAACTATTGGAATGGCAAAAAATTCATTTGGGTTTGAGATAAAAAGATGGATATAAGACGAGAGTTTAGGATTTCAGCTTTTATTTCCTGGTATTTACATCTAGTTGTGTTAAACAAGATAAAACATTGAACCTTTTATATCAGACCACTCAATTTTTAGGTGAGCAAAAGTATAGGAACAGATAAGTCTTGAAGTCAATTAAAGTAAATAACACTTAATATTTGATTGCATATCCCTTGCTTGCAATGACTGCATCAAGCCTGCAACTCAGTGACATCACCAAAGTATTGGTTTCTTCTTTTATGATGCTTTGCCAGGCTTTTACTACAGCCTTTTTCAGTTGTTGTTAGTTTTGGGGGCTTCTCCCTTCAGTCTCCTCTTCAGGGGGTGAAATGCATGCTCAGTTGGGTTAAGGTCTGGTGATTGACTTGGCCAGTCCAAAATCTTCCACTTTTCCCCCCTGATAAAGTTGTTTGTTGAGTTGGCAGTGTGTTTTGGATCATTGTCTTGCTGCTTGATAAAGTTCCTCCTGATTAATTTGGATGCATTTCTCTGCAAATTGGCAGACAAAATGTTCCTGTAAACTTCTGAATTAATTCTGCTGCTACTAGCATGAGTTACATCATCAATAAAAATTAGCAAGCCTGTTCCAGAAGCAGCCATGTAAGCCCAAGCCGTGACACTACCACCACCATGTTTCACAGCTGAGCTTGTATGTTTTGGATCATTAGCAGATCCTTTCTTTCTCCACACTTTGGCTTTTCCATCACTTTGGTAGAGGCTAATCTTGGTTCCAGAACTTTTGTGGCTCATCTCTGTATTTCTTTGCAAATTCCAATCTGGCTTTCTGATTCTTACTGTTGATGAATGGTTTGCATCTTGGGGTATGGCCTCTATACTTCTGCTCTCAAGGTCTTCTTTGAATGTTTGATTGTGATACCTTCACCCCTGCCCTGTGGAGGTTGTTGGTGAGGTCAGTGACTGTTGTTTTTGGGTTTTTCTTCACAGCTTTCATAATGTTTCTGTCATCAGCTGTTGTTTTCATTGGCTGACCTGTTTGAGGTCTAGTTGTTGGTACACCATTGGTTTCTTTCTTTTTCAGGACATTCCAAATTGTTGCATTAGCTATGCCCAGTGTTTGTGCAATGCCTCTGATAGATTTTCCTTCTTTTCTCAGCTTCAGAATGGTTTGCTTTTCTCCCAGAGACAGCTCTCTGATTTTCATGTTGGCTTATCTTTTTTAACAAGTGCAGTCTTCACAGGTGAAACTGAAGGCTAAAACCAGACATTCAGAGCTATCGTTTAAACAGTCAGTCTAACAGGCACCTGTGAGTCACTTGTTCCAATATTTTTGCTTGCCTACAAATTGGGTGATCTGATAAAAAATGTGCTATGTTCTATGTTGTTTAACACATCTGCATGTATATACACCAGGAAATAAAAGCTGCAATTCTAAACTCTCTACTCATATTTGTCTTTTAATCTCGAACCCAAATGTCTTCAGTCTACAGCAAACACAAATGAATTGGCCTTGCTGTTCCCGTAGTTTTGGAGGGGTCTGTGTATAAAGATAATTGAAGGCCTCTGATCATGCATTTGTTCTTGAAGTTTCTCTTATATTTCCTCAAATCATGTTCCACTCACAGTTCACAAGTATGGATACCTGAATTATTCTAAAACATATAACCTTTCATCATGGATGTGGCATCAATTAACAATCATACTGCATTGCTACTGTAGTTCTAAGAATAGTGAAACTCTATGAAAAATTAAACTCTGTGAAACTAATGAAAAAGTGGTGGTCATACATTTGATGTGATTTTGAACCATTCAGGCTGTTTTTTGTAGGGACCACAGTAAAAAAAAAACACCCAGTGGACCTGCAGGTTGACATGACACAAAGTGTCATTATGCAGCCTGAGCAAATGAGGCTAATCTAAAAACAAGCTCATTTGATTGAGCCACTCTTTTTTACTTGGCTTGTTGCTCCTGCATCACATGTCTCTGCATCTTCGCAGAGGTGGCAGGCATTGAATGACATTATCCATGTAAGACCTGTCTGTTGTGTCAACAACTGATGGGATAGCTGATGGTGAGAGGAAAATAGCACCAAGCTGAAATTAGTAAGAGCATGGGTGTTAGTTGAGAAAAAGAGTCTCATTTTAAAAGCAGCAAGAAACCAGTGCACTCAGTCATCCCAGTTGGCTTTTCAAAAGAGAAAAACTCACACACACAGTCATGTACACCTACACACAAGGATTATCACAAATGAATTATGTAAAGGATGCACTAGGACCTAGACAAACAATCCCTGAGAGAGTCAGTGGGGCCAGCTGGCAGACACAGATTTCTAACCCTGATCAAGGCAGCTGTAGCAACACTGCAGACATCACATGCATTTACAGACTCGGGCTGGATACCCTCCCCACCATCATCACAAACCCATTCACTTCCCCTCCTTGATGTTCTGCACAATAACTGTTGCCTGCATGGCCAGATGCACAGCTCCCAGAAAGAAAGGTCCCCAGCCCCCCACCCTATCCCCAAACTCCTCTAGGTATCTTTCATTCTCAGCCTAACCAGGCACACAATGACATGCATGGACAGTGCAGGGGAGCTTTTAAATCGCACCTGCATTGCAAGTCTTGCAGCATTAGTGAGGCACTGAAAGTCCTGCTAATCAATTAAAGAAAAGGAAATCAATGTTTTGACAGTGTTTGCAGTGATTTCTGTCTGGCAGGTTTCTCCAAGTTTTTTCTCCAAGTGATAAGCTGTATGCTTATCAAGTGCTACAGATTTGCTTCACACCAGATGATCACTTAACATAGCTTCCTATTCACAAAATATGTTGTTTGGGTAGAACAGTAATGCTCATGATCAGTCATGAAATTTAGAGTGCTAAAAAAGGCTGGCACTGATTGTGCTGCAATCCTGCAGTCCAGGGACATTAAAATGTTGTGTACTCTGACAAAACCCTGGAATATTTCAAACTTGATTTTAATACTTTGTCTCCTGTCACAAAGAATTACACCTTTGCTGCTTTTGACCTTTTCGCAACCTGCTATGATGCTGTCTGTAATGAATGTCTGCTTTTTCTCTGAAACTGAGCCTCAATTGACTGAATACTTAAAGTATCTGCAAACCCCTTTGCTGGCTTTTCCTAAGCCAATAAGATGTGTCACGCTTGAAAACAAAAGCAATAGCACTTACGGAATCGATAAAGAAATAAAATAATGGAAAAAGAACTGTCCAGTGTCAGAGACATAGATTTAACATGTTCGAGACCACTAGTTTTCCCACTGGCAAATATGTCTACCAACAATGATCAACCTGGCCTCAAACTCAGTAGGTAAACACCAGGTCAGAGATACTTGGTACTAGTAAGTCCCCAAAAATCATCTCATTCACCTCAGGAGTGCAGTAGTCTGGAAAGTCAAAGTGGGATCCTGAGTTGGCATGAAATGCTTCAAAGTCCTTGTCCAGAGTTGAGCAGTCCATAGGCATGTTTTCAAAGTTTGTATTAGATATGATATGCAAGATTTCCTCTTCCAGTTCCTCATCTGAAGAAACAGATGACACAAAGGAGGAGCTGGTGGAAGTTGGTGTGGAGGATCTTGCAGAGTTAGATTCTTGCAACTCAGACACCACAACTTTTCTGAGTACCTGAGAGCCATTGTCAGAGGAGGAACTCTGGAGGCTGCTGGGCACTTTGACTCTGAGCTGAGATAGTCCAAGTTGCTGGTTCATGGGGGGAATGGTAATAGGCTGATGGTGGAGAACAAGAGTGGTCTGGGTCTGATCATCTTGCATAGTTACTGGACTTGCCAGATTTACATCCACTGTGTCATCATCACTCATGCTCTCATTATAGCTCTTATATTTATTGCCACTGCAATTCAGTTTTTGTTGGGAGGAGGTTGGTTTAACTTTAAACGCTTTACTGGTGAAGCTGGCTGATCGACCTGAATAAGACTTGCTGGCTTTCAGTGGGAGTTTTTCTTTGGCAGGCAATGAACACTTACTTTTTTTCCTGGGACGATACTTATAGTCAGGATAGTCAGCCATGTGTTTTAGACGCAGCCTCTCTGCCTCCTTGATGAATGGTATCTTCTCATAATCTGGCAGGAGTTTCCAGCGTTTTCCAAGGCGCTTGGAGATCTCTGCATTGTGCATGTCAGGCCACTGCTCCATGATCTTCCGTCTCTCGATTTGAGACCAGACCATAAATGCATTCATGGGTCTCTTGATGTGCCCAGTAGGAGTTCTGCACCAGTTGGGGTCTTTGTTGGATGGGTCGTGCCTAAATACCTCATCAACATCCTCGGCTCCCAGTCCCACAAACACTTCTTGGGTTGAATCTCTGTCCATGGCTATAGAGTGTTTTTGCTGAACCATGATGCACAAGAAAGCTCTATTCAAAAGTATCTCCAGAGGCATCCATGCCTAGACAATCTAAGATACATTAAAGCCTCTTACTGATGCCTTTTTTACCCTAAAACAATAAAGAACAAGTTTCAGGACTTTATTTTTCTTACAAAACAATTCCTTTTGTTATGTTAAATGGTATATTAATTTATTTTCAAACAAGCAAGCATTTTCTGCTTACATTTAAACAAGTACAACATCCTTGCATTATCTAAGAAATACAAGTTTCTTCTTATAAAACCAAAAAAATTAATATTGATTTACCAAAAAATGACATAACAGATATACTGTATTTATATAAATATACAATACTTACATCAAATATGTGTTAAACAATGTGCTCCTTTTTCAGCTGCAGTATACAGTTCAACTGAGGCTGGTGCTTTCCTCAGGCAGACATGTGCTGCACTGTAGCAGCTGTGGCAGACGACAGTGAAAAATGACTAAGCTCCAGCCTGCAGTTACATCAAGCCGGCCCCATGAAGAATACATGTGTACTCACACTGTAACACCTTCTCTCTTTCCCTCTCTCAGTCCCTGTCTGCTGTCTGCCCTCCCTATTCCTTCATTGTAGGGACGGCCCCCCCATCTGCTGCACTATAAACCCAAACTGTAAACAGCTCAACCTTACCAGGCACAGGCTCCTCCCCTCCCACCCACCACTCTGAGCTGTGTCTGTGTGTGTGACAGGGAGAGAGAGGACAGGAAGGGGGTGAATGTGTTCATGCAGTAAGGCAGAAAGAGAAAGCAGAATGGAGAGAGAGAGAGAGAGAGAGAGAGATGCTAAATGAGGGGCTAGTAACATTAAATACTATGTTAATTAGTAGTTTACATTGTATGAATAATAGTTTCTTTTAAGTAAATAACTGTGCATTCAGTATAGACTGTATCTTTATGTTTTTGGGTTGTCTGTCTGCATGCACATCCAAGAATGGGTGCTTGAATGTTTTATAGGATTTGTAGGGAATTATCATTATAACCAGCAGAAAAAATGATTAGATTTTGGAATCAATCCAAACAGGGATAAGGTCACAGCAAGGTCAAATGTCGTTGGTGGTGGAGGCATCCCCGTCAATGTTGTTAGTGTAAAGTTCTTCTTGTTTATTATTTACATACCTATGAAAGATGCAGCATTGAAATATTATTATTATTATTATTATTATTATTATTATTATTATTATTATTATTTGCTGTCAGCTTTGGAACTGAGTTCAAAATTCCTTTTACAATGATGTAGCATATATTACATTGAAGACTGTCTGAAATAACATATTCAAAGAACAATTGTAGGATGTGTTACATTACTAAACACTGGTCAGATGATTCTTTTTTTTTTATAAATTTTATAATATTTTATTTACATAAAACATTTTGAAATATATGAAAAAATATTTTATTTGTATAAGGACACAATTATATTTATTTTGTGGGTCTCCTTGGATATAACTATTTTAAAAGATGGAAGGATGATTGGATGGACTCCTTGGATATAACTATTTTAAAAGATGGAAGGATGATTGGATGGAGGAGTTCATTCTTACCATTCGTGATAACATTGTACAACAGCTCACCTGCGTGTGACAGATGATAACACTTTCACATTACACTACTACAAGAAAGCTATCATTTAGAAAGCTGTCATTATATTCTACATTCTCAAGCTTCATATTCATCATTATTCACTACCAGTTTTCCCAAGTGTACTTATGTAAATACTGATGTAAATCTGGTTAAATCTACAACTATGTTCCATATCTGCACTACTACATTTAATTTAACTTGTTGTATTTTATATTTTATATTTTGTGTGTGTTGTATCTTGCTACTGACCATGCTGCTGTAACACAAGAATTTCCCTCATGGGATCAATAAAGTATATCTATCTATCTATAACTTCAGCAAAATAGACTTCATGTTAAAACTATAATGAATTCAGAAATAACTCTGATGCTTATGTTTATAAGTTGCTCATAAGCTCATAAGTTCCTGATTACACAATTGCACTTTTTGACCATATAGTACACAGTTACAGAATGGAAATTATTTACAATCGCACTATCCGGTATCACCCAGATGAGGATGGGTTCCCTTTTGAGTGTGGTTCCTCTTAAGGTTTCTTCCTCATATCATCTCAGGGAGTTTTTCCTTGCCACCATCGCCTCTGGCTTGCTTATTAGGGATAATTTAAAAAATTTAAAATTTATATCAGAAATTTATATATTTCTGTAAACCTGCTTTGTGACAATGTCCATTGTTAAAAGCACTATATAAATAAAACTGAAATTAAATATGAAAGCATAATAATGGTAAAGCACATTAAATAATTGATAAGAGCCTGCTGTTGGAAAGTGGATGCTGAGATGCAAGCTTGCACCTTTAATGATCTGAATTTCCATTATTTAGGAAACTGTCCAAAATCTTTTTCTGTCTACCAAATACCTTCCATAAGGCTGTGCATTAGGTGGCTCATGTAGCTCTGATGTATGTGTACAGGGTCAGGCTTTCTTGTAATCATTTTTTTTTACTAATTATGTGATTCAGGAAAAAAGAAAAGGAAATCTAATAAGAACTATGCCCTACCTCCAACAGTGTTCTCACAGTGAACCTTATAATGACTCTTAACAGCCTTCTCTCTGAGCCCTTTCCATAAAAATCAGGCCACTGGGCAGATGTCAAACATATTTTCTTTGACAAATAAAACTGATATTAGCTTGACCTAGTAGAGAGATGAGGAAGGAAGGACATGGCAAAATAAGACCACCAGCATTATCACACAGCAACCTATTTCATGCCCGGGCCAAATCCCCATACAGACTAAAGTCGCATCTACCAATAATGGGGGAGGTTGGACAGGGATGATTGGAGCCCTGGAGCAGTCTGGGTGTCTATGCTGTTGTCTGGCAGATTGGGGTTACCTTCTTCACTCCTTCTATGCTCCTTCCTATGGATGAAGGTTATTCCAGCCTGTTCCAGCCATGCTGTAAGCTACCAGTATCAAAATATGTTTAAAAATATTATCTCTAAGCAGTACCATAATGCAGGGTCAATTTGCAATACTTACTGTAAAAACATACAACTGTACTGTTTTGTGCTGTTTTTATAATATATAATATATAATAATCACATCACATCTGGGGTATACATTACTGTCATATTACGCATATAATGTGCCAATTATGCTGATTTACCTTATCACAGATCATAAA
This sequence comes from Pangasianodon gigas, assembly GCA_022758105.1. NCBI lineage: Eukaryota > Metazoa > Chordata > Actinopteri > Siluriformes > Pangasiidae > Pangasianodon > Pangasianodon gigas. The sequence goes on from CM040473.1 coordinate 8,522,936, forward strand.
TAGCAATCAGTGTGCTTCCTGGAGTGAAAGATCATAATCTGCCTACAGTAAAATTCAAAATGTTAATGTGTTGCAGAAAACAAACAAAAAAAACCCATAGGCACTGAGCTCATTCCTGCCTGTCTCTTCTTCTGCCTAAAGGTTGGCATGGTGGCTCTTTTGTCATATTCTTATACACTGCATACAGTCCTTTCATTGGCTTTGTTTTTTAGGTGAGGGTCTCTAATACCCCTTTTTATTCACACAGAGTTGGTGCTGGAACCACCAAACCTTTTAAGGAGCTGAATGGCTTTTCCACCAGTTTGACAGCTGAGCTATTACCTAATTAGTTGTAGAAGTTCCCTAACACACAGCATAAAAATAATAAACAATGCCGATCACATGCTTTCTATGACAACAGTTTTATTTCTGGTAGTGATATTTCAACATTTCAACATCATTCAGCATCTATACATACAGTCACACAAACATATTGTTATAGACAGTGATTATATGCAAAGTGACAAATACATGCTTTGATTGCTCTTAGCTAGTCTATTGCAAACATGTAGCCGTGCAATGGATTTCCCATCCAGATTCTTTTTCGTCTGACCACTGATTCACAATTGTGATATTCATTCATTCATTCATTCATTCATTCATTCATTCATCCATCCATTTATCTTCAGTAACTGCTTTATCCTGGACAGTGTCATAGTGGAGCTGGAGTCTAGTCTGGGAACACTGTAAGCAGGGCAGAAATACACTGTGGATGCAATGCCAGCCCCACCCAGAACTGCGATATTGAAAAAAAAAAAAAACCATGTCTTTTGTCTTTTATGATGGCCACGTAAATAACTTGAGTTGTCATGTCGACTGAATGCCACTGGTTCTTGGTTCCAGACCAGCAGCATTTTGGTGTGGGGCTCAATCTAATTTTGCCAGTCATGAGGTGTCTTTTTCTCGAAATACAGAAAGATTACAGCACAAATGTAAAACTAATATGCTTGAATTTAAAGTGTGTTTTTTATATGACTTTAATATACTTTAGAAACCCAAGTTTTTAATGTTTTATTGCCTTTCCTGTGCCAGTGCCCTTTGGTCCATAACTGATAGCAGACACAAGGAGGAGAAGTGAATGGGAACTTTCGTCTCCCAGACCTAAAAAAAAAACCCTCTTCAAGGTAGCTCCCCATCCTCTGGCCACAAGCTCAGCCATTCCTTTCTGAGGGAAGACATGGCTGCCAACCTAAGGATAAAGGTGAGGGTTAGAGACAGACAAGAGACATTTTCAAGATTCAAGATTCAAAGAACTTTAAACTTTATTATTTATTAAAATTGCTTTGCCATGTTACAATTGCTCTCAAAAAGAAAGAAAGAAAGGAAGAAAGAAAGAAAGAAAGAGGAAAATAAAATCTATTTTATAAACCTATTTTATAAATATATATACCTAAATTTGTATTGCACATGAAAGTCCCTTATTGCACATGAATTGAACATGTATTGCATATGCATTACACATGAAAGTCCCAGCACTTATAGAGAGGAGTTGTACAGCTTGATTGCCACAGGGATAAAGGATCTTCTGAAGCGCTCAGTGGAACACTTGGCAGTGATCAGTCTCTG
>CM040473.1:8529411-8556550 GCA_022758105.1 Pangasianodon gigas
ATGGAGGGACTCTGTAAAAAATGGCTGTAATTCCTAAACGGTTAATGCAGTATTTTTCTTGAAGCCGTTGAATTAAAGCTGAAAGTCTACACTTCAGTCACATCTTGATTGCTTCATTTCAAATCCATTGTGGTGGTGTACAGAGGCAAAATTACCAAAACTGTGTCACTGTCCCAATATTTATGGACCTGACTGTACAACAAAACAAAATATAAAAAACAAAAAAAAAAGTCACTAACTGACAAAATAGAACAAAATATAAAAAACAAAAAAAAAAGTCACTAACTGACCCTTTATAAATGACAAAACAATCATCAATATATCGTTTAAACAAGATGATATTCTCTAAAAAGGGATTGTTTTTCCAGACATATTTGTCCTCAAGGTAACCAAGGTGTAAATTAGCATAATCAGGGGCCATAGTGGCACCCATAGCTGTACCCTCAATTTGCAAATAAAACTTGTTTTCAAAGAGAAAATAATTTTAGTCAAAACAAGTTCAGCCATATTTACAATAAATTCAATGGACAAACCATCATCATCCATTTCACCATATGTATAAATATTTTGCAGTTTTCTTACACAATTTGCCCTTAATATTTATAATATATATATATATATTTTTTTACTAATATTTGCCCTTTTTAGTCTTTTTAGTCTTTAATCCGTATTCTGTGCCATTGTTCAAAAATTGTTTAACCACTATGTCCCTTCATACCTGTTCTGGTTTTATACATATTATACACTATACATGTCCACATTCCACATTCATCTTACACACTTGATTTTATTAGATAGACATTACTGTGAAAGTGATTGAAAAGTAAATTTCATTGTGTTTACTGAAAATCATTTGACTTCAGCTGTACTCAGCTTAGTAGAGTTGAAGAGTCTGATACAATTACAATTTCAATTTTACAATTGCTTTTATTAATAGCTCCACTTCAAGTGCCATTCTCACTGTCAGGCGGCTCCAGCTGGGGTAATGCTTTTATTAAAATTGGCAGACAACAATGGCAAATTCACTTGGCTTAAATATAGTCAAGGACAGGCAGTAGGTCAGGCGATTCACAAACAGGATATCAGAAGCAAAGGCAAAAGACACAAAACCAGGCAAATAGGCCACATCAAAAGAAAGAGAACACTGATACAAATGCTTGGTACGTCAGTTACAAAAATACAGAGCTGCACAGATACTTTGCAAACAATTGTGAGTGTTTTGTTTGTGTGTTTATAGTGGTGAGTGGTGATTGAGTCAAGGTGTGTGTAGTCATCTGAAGTCATCAGCAGATGATGAAAACTATTAACTTATGTATTTTCATTTTAGTGTGGTACTTTACACACCTTTATAATCATTTGATTCATTTGATTACTTGGTAGTAGGTCATCTTGCAGAGCCTTTTTTTTACTGCTATTTACAGATGCTGCAAATACTGTGTCTTGATGTCACAATGTCTTGTTATACTTGCCACAATGTCACATTATAAATCAAAAAAGCTGAAAAATAAAGCAGAAAATAACTAAATTTTAAAAAAGTATAATGGTAACACTTTATAATGCTGTTCAGCAACTCATAGGTAACTATGCAGGAACTAAGCAGGAACAAATGAGTTGTTCTGTGTTAACACCTATCTTATTCCTGTAAAATACTAAGAACTCCTAGTTAATTATTCAGTAAATATGTTAGTAGGATTCCATTACCAACTCTGGAATAATTCATTGAGTCTTAACCAGTAATTATTATTATTATTATTATTATTATTATTATTATTATTTAATTGGAAGTGACTGAGGTGTTACTGTGTTGTTCTTTAGTAGTTAATGAAGATGTGCAGCTGTACGTATTGTGAAGTGAAGCCATTACATGACAAGCGCATACCTAACAATCTCTCCCTCTCTCTCCCTCTCTCTGTCGAGCTGCACATGCTACTCCTGAGATACAGCCTTGTCCCAGTGATCCTGACCCCTTCTGCTCTCCGGACCTGCCTGATCCATCCTGCTGCCCTACTGCTGGTTGGAGTTCTCATCGGTTGAGATCACTTGCTGCTGCTGGGGGTGGCCCCATATGGACGGCCTGAAGATCAGTGGGATTGCTGGGATGGTGCCACTTGGGGGCCGTGCTGATGGCTTGGAGATCTCATATGGGGAGTTGTACTGTGGTGGCTTTGGGGCCTGCGGTTGCCACGAGCAGCTTTGTACTCAGGACTCCATCAGTGGACAGTGGATAGGTTTCACAAACTGGACTTCTTTTGAAAACTGTGATGAATTTACTGGTTGCATAATTGCACTATTTGTGTACATGGTTATAGAAGGGATTTATAATTGCGCTATCCGGTGTCATCCAGATGAGGATGGGTTCCCTTTTGAGTCTGGTTCCTCTCAAGGTTTCTTCCTCATATTGTCTTGTGGAGTTTTTCCTTGCCACTGTCGCCGCTGGCTTGTTCATTAGGGATAAATTCACATATTTACAATTTATTTTGGTTTAACTTAATTTGAATCGATTTATTTCTGTAAAGCGGCTTTGTGACAATGTCCATTGTTAAAAGCGCTATACAAATAAAATTGAATTGAATTGAAGCACATGGAAACTCATTAGTAATGACTAAAGTGTTACTGTGTTTTTCAGTAGTGGAACAGTATTACACATGGTAATTTATTACTAATTTTTTTATTTCAAAAAATTATTATTTACAAAAAAATGAAAGTATGGTAATATAGAATATTTGTTACTCATTGCTACATTACAGCCTTGTATTTTGGAGGTTATAGTTGTCCATTTCCATCTTAATACCTTACCTGGCTAAATAAAAACAATACACCAACCCTGTGCTCCTCTAAGGAGACCTAAATAACCCTGTAAGTAATGTAACTATTTACATTTTTATATATTGGGATATTGGAATAGGTTGAGGTATATTAGGTATCCAGGAGGAAGGTAAGGCTTAGCTATTGGTGATTAATGTTGATCAGTAATTAATCAGTAGTTATTATAAAAAAGCCATAGTTAGCTAGTAGTTCTGCAGGAGAAATGAATGACTCAGTAATTACTGCTTAAGATTCAGTTAATTACTGCATAGTTAATAGTGAACTCCTACTAACATCTCCTAGTAATTACCAAGTAGTTCTTAGTATTTTACAAGGATAAGATAGGTGTTAATGAAGAAATACTCATTCATTAATAACTCATTATTTCCTGCATAGTTTCCTATGAGTTGTTGAACAGTATTGTAAAGTGTTACCAGTATAATCGCTGCCTGCATTCCAGCATGAACAGTTCAATACTAGGCTTTTTTTTTTTCATCAGTCACTGCCAGTCCACGTAATCTGCTGAATAATGATGTATTATATCCTTAGACATGGCCAAAATTTTGAGGACATCTGACCATCATACCCCTATGTGTTTTGAACATCCTATTCCAGATATAGTCTCCCTTTGCTTTTATAATAATCTCCACTCTTCTCAGAAGGCTTTGCACTAGATTTTGGAGCATGGCCATGGGGATTTATCAGGCATTGATGTTGGGTGAGAAGGCCTGGAACTCAGTTGGCATTCCAGTTTATCCCAAAAGTGTTCAGTGGGGTTGAGGGCAGGGCTCTCTGTGAGCTACTTGACTTCTTCCACACCAACCTTGTCAAACCATGTCTTCATGGACCTCATTTTGTGAACCTTGTCATGCTGGAACAGGTTTTGGCCCCTTAGTTCCAGTAAAGATAAATCTTAATGCTACAGCAAACAAAGACATTCTAGACAATTGTATACTTACAACTTTGTGGCAACAGTTTGGAGAAGACACACATATGGGTTTGATGGTCAGGTGTCCACATACTTTTGGCCATATAGTGTATGTAAGCTCTGGACAAATCTTGGATAGTCTGGTCTTAATTCAATACATTCGATGTACCACTTTTAGCTGAATTAAACTATGTCAATTAGAGACTGAAGACGAATGAATCTGCCAGAGGGTACAATTCCAATCTTTGTCCTCAAGGGTCAACTGCAAATCAGTCTCCCATTTCTGTCTAGCACAGAGGGCAGGAGAGGAGACCAGAGAAGAGATTATACCATACAATTTGGAAATAGTACTGTGGACGCAGGGGTGTGATTGAGCATCAGCTGTGGATAGAGAGGAGGCAGGGGAGCCAGTGGGTAAGTGTAATAGTGCAGTTGTGCCAAAACTCGGTGGGGGAACCAGCAGGTAATGCTTAATGGTGCACCAAAAAACGCTTGTTCACCAAAAAAGGGGTGAGGCAGCTCATGGGGCTGGCTGGCTAATATCGTAGGTTTGTACCTAATTTTTCGGACATCACCAGCTCCATGCCAGATCCAGTCCAGTGTACAGAGCCATGCAAGCAGGCTTTCTGCCCGGTAAAAGCGCATTAGTTGTGAGCGCAACTTGTAATAGTGGGCATGCCTTGTAAGGGGCATGGTTTGTAATCCTGCAGGATGCAGACAGATACACTTGTAAGACTGGAAAATGACCAGGAGATTTTTTTTTTCTAATCCTCTACTGTCCAATTTGGGTGGGCTGACAGGAGGGGAACCTGATTGGTCTTCTGCTGTTGCAGCCCATCCACTTCAAGGTTTGATGTGTTGTGCCTTCTGAGATGCTTTTCTGCTCACCACAGTTGTAAAGAGTGCTTATTTGAGTTACTATAGACTTCTGGTCAGCTTAGAACAGTCTGGTCATTCTCCACTGATCTCTCTCATCAACAAGGTGTTTCAGCCTGCAGATCGTCCACTCACAGGATGTTTTTTGTTTTCCACACAATTCTGTGTAAACTCTAGAGACTGTTGTGTGTGAAAATTCCAGGAGATCAGCAGTTTCTGAAATACTTAAACCAGCCCATCTGGTACCAAAAACCATGCCATGTTTAAAGTAACAGAGATCACTTTTTTCCTTATTCTGATGTTTGATGTCAACATTTACTAAAGCTCTTGACCTTTGCTATGTGGAAGAGATCCCTCTGCATCACTGCCTTGTGGAGGATGTCATGTCTCCTGCCGCTATGGGTATCACTCACAAAGAATCTTGTCAGCCTAAGGGCCCTTATCAGCTAAGAGACATCTCGCCTGACTGTCCAGGACCCCCTCTTGACAGTGTTTCACACGTAGCGAGCTGCACGTTAAGGGGGGTGGGTTCTGTCATGGTAGCGCCAAAGGGGAGCAGGACTACACTATCCATCGGCCCCAACATGGCACATCACCATCACTCACACCTGTTTCACCTTGATTAGCACCACTATTTAAGTTCTAGTTTTTCAGTGTCTCGTTGTCAAGCTGTTGTAATTGTTGTTTATTGTCGTGTGTGCCACGGTATTGCTTGTTTTTTGCCTTGTATCCACAGTTCATGTTTGTGGTTCTTGTTTTCACATTTTGGTTGTTTGTTTGCTCTGTACTTAATAAATTGTCCACCTTTGCCTCCCAATCGTGATATTTGATAGAATTTACCCAGCCAATCAGTGACAGAGTGAGTGAAGCCCACCTAGACAGACTATGTTTGGTAATGTCCAAAATTAGTATGCCTCCGACATATTAATGGGAAATAGCTCACTTTTGGATGTCTTTAATTTATAGCCAGAACAGGTTCTAAATTATGAAATTGTCTGTAATATGCGAGGGAGAGATGAAGCTGGGTTGGAAATGAAAATAGTACATCCTCAACACAGAGTGAAATTTTATGCTGCAAGCCACCCCTGTCTAATCCATGAATTTGAGGATCATTATGAATAGCAATAGCTAAAGGCTCCATAGCTATGGCAAAAAAACAAAGGGGAGAGAGGACACCCTTTCCTAGTACCACAAGCCAAATGGAAAAAATTAGAGTGCATGTCATTAGTGCATATTGAGGCTAGAGGTGATGTATACAACAGTTTAACCCAAGCTATAACCTTCTGGTGAAATCCAAATTTAGGGAGGGTGTAAAAGCGATAGGGCCATTCAACCCTCTCAAAGGCTTTCTCAGCATTGACCAAAAGCAGATCCTCAGGAGGACAGGATCGTGAGCTAGAGTACATAATGTTCATCACTCTATGGACATTGAAGAAAGATAATTGGCCTTTAATAAAACCTGTTTGGTCAGGGATTTTATTAGGTAATCCTGATTCAAGTCTCTGGGCTCTAAATTTTGGCTATGATCTTCACATCTGCATTCAGGAGACTAATTGGATGGTAGGAAATGCATTTGAGTGGGTCCTTGCCTTTTTTTAAATTAAAGAAATAGCTGCTTGTCAAAGTGAATGAGGTAGAATGCCAGATTCAAATGAGTTGTAAAACATAGCCAGAAGGGGAGATGAAAGAATGTGAGAGAAACTTTTATAAAATTCCATGGTGAAACCATCTGGACCAGGGGCATTACTGCTCTGCACTGATTGGATGGCTGAGATAACCCCTTGTGTGACAAAAGGAGATTCCATTTCAGCCTTTGAAATAGCATATATAATGGGCAGAGGTAAGTCTCTAAAAATCATCTATGCAGGCCATTTCTGGATCTAAAACAGACAGGTAGAGGGTCAAGTAAAACAAAAATCCTAAAAGTGTTAGTAATATGAATGTGGTGTCTGACATTTCCCCATCCAACTGATGAATTTGGGAGATAATATTATGAGAGGAATGTTGTTTCACCTGGAGTGCTAGGACTTATGGGTTTATCTCCATGTTTAAATAACAATGACTGTGGCTTCAGTAGCATTTGCTCTGTTTGTTTTGTGGAGAGTAAATCAAATTCCAACTGAAGCATCACTGTCTTTTTGAAAAACACTGGATCAGTTCCATTGTCAGAAAGCCTAGATGTAAGAAAGGATGTAAAAGATATAACCTGACCTCAAACATAAGCTTTAAGTGATTCCCAGATAACCAATGGAGACATACCAGAAGTAATATTGATATCCAGAAAATTGTTAATATGATTAGCAAATACCTTAGAAAAACCTGAGTTAAAGAGAGTTAAATCTCCAAGTCTTAGGAATAGAAGGTTTATCAGGGAACAAGAGTGACAGTAAGAGGGGAGAATGGACAGAAATAACAATGCTGCTATAAGTCATAAACCTGAAAAAGAAACATTTTGTCATGAAAGAAATAATCAATTCAAGAGTACAAATGACACACAGACAAGAAGAAAGAGTACTGCTTAGTAGTAGGATGAAAACGTGCCAAACATCTTCCTGACCTTATGTATCAAGACCTGAGGGCTTGTGTGATGAGGCAGCATTGGTGGGACTTGTCAGGTGAGCCATCCAACTTTGGCTCATTATTTGTCTCCGCCCCTAATGAGAAGGTAGGAATTGAGATTGGGAGAAGAGTAATTATTCTGTTAACAAAATCTGGCTTGTCTCAACTGGGTCCATAAGTATTGTCTAAGATGACAGGTGTATTGTAAAGAGTGCCAGGCACAATAATGTGTCTGCCTGAATGGTCTGATAGCACAGATGTGGGAGAAAATGGAATATTTTAATGATCAGTATAGCAACTCCCCTGGCCTTACTTTGAAATTTTGAATGAAACATTTACCTAACCCATTTTTTGTAAATGACCTTGTGATCTGAAGGTCTTAAATGTGTCTCTTGTAAAAAGACAATATATGTTTGCAAGCTTTCCAGGTACTTAAAAATTCTGGCCCTCTTAAGTGGAGCATTTAACCCCATAAAATTCCAACTTATAAAATTAAGTTACTGCTAATAGAAGACATAGAAGATAAAGGTAAATTGAGAAAACATTATGTGCACATCTGATATTTTTTAAAATATTTTTTATGGAATGACATTGCAGGTGGCCATACAAAAAAGGGGGTTGGGTGTGAAGGAGCACTGAGTGAGACAATAAACCTGTCTCACAAACAAAACCCACCATTAACCTTAACATCTCTCACCGAGTATAGAGCTACTGCTCTGGAGAGCTCTGTGTAATTGATACCTGGACAGATAGATTAACTACACCTAAGAATTATGAATTATTGACCAGTGAATAGCAAAAAAAAAAAAGGAGAAGTCATGACAAAAACAACATCAACAACAACAATAATAATAATAATATTGATACTACTACTACTACTACTAATAATAATAATAATAATAGTAGTAGTAGTAGTAGTAGCAACAGTGACACTAATGGTGTTAACTACTATAACTAGAACAATATGCTGATAATAGCACTGGTGTATAGGCACTCCCTAAATGCACATTTAAGGGTCACTGTAATCGAAAGGAAGGACACCTGCAGATTCACACAAAGACTGCCCTGAGATTGAGGGAATATGAGTTCAGTTCAAATGCAGCTAAAGCATCTGGTTAATAAGAAAGCAAAGAGAAAATGAGAACAAAAACAAGCTAGATGAATAAACTGAAATCCAATAATCATGGCAGTATGCAGGGTTTTAGAATACAGAGGTCCAAAAACTGAGCTTGCTAGGGGGGCTCAGGGGCGTGATCAATCTACCCCCGGAAACATTTTGATATCCCTGCTCTACATATGCACATTTTAAGAAGTTTGGAGAGCAAAAATTGGATAACAATAGCTTGAAACCATGTCAGTGGGCAGCAGCATAAATTGCAGTAATATAGAATAAATACAAAATATATATATATACAGAAGAGGCTCGTCTATATGAATGTTGATTGTTGACAATACACCATCACATATTCCAAACACAAATGGCCTTAAATAAGAAACATTTCAAGGATTATTTGCCATAGATTTTATCTTTCACTCAAACACCAGTGCGATTCGTCTGTGTCCAGAGGCATCTTAGTGCCTGAGAACTTTTTCAGGATCCAGTGCTCTGTTTTTAGTATTTGTAATAACTTTGACCTAAATGTTATAAAGGCATAAAGAATATGTAAAGAACATAAACATAAAGAATATGTAATAAATTTTGCCGTTTGGAACAATATGTCATACACATTTTTTTTTAATTCTCTTAGAACATAGAGCTGTAATAGAGAGGAACAGAGTGGGAAAAAAATCTTCTATTAAGTTTCGCAAAAAATAGCATTTGGGTTTGGAATGACATAGCTAGGTGAGCTATCCCTTTAACTTTTAGAGCACAGACCAGACATGGACATATCAAAATGCAATGGTTGCAGACACTTGGGGGTTTCTTGTCAAAAAGAGAAAATTAAAAGAATAAAGAGAAGAATAAAGAAAAATAGTTAAAGACCTAGAATTTATTGTAAAGTAATGCATTTGAACTATTTGCAAATAATATTTTTTTTTTAATAGACTAAATGACTGTTCTAACCACAACCTAAAAACACACAATGTTCTAGTGTAGGTCTGAGGATGATAACTCTCCCACTTTGAGAATGAATCATTTTCTTAGACAAGTGAATTTACTGAAAGGCTATCAGGAAAGCCAGGTAAAAAAAAAATTCTTAATCTTATGCCTAATACGCTGAAAACGGCTCCGTTTATGTTTGACATTTAAATTGACAATTCCGAATTACATCACATGAATCACATAAATTATATATTTTCAATTCAAAACGGCGAAATTTAACAAAAGTTGAGTAGTCTGCATCCCCAAGTCAAGTCAAGTCAAGTCAAGTGGAGTTTATTGTCATTTCAACCATATACAGCCAGTTAATACATAGTGAAACAAAAGAACGTTTCTCCAGGACCAAGGTGCTACATAAGACAAACACAGAACAACACAGAACTACAAAGGACTACATAAATTTATACATAAAGATATTACTCTCGGTTGTTTAACATTTCTATTGTAAAACAGTTGTCAAATATTAAGTGTTTAGCTACTTACATCTTACCTTGCCCTCTTTGACCATTAAAACTGAAGCATTGCGCTGGAATTCATGCTAAGCCTCTATGAACAGTAAAGACTCTTTGATTTGATTGGCCATCTCAAACATTTTGACATTGATGAGCGGCCTTAGACCTCTGAGGCAGCTCAGATGAGAAAGACGGTTATCTTGGCATTGTACAATATCTTTGCAGTACCAAAGTAGCTATAATTAGGCAATTATTTCATGACTTTTATTATATACACAGCCAAAAAAAATACCAAGGTCCAGACCTCAGTGACCTCCATGGTGGGTACGGCCAATAATCAGTCCAGTCCATGTAAAGACTGTGAATGCCACAACACATGATAACTCATTACTAATTACTGAAGTGTTACTGTTTTGTTCCCTAGGAAGTAATGATGATCTGGAACAGTACTGTAAAGTGAAACACAAGATAACTAATTACTAATTACAGAATTGAGTTTCTCTATCCCTCCTGGCAGCTCTAACCAATCTGGCTTTTCGCACCATTCTGTGTAAACTCTAGAAACTGAAATACTCAAACCCGCCCATCTGGCAGCAACCATGCCACAGTTAAAGTTGCAGAGATCACATTTTTCCCCCATTCTGACTGATGTGAACATTAACTGAAGCTCTTGACCTGAATCTGCATGATTTTATGCATTGTGCTGCTGTCATATGATTGGCTGATTGGATAATTGAAAATGCCATTTATGATGTATTGAAATGTGTTGAATTTCAATTAAAAAAAAAGTCATTAACTACTGGTTATTGTTCTGCCTTATGGTTCTGAAAAAATCTGCTGTGATTATCTAGTTAATCAGAAGGGGATGATAGATTTTTTTAAAGGTCAGATTCATAACAATAAGACATTAGAACATGTTCATATGCTCACTGACTACTTTTGGGGCACAATAAATATAGTCCCATAGCATACGAAGCTATACAGTGTTCCACATGTTCTTTTGTCATTCTTTAGCTTAATGAGAATATCCTCAACCCATCCTCTGTGGATTTATCCAAGGAATATGCCTTGGGCTTTTCCTATTTTCTACTGAGATCCTTTGCCTATTTTCTTTCCTCTCATTCTTTATATTCATATCCCTCTCTAGTTTCCTCATGTGTCTTACCCCTAATACCTTTGATAACCACCCCACTTCAAATTCCATGCCAATTACTTATCTCTGAGCAATTATTACTGGTAGGCAATATAGTAAATGCACTGTAATTACTATACTGGTATGCAGTATAATAATTACAGTGCATTTACATGCAAAAAAGCCTGACATGCTAGAAATGGGATATAGTGTCTATGATGCCACACATAGCTGGCCAATCAATAAAGGTAAATGTCACCTTGATTACAGTAAATTTTGGTAAAGCTTTCATAATCTTAAAGTGGTTTAGCAATTCTGAGAGAGAAAGAGATTCATTCTTATTCTGCAAACAAACTAAGAAACATTACAGCTCACATACATTTCCTTTCAGTAGATTAGTTTATATTGAGAATATTTGGATTAGGAAACCACACTCAACCCAATTCAGTGTAGACATTTTTAAAAACACACTTAGCTTAGCCAATTCAAAAAAGTATATCCTTATTTATACACCCACAGTAAATACACTATCATATTATTTTGCATGTCTACACATGTCCTTAAACAGTTTTCACCAGTTTCTGGAATTTCTTGGAATAGAATAGTTTTTTCCTCAGAAAAAACTAAGACACTATTCTGTAAATAGATGTAAACTGATAAACAATACATTTACATGGTTTGGTTTTCTGGCTTCACCATGTCTGAGAAAATTGACAGCAGAGAAAGAAAAGTGTGTTTCAAGTAAGGGGAAGTGTCACATGGGGACAGCCTCAGCAAATCACAGCCTCAGTAAATCAGACATCCATCACTACAGGCAAATACACAGATGGACAAAACCCAAAGCACTTAATTCTGAAAGGCTGAAGATGATGAGATTATTTACTTCTTATAAACTAATTATTTATTAATTATTTATAAAATAATTATTTATTTTTAGAAACTAGGCCATCATCTATGAAGAGGGAGTTCATATACAGTATTTATATGTTAGTAAAGACGATAGGAGGAGCTATACCCTACTCCTGAGATACCTGTGATCCTGACTCCTTCTGCCCCCAGACCTGCCTGATCCATCCTGATGGACCCACTTCTGCTTCTCCTTAATCTGAAAATTACTCACTGCTGCTGAAGATGGCCCTGCATGGATAGCCTACAGACCACCAAGGTTTTACTGTACACGGTACCACACAGACACCCTAAAGATGTTTTTTTTTTCTTAGTCTGAAGACAGCAATTGCTAAGAACAGTTTATACTCAAGTCTCCATCATTGAACAGCTGATAACTTCAGTTTGATACCGGAAACGTCAACTAAAACTGTTGTAGCCCCTTTGGCCATAAAAGATACATCAAAATACATACACCTGTTAGCATTTGTTTATTTTATTACATATATACAGTTTTTCTCATTTTCCATGGATTAATGCATTCATGTGAGTGTAATAAGTTTTTTCAGCCTAATTGGTTTACAAAGTAGCTTTTTTTTTTTCAAGAATTGTGATTGGTTGTTGACGGGACTTGTGAGAGGTTGAGTGTGTGTGAGAGGAAAGTAGGGGTGATGTAGTTAGGGACCTTTCAGAGTAGACGCGCTGAGTGTTGCTCTGGCATTTCTTCAAAATACTTTAAACCAAAATTTCCATCATCATCTCTGAGTGTTGAAAGTGCATTGCTTTTGCAAACTGTGTGTAAGTCACACATTGTAGTGTTACTCATTCGCTTGGCATGAGGGAGAATTGGGTTAACCAGAGACTGAGCTCTTCTGGCCTCGTTGGAGATCATTCACCAGACAGTGCTCCGGACTACCGGGTATGTCTGTGAGGCCAGCAATGCGGGAGGCACGGACTCACTTGTGGGTACAGTGGCCATATTAGGACATCAACGTTCATCATTGTCAGTCATCAGTACTGCTCGAAAAAAGCATTGTGTGTCAGAATAAAATGCATTGTGTTTAAAGTGCAGTTATGTCTCCGTCCTCAACTACTCAAGGGTTATAACATATTACTTCAGGTCTCAGTTATCGGCAGTATAAGTGTCAGGTATAAGACATCAGATGTCAATTGTCAGATATCAGATATCAGGTGTGGGTTGTCAGGTGTCAGTTGTCAAGTATCAGGTGTCAGTTGTCAGGTATCAAGAGTCAGGCATCAGCACCATTACCCAGTCCAAATCCCCTTCAAATCTGGCAGGGGGACATGGATCGGATTATCAGACACACATAGTTGTTTCGTTGAACAAGTAAGCATATTTAACTATTAATTTAGCGAGCTATATTTAACAAATAAGTCACAGCATTACAGAAGTATATAAAATATAATATAAAAATCATTTATTTTGCATTTTGTATTTCAAATTTCATTCGGAAGAAAACGTCATATAGGCGCTAAGTAGCTAGCCCGCTACCGTTAGTCAAGTATATACTAGCTAACTGAGGAACTAATTAATTAAGTAGTGACGTCTTTTGGATATATTTAGCTCTTTATTACTTTGTTTGCGATGTAATGTCGAAGACTGAAAGACTCCCTCCTCCAAAACTGTAATCTCTCTCTCTCTTTCTCTCTCTCTCTCTCCCACTCTCTCTGAAGACAATTTTAAACTGTGCAGGACAGGAATCCCCAGGACTGGAGTTAGGAACCCCTGATTTGAAGATAATTTAATTATGCTACACAAGGTAAGATGAGATCACATATTATTATTGTTGTTGTTGTTGTCAGTGCTAGCTTGAAATCTATGTACTGTCTGTGCTGTGAACTTTACGGTGTGTGCTCATGTACTCCAAATTTCTATTGTTTTCACTGTGTGTGTGTATCTTTGGTGTTTTTTTTTAAAGAACTTATGGTTGTGATGTAGCATATTGCAGCATTCAGCTGAATCTATTTGTTGTCATATATTGACAAGAATTCTACATTGTGATAAACTTGTGTTTACTGTATTGTGTTTTCTAAAACGTTTACAATATGTTTGTGTTCTCTTGGAGCTACAATGGGTAGTGTAAACTGCTGTTACTTAATGTAAACCACAGATGAAATGACTGAAGCCCTCTTCAACAAAGGCTAAACACAAAAAGGAATGTGCACCTGAGAGCAAATGAATATTAGCTGAGGTAAATTTTAATTAAGAAATTCAAGACTAAGAACCTGAAGAGTAAACCTGTGATAAGGAAACTGGCTTGTCCTTAGTGTCCCAGAAGCATAATCCATTTTCTTCTTTTGCAAATGAATGTCATAATAAAATGATGGTGTGCCTATGGCTGTTAGTGAAAGAGATCTCCAGAGAATCCTTCAGTCTCTTGGATTACAAAAGGAAGTTTTAAAAGGCCCTTTGATGAAATTCACCAGGCAGTAGAGGTATTGATGCACATATATATAAACACACTGTTGCTTTGTAGACCCATTATAGAAATGTTGGGGTGAAGTGTTGCCAATTTACATGTTTTTATCTGTTAAAAAAAATTAGAGCGAGTTGAGGCACTGGTCTCCTGGGCAGGATATTTGGGCCATGCCTAAGAAAGTATGAGATGGCAGTGGCGTTCGTCGTTGCTATAGGTACTGAATATTTTTACATGTTTCTTTCATATGTTGCAGAAAAGAATATACTTTATTTACTAAATCCATTCCTGTAACCTTTGAGATACCCTAGTGTCTGTTATGACATTACACATAATGTGACAGATTGTCCATTTTATTCAAAGTCACTGTTGCATGATATTAACATCAATCAATATACTATTTCATTTCACTTTGTTTAGGAATGACATGCTTCAGGTTATGAGGAACCTAGATGCCAATGGTCTAGAGAGAAGGCAGAGGATTCAGAGGAGGAACTACTATTGTCAAGGTCCAAATGATATCTGGCATGTATCCTATTGCAAGCCATTAATTTTATTGCAGTGTTAAACATAGATTTTATTTTAGGAGCTTACATCAGACAAAACTCAGATGTTATTTTGATGGTAATATTGCAGACAATATCACACAAAAAAAACCCATTGTTTTTAATTATAGCATGAGAAAAAAATTGGTCTATATACTGTAACATAAGTGTGGTGTTATGTTAAAAAAAAAAAAAATTTATGGTATAACTTGGACCCTACATGTGGACCCTATTTGCTTTCCTTAAGAGGTATTTGGCTACATCTGTGTATAGATGGGTAAGTAGCTAACTGGTTTCTCTTTAAAGCCACTATGATACCTTAATACAGTTTACAAAGTAATCCATCAAGACTGTGCTGTAAAATAAAATTTGAGGGTTGCTTTATTGTTTGCGAAGAATAGAAGTGTAAGTAGCTATTTAGGGCTACATTTTTTTTAATTCTGTGACTGCCCGCTTGTTCCATTAGCTGACAAAGTCAGAAATTAATGCTTGATAGACACACATTTTCTTGCGTATGCTTTCATATTCATAGTGGTGCATCTGCAAAGTTACATTTCCTAGTAAAAAACTTTGACACAGCAAATCATCCTCTGCATGAATATTTTTTTGGGATGCAGAATCCAGCCTCACTGCCTCTTCAGTTGAATTTATTTTTTAGTTAGTATCCTAGTTAACTGTACTTTGAATAAACATAAACGCCATGTAGGCATACAGTTTATATTACAGTGGATTTAGGAAAGAGTAAAACTGAAGGGACCTTTAAAATGTAGTATACACCTGAATGGCTGCAATGACTGAACCAAAGGTTCTCTCACAAGGTTATCTGGCTTAAAGCAGGTACTTCCAACAGGAAACAGTCTTTTGTGGCAAGATATTTCTTGGATGCAGTCAAGTAACACAATGGTTGGTATTTAATTTCTACAATGTTTTTTAAATTTATAAATGTCTCAAGAATCTCCTTGACATCCTACCATAGAAAATCTTATAACAAATGTGCCATGATCCCTTCTAAGGATCTGCAAACCTCCACCCTTAAGCTCCAGCTCAGCAGCTAACTTATTTGGCTGACAAAACACACTTACAGTCTTTGGATAATTAGATGATCTCTGCAGAGCAGTTGATTTCAAAGAGGCATGGGTTCCACTATCTTACAGTATTTCTACACAGGCTGTCCCCGAATAGCTTTTTGGTTGGTCAGTGCATAATCAGGTTTTGTATTCAATTTTAATTTAAAAATCAAAATTATTTACAGACTTTTTATATTAGCTATTTTATTGTAGTGGCTAGTTTTGTTGGTTCCTAATCTGTTCTCATGTTAAAAAATATATAGGTTAAATTTATGTGAATAACAATAAAAAATAACAATAATATAATCTGATTTTGTATAAACATAGTTTTATACTATATGTTACGTCAGAGTTAGAGACATTAAGTTAGACATTAAGCTTTTTTGTCTCATCAGTTAATTAAATATTTTACTACAGACCCTGATGGAGGTTGATAAACTGGATCTGGATAATTCTGTGCACATGCAGGTTTATATAAGAAAGAATACAGCATTGCTTAAATAAAATGGTATGATTTGCCTTTGGTAAACATGAAGCCTAATACTTGACAATATCCATACCTTTAACAGAAACTGTTTACAGTACACATACCTTCCCCTAATCCAAGATGAGATGTACATGGAGGTGATGATGTGGAACAACCATAACATCCCTAAGCAGCACAATGCTCGAGGTCCCTTTGGAAAGCCTGATCTACTATACAATAGACCACCACCACCACCAGGTAAGTTCTGTTTTTAAAATTGTGCTTGTACTTTATTCTTTAGGAATTATGACTTCAATTATGCATTCGAAATAATCATGATGAATTTGGCTGATTAAACATGACAAGATCAGGACTAAATGCACCAGCATACCCCACATGTAACTGTCCATGAATTGTACTCATATTTACAGACAGTCAAAATACTGTTCAAAGAGCTTACAGACATTAAAGTTACATAAAATTCATATTGCAATGTTTGTTCTAGGTTATGTTAACATGCTCTGTCATGTGGATGAACATCCGCTGAATTACGCTGAAGGGCTGGCTTGTGAGTGTGAGCAGCCATCTCTAGTAGCAAATCATTATTTCAGAGACATAGCAGAAGAAATGCTCCTTCATTATGACTCATTACAGCAGAAGTACAGCAGAAGGGGTGGTGAATTCCTTTCTCTTACTGATGGAAGAATTTGCCAATGCAATTTAAAAAAATAAATGCCCCAGAGCATCCACAGTTTCTGAGGCGAATCACATCTATGAACAGTTGGCCAGAGATAAGAATCATTCAGGGGCATTGGTTTGTACAATAAACAAAATAATTGATTTTACTTTAAATGCATTTTTTATTTGTGGCAGGTAAATGGTAAATTTAGGGATAAATTCACAGTGATAAATTCAAATATTTACAATATATTTTTGTGAATCCATTTATTTCTGTAAAGCTGCTTTGTGACAATGTCCATTGTTAAAAGCGCTATACAAATAAAATTGAATTGAATTGAATTAAACAAAGGTTTGTGGTGTACCATTATATTGTCAATGTTTACAAACATTACTATAAACATTAATGTTACAAGTACTCTTGTAACAATAGTGAAATTGAAGCAAAACAACAACAACAACAACAAAACTACCTTTCTTTTTAAACATTAGTGATTGCTCATATGTACTGACATTCTGCTGTAATACAAAGAGACAAAATTTGTTTTGGGATTAAACAATGGCTTTATGCAACTACTGTACAATGTGTCCGTGGCTATGCATGTTTCATTTCTGCCTGAAAGGTTGGCAACATAGCTACATTTGTTATAGTTTCAAGGCTATACCAGCGAGTATCAGGTAAGCATGTATGGCAAGTACTGCACTGGGTTGTTAAAAAAAAAAAATCAGTTATAGAATTACTGCTTCCTCTTTCATCTTAGATGTGTTTCTAGGAGCCAAATTATTTTTTTTTAAAAAAAGTTATGATGAAAGTTGTTTCAGACTTGACAATTCTTGATATTCTTGATAAACACCTTGTATTACCAAGCATAGCCAAATCATCTACTGAAATCAGGGCCATTTAGATGTCTTCAGGTAACTACAAGACCAGCCAACTGTGTGTGCTGGCTTGAATCATAACGAAGAAATCCTGAAAGGAATTGATATCTTTCACTCAGCTTGTTAAAGCATGTGGGGGGGTTGTTTGGACATCAAATGGCAGAGTTCTCTCTGGTTTTTCGCTTCCCAAGGTAATAACTCTGTGAACAGTTCCAGGTATGTAGCACCTAGGGACCACATGTCAGAGTTTTTGTGGACACCTCAAAGTCAATTAGGCATTCAGGTGTCATGTACAAAAAAGTTTCTCCAACTGGTCCCACAGTATGGGCAGAACACCTGCTCTCTTGAGTCAGCAATACCATATCCCTGGTATTTTCCATGCTCCAATCAGCGAGGAAAGCCTTTCTGGAAGTTTTTAAAAAATCTTAATTGTGTACATTTTTGCATTCTGATTATAGATCCTGATGTGTTATATTCTTAGAGTGAATAGATTCCACAGACATCCAAAGCCACAAAGTGCTTATCATCCATATCAAGCTAAAACACAATATTCAGAGATAGAAAAAAGTGAATGTTGTGAATGTTAGTATATTTTTTTTTTGTTTAATTAGCTACATGAAGCCTAAAGGTCCCAATTGGGGATTGATGAAACAATAAACCAATTTATTCATGCTGAGTTTACCAACACTGTTCACAATTTATTACACTTGGCACATTTAATACGAGTTTTTCAATGATTTAAAAATGACCTGAAAATTTCCTTGTTGGAGCTTATCCTATCATAGCCTAAAAGCCTGTAGACAATAAAATAAGAAATACAACCAGTTTATTAGGACATAAATCAGTTATTTAATTGCGCTCCTTTAATCTGTTTGAAACAGCTTAGTAGCAAATTGTTAGAAACACAGAACTACAGTTATTTTTTACTCATACGTTTTTGCATAAGGATTAGCCCAATTAGAAGCCTTCAGAAAGTTTCCAAAACATTTTAAAAGAAAGCTTAAGAAATGCATAGTTACAAACACCAGCACATTAGGGGCACATGTGAAGGTGGCATGTTACATTGTTTCTCTTGCCACTAAAGCACCTTAAACTACAGAAGTGATTTGTTCTCACTTCAGGATAAGAATAATATATACTGTTTCATGGTGTTTTCCCTTTTCTTTAAGTTAACAAACATCGGACATAAGTACCTTGAAGAAGGTAAATGTTTTGAGGTCTTGCTGCAGCCATCAGATGAACAATGTTTGGATGACTCAATTGTCTGTGGAACAGAAAATACAAAAAAAAAAAAAAAACAGTAATAAAAATTTAACTACGTAATATAGTCTTACAGAATTTCTTAAAGATACACTATATAGCCAAAAGTATGTGAACCCCTGACAAACACCCAAATGTGTTTGTTCCCCTAACTGTTTCCACAAAGTTGGAAGCACACAGTTGTATAGAATGTCTTTGTATGCTGTAGCATTACAATTTCCCTTATCATGAGTGCTTATTACAATCAGAGTGTTATATGTAGGAGCAATCTTACTTGTTTAGACTCAAAGCTTTAATCCTTAAGCTATTGCATGACGTGCAACACGTGTATCCCACATCTTAATCTTACCTTTTGTATTGTTTAGCTGAGTTTGTCCTACACCAAAGTATATAATTTCATGTTAGACTGCTCAATATTATTAATATAGTCATTGTAATTAATAACATGTTAATAACATGATACATTCGCGTGAACAAATTGATTACCAAACTTGATTCTTTATTTGAAATGTGAGTATTGAGGGAAGAATTGATTAGTTGTGTGGAGAGTTTGACTCTTACGAGTGAATAAGTAGTCTGTTGGCATGTTTTGATTCGATTTGTGTTGAAAGTGTAAAATTTTGAATCCTGTTATGGTGTAGAACACCATATAAGGTTCAGTGATTCTGAGCCATTTCACCATGTACACCATGCCGCGCATTGATGAGGGCGTTCATTTGCCTGCTGGGTTTCAATCAATTTGAGTGGATGCCACAGGGGATTACAGGGGCCCCTGCGACGTTTCAACGTTTGATGGAAGCTGCAATTGGAGATATGAACCTGTTACAAGTGCTTATCAAATAATGTTTGGAAAAACACTTGAAGAACATGAAGAACGTCTTCTAAGGGTACTGGATTGGCTGGAGAAGTGTGGCCTTAAAATCTCGCTTGACAAGTGTTTTGTTATCCACAACTAAAATATGTGGGCCATATTGTTTCCGCTGCTGGCATTGCTACAGACCGAGAAAAAGTGAAGGCAGTCCTTGACAGCAAAAAGCCCACAGATCTCAAGTCTCTACAGTTGTTTCTTGGATTCTGTGGATACTACCTTCACTTCATTGCAAATTACTCCACCATTGTCAGACCCTTGACTGAGTACACCAAAGGCTAGGCACCTGCTCAAAAGAAAAGCCCGTAGTAGTTTCCCAAAAACAGCAGTACTTCAAGGAGTCAGAATCTTTTGCTGATCGATGGGATGAAGCCTGTGATGATTCTTTCAAAAAAATCATACATTGTCTCACTAATGCCCCTATGTTAGCCTTTGCCGACCAAACTAAACCTTACATCTTACATGTCAATGCGAATCTTGATGGTTTGGGAGCGGTACTCAACCAAGAATACCTGGAAGGCCTCTGTCCTGTTGCTTTCACCAGCCAAAAAATTTAGTCAGTCTGATTGTAACTACCCAATTCATCAGCTGGAATTCCTTGCCTTGAAAAGGTCCATCGTGATTAAATTTCACGATTATCCATATAGTGCCAAATTTACAGTGAGGACAGACAACAATCCTCTCATGTATGTGTTAACAACTGTGATATTTAATGCTACTGGCCATAGATAGTTAGCCGCCTTGATGACTTATGACTTCAATGTATAGTACAAACTTGGGAAGAGCAACATTGGCACCGACCTGTTGTCCCGGAATGTGCAGGATAACAAAGAAAAATGGGAGAACATACCACCTGCTGGAATGAAAGCTCTTTGTCATCAGGTTCACGCTAACAAGACTGACATCATGCCCAGATTCGTGGATCAGCTTGCCATCCCTGATGTTTTTGCATTCCCCACAAAACTTGAAATAAGCCCTTTTGAACAGTTGAGTTGAACAGATTTAATCCAAGCTCAAAGATCATATCCCGCCATTGGTGGTGACTTCAGCAAGTAGAGGCTGGAAAACCAATTTCAGACCTTAAAACACAAGACCCAGAAATTGTGATACTTCAAAGGGAGAGTTCTAAGGCTCAGTTGAAGAAAGGACTTCTATTCCATCTTGTTCAGAGAACTAGAAAAGAAGTGTATCAGTTAATACTGCCCGCTAAGTACAGGCCTATGGTTCTAAAAGCCATGCTCAATGACATAGGTCATTTTGAAATGGAACACAGGACAGATTTTATTGGCCCTGAATGGCCTTTGACATCACTCATACATCTAGAACTGTGGTAGATGTGTTGCTCGTAAGACAGTGCTCTAGATAGCTGCACCGCTGCAACAAATCACAAATACAGGTCCCCTAGATCTGATGTGCATAGACTTTTTGTCTACTGACCCTGATTCTAAAGGAATCACCAATGTGTTAATCATAACCAATCACTTCATCGGATATGCGCAGGCTTTCACAACCACAGATCAAAATGCCTTGACAGTTGCAAAAGTCCTGTTTAATAATTTTTTGTGCGTTATGGGTTACCAACTTGAATTCTTTCCAACCAGGGAAGCGATTTTGAAAGTCAAATCATCAGAGTTGCTCGGAATGCTTGGTGTCCGAAAAATCCAGAACATCCCCGTACCACCCCCAAGGAGATGCACAACCCGAAAGATTCATCCGCACATTGTTATCAGTGCTCAGAAAGCACCAAAGAACCAGAGACCAATGACTCAAGCACACAAAGCTACAAAGTGACAAGAGTCAAAAGAACAGTCAGTCACAAAGTGAGCCAAGTGACGTTCACAGAGAGTAGACTTCTGACTCTGAACAAGGGGATTTGTATCCTTTAGAGCACCTTACCTTTCGTCATACAAGGTCATTGGAGACATAATTTGAGCCCGATGATGCCTCACATATCCAGAGTGATACTGACCCTGGTGATGAATCACCAAGACTGTGTGTGGTTCAGGGAGTCCGTTGTCACCTGTGAGAAAAGAGTAGAGTGAAGTGGCAAGGTAGTTTTACACACGAGGGTTGCACAGGCCTGCAACGGGGGTTTTGTTTTGTTTACATTCATAATTTAGTTTATTGCCAGTATGTATACACATTTAAAAGAGTCTGGGCCCAGTGAACGTTAAGAGTATTCACAGGATGTGACATTCAGAAGTCTGTTATTTAAGGTAATATATATTTTGCCTCTGTGACAAAGAATATAATTTCAGTTTATTTGCTAATGCAAATTAATGCTACCTTGTTGGTTGCTAAACTAACGGGAACTTGGTGGTTAATGCTAATTACCGTCCTTTAGCGCGTTAGCTTTAGCAGCTATCTTAGAGAAATTAGCAACCTGTAATTTAGCTTAAAAAACATAGAAACCTCTGCCGGTCATCATGTCAATTTTAGAGGGATTTGGGAAAATTTCAGGATATAAAATTAATTTCTCTAAGAGTATGTTGTTTCCAATTAGACCTATAACTGACCATTAAACATTCATCTCCCTTCCTTTCAAAGTATCAGACTCTTTTAGATACCTAGGGGTCACTATTACAAAACATTTCTCCACATTATTTAAATTTTTTTGAAATTGTTTGATAATACTTTGCAAAATTTTTAAAAATGATCCAGTCTACCTATCTCTCTTACAGGCTGTATTAATATTGTGAAAATGAATATATTACCAAAATTTTTATTTCTTTTTCAATGCATTCCAGTTTTTATTGGCAAGGCTTTCTTTACAAAATTTGTTGAGTGTAACTCAGTTTATGTGGAATGGTAAGACCCTCAGAATTAAGAAGACTTACGTACAAAGACCTAAGCCACAGGGAGGTATGGGACTACCTCACATCCAGCTTTATTCCTGGTCATATACTATAATATGGTCATGTAATATAAGAGCTCTCTCATTTGGGCTTCATAGAGGTCTGACTGATGATCTTGTATAGAAAATTATACATATTCCCCCTCCTTTTGGCCAGGATTAATTTTTTCAGCCATATCTACCACTCTCTGATCTTGATTAATAAATCCTGTGGTTTTTCATTTTTTCAAGATATAGACTCAAATTAGGAGACATTTCAAACGGCATGCATGTTCAATTCTTGGCCCGTTGACTGCTAATCAGGCATTTCCATTATTTCATAATTGGAAGGGGGAAAAGTATTTGTTCATTCAAAGATCTGTCCATTAATGAAAGCTTTCTGTCATTTCAACAGTTGAAACAGAAGTTTAATCTACCTAAAGTTAATTTTTTAAAAGTATTTGCAGGTGCATAGTTTTGTCAAAAAGAATTTTTTATCTTTCCCTCATAAACCGCCAAGTTCACCAAATGGACTTATTGTTTCTACCTAAACCTTACTAAAGGAGTTGTATCTAGCATATATAATAAACTTTTTCAGTATGAAGGCGGGGCCACACTAGAACACCTAAGGGATGCATGGCAGGAAGACCTTGGAATAAATATCATGGACATGCAGTGGGATGGGGCGCAGAATGAGTTCACTCTTTTTCAGTGTGTGTTAGTCATGGACTTTTACAGTTTAAGATATTACATAGACTTCACCTTTCCAAATTGAAGCTTTCTAAGATGTTTCCATCAGTAGATCCATCCTGTGATCGATGTGGACAAACTACAGCCTCACTGGCACACATGTATTGGAAATGCCCTGTCATTTGTAGTTATTGGCTTTCAGTTTTTCAGTCACTGTCACACATAATAGGAAGGCCACTTGATCCAGATCCAATCCTAACTATCTTTGATGTCAAGAACGAAAACCTAGTGTTGTCAAACAAAGAATATAATATGATTGCATTTGTCACACTCTTAGCATGAAGACTGATTTTACTTATTTGGAAAGGGAAAAAAAACCCATCCACTCATTCCGCTCTGATGAGGGATGTTATGCATTCTCCAGTTGGAAAAAATTAGGTTTTCACTGAAAGAGAAGGTCCACAAATTTTATGCCACATGGGAACCGTTCATTGATTATTTCAATGCATTGACTTAACTTTAAATTCAGCCTGATGCACACAAAAGTGCTGTGAGTATATTTGTACCAAGACAGCCCCCCTTTTTTCTCCTATCACACTTCCAAATTAGAACAGACTCTATGGTTAAGTCAAAAGCAGAATTCTGCAGAGGGAAACATGGGATGTGTCTGGGTTACCAACCTTATAGATTACCTATTGTGCACACTCTCATGGCTTTTTTAATTGCATGAAGAATAATCATTTATTATTAGCCAGTGTTGGCTCAGTTTGAGCAAACAAATTTCACAATTTGTTTCCTTTTACTGAGTGTTTATAGTGGCAGAGGATGGGGGAGAAGGTGTGTTTATGGAAGAGGGAGTCGTTGTCTGTGATACACAATGCTGGTGTCCTGCTGAGCTAAGCTCCACTGTGGAGTTCTCTCATCTATGCTATAGCTATGGGATGAACCTAATACCTTTGCTTCCTCTGTGTTTAGTGATGTTGCCCAGAAAAGTATAGTAGGCTTGTATAGTTCCAGAGTGTCAGTTTCATTTTTATCCCTGCCAGAAGTGCTCGACTGCTGGGAATTTGATTGCTTTTTTTTTATTATTATTATTATTATTACCAAGTCAGAATATATTTACTACTGCTCTGGTTGGATTTGAGTTTTGCAGAATAGGTCATACCTTAGAGTTTGCATTAGCTCAGCAGCACTTGATTTATCTTTCTTTTTTCATTCTTTCTTAAGTTTCTTTTGCTCTTATGTCACATCATGACCTCTACACACCATTTCAGATGTTAGCATAGTGCAAACTTTGAACTGTTATGTCTTGGAAATGTCATCTATTTCTCTCATGTGTAGGTGGAAATGTATTTGTTGTGGTTTACCCTTTTTTGTAATTCCAAAAGTATGCGTGTGTGTGTAGGTGGATGTTTGTGTGCTTGTGTGTGCTACCACGTGAGTCACACATTTATGAAAAGCACACAAGACCTGAGAATTCTCTCCTGTCTCTCTTTCTGTGTCTTGTTCTTGAACTCTTGCTTAGTGTGTACATTTCTGTCTTTTGCTCAAGTTTGCTCTCCGTCTCTCTGTCTCTCTATCTCTCTCTCTCTCTCTCTCTCTCTCTCAACTTCTTTCCATTTAGACAAATATTTTAATTGTTGAAGAAATAGAAAAGGTAGAGCCCTTTTAGTTAAAACCAGAATAATTTTTTTCCTGTTATTTATTGTTTTACAATTATTTAACATGACAAATCAATGTAAAGGGGAAGATGGTTCAATAAAGTAGTGTATATTGTCTCTCTCTATCTCAGCATGGAACCAATCTGAGGAGCAGCTTATGATGAATCAGTGACTGAAGATCATGGATTCAAATCTAGTCAGCCAGAAAGAGAAGAGAACAGAATAGAGAGAACATCTAGCCTACTCCTGCAAAAAAAAAAAAAAAAAGCTGCACCCCATCCCTGTCTGCTTCTCCTGTCTCCACCATCTGCATCACTGCAGCCAAAAACAGGGGGTAGCTGGGGGGTAGGGGCGGTTGTTTAGGCATGATTTGGAGAATAATTGGGGCAGATAGATGGAGAAAAGCATGACAGCTTGAGTAGGCCATGGGTGGTTCCACGCTGTTAATGTATGCAGTGTCGCTGTTGCTTAATTGTTCCTTTTTTCCAGCAATCAGCAAAAGGAGCCCTGAAATATTGAAGTTGCTGCTGTGAATGTCTCACCTCTATTGAGCAAAGTCTGTCACTATGGAAAGGCCACCAACAACAGAGTTACTCCTGGAGTTGAATAAGCTTCTGTTTCACACACAACCCACAGTGGTACACAAGTGCCCTAAACCGTGCCTGTGTCTTATAAATCCTTTGTAAATTCAACCAAAATCAAAATTGTGGTGGTTATATATCATAAATAAAAGTGTAGTCATTTCACCTCCTAGAGTATTATTATTATTATTATTATTATTATTATTATTATTATTATTCACTTTTAGCCTATTACACTATTCACATCACTGGTGGAATTATTGCTTCTAATCTGTGATTTATACCAATATATCCCAGCCAACACAGAGAAAGAGTGTTTTTTTTTTTTTTTTTGATTGCTCAGTGTGTTACTGTCAGGCCATGGAGACGGATGCAGTTGTAGACAAATTCAGGGTCAAAAGACAGGCAGAGAATTAGGCAATCAGAAAACAGCATAATGTAGACAAAAACAACAACAACAACAACAAAAAAACAGAATATCAAACACAGAGAATCAGGCTTGGTAAGTCAAGCGGGGATATGCTGGGTGTTACTTCCCAATTGAAAAACCTGCTTTCCTTTAAATCACCTTGTCTAAATACAGCAGCCTGAAACTGCACTCTGGAATAAGCCAAGCATTTAAAGAATAAACATAAACTACATTTGGTTAGCATAGCTAATATTCTCTGCAAACGGCATGGCAAATACAATTGTTAATGTGACAGATGACTAAGTCCAAATCGAAGTCTAGGTTAAATCTTTGGAACATGGTGTGTTTTTGTACCAAAAAAAAAAAATTAAAAGTAATACATGAAAACTAAAATGCAAATCTCCATATATATAACATACAAATACTTCCGGACCTGACTGTATATGTCATATATACTATATATATATATATATATATATATATATATATATATATATATATATATATATATATATATTTACACAGTCAGGTCCGGAAGTATTTGGACAATGACAGATTTTTTGTGATTTTGCCTTTATACACCATCACAATGGATTTGAAATAAAACAATCAAGATGTGATCGAAGTGTAGACTTTCAGCTTTGTTTTAAGAGGTTCCACAAAAATATGGCATTTACCATTTAGGAATTACAGCCATTTTCAACAAAGTACCTCCATTTTCAGGGGCTCAAAGGTATTTGGACAAAGTGACATAATTGTATATATAAAAATAATTTTAATACTTCGATGAAAATCCTTTGCAGTCAATGACTGCCTGAAGTCTGGATCCCATGTTCTCAAAACTCAAATTCTGAGTTTCCTCCCTGGAGATGCTTTGCCAGGCCTTCACTGCAGCCACCTTCAGTTGCTGCTTGTTTGTGGGTCTTTCTGCCTTCAGTCTTGTCTTCAGTAAGTGAAAAGCATGCTCTGTTGGGTTGAGATCAGGCGACTGACTTGGCCATTGAAGAATATTCCATTTCTTTGCCT
>CM040473.1:8556650-8589127 GCA_022758105.1 Pangasianodon gigas
TTTCTGGCAAAGTCTAATCTGGCTTTCCTGTTCTTGAATGTTACCAGTGGTTTGCACCTTGTTGTAAACCCTCTGTATTTACATTCATGAAGGCGTGTCTTGATTGTAGATTTTGACAATGATACGCCTACCTTCTCCAGAGTATTCTTGACTTCTGTTGATGTTGTGAAGGGGTTTTTCTTCACCAAGGAAAGGATTCCAGGCCTTTTGATGTTGTTGAGCTTACCAGTGCTTTCTTTCTTTTTAAGAATGTACCCAACTGTTGATTTGGCCACACCTAAGGTTTTTGCTATCTCTCTTATAGATTTATGTTGTTTTTTCAGCCTAATGATGGCCTCCTTCACTTGTATTGAGATCTCCTTGGACTTCATATTGGTAGCTCCAGTCGAACAGCTGCCAAATGCCAACTGAATACCTGATATCAACTCCAGAACTTTTATCTGCTTCATTTGTCTTGAAGTAACAAAGGAATGGACCGCACCTGGTCAAGTAACTTCTTGTCAGTCAATTGTCCAAATACCTTTGAGCCCCTGAAAATGGAGGTACTTTGTTGAATTATATATGAATTATATATGAATTGAAGCCATTTTCATTTTAATTTTCCATGTAAGCATGCAACATTGGGGTCAAGAATAAAATCAAATCATAATTCTGTCATTTTATTTTCTTCATCATATTGGTATTTTGTGGCCATAATTAAAGCTGAAATGTTTTAAACTAACAGGAAAAAGAAAATCCAAACTACATTTTGGATTTTCATTTTCTTGATAAACTGCAAACGGATTGCCGAAATTAAAATGGAAATGCAATGGATATTTTCTCTTTTCTTTTTCACATTAGGTTACATACCTAACAAAATGCAAATTAAAATATAAAATAGATAAATAAAATCAAAGTCAACTGCAAAGTGAAAGTATGTGATTCCCTTTTCAGCATGGACATGCTGTTAATGCCAACAAAGTAAGGGGGAAATGCAAACGATCACTGGAGCTGACTGCTAGACATTTATTTTTCATTTCCCACTTTGCCTTTCATTTTGAAGTTCTTCCAGTCTCCTAAGTAGCTATAGGTGTGGCTAAATAATTAAAACTTGCAGCTTACAGCAGCATGCACGAAATGGTTAGGGAATTAATGGATTTAGCAGATTGTCAGAGTCAAGATTTTGTTTTATTAAAATGTGAAGTGATATTTGATAGGCTTTGAGATATCCAATCTATTGCCGACATGGTGCTATGGAAAGCAAAAAGGGTCATGTAGGAACAAAACACAGTTTTGTATTTGATACGTTTTTAATGTAACTCTAATATTTATAGTTTTAGATTGCATTAATGCATAGTGGATGCATTATCTATTAAATATTATATGCTGATAAAGTAGATTGTTCAATGTAATAAAGTGTGTGTCTGATACTGATATCTGAAGTTGAATATTATTTCAACAAATTGACAATTGTGTGGTAGAAGGGTTTTTTTTTTGGGCCACTGGGTGAAATATTCAAATGTTATAATACTCAACTATCACATAATTGAACATAGCTTTATACCATGTTTCAGGCTCTACTATATAATGTTCTATAGGTCATAGCTGTAATTGTAATAGGGTAGAGCAGATCCAGTCCTGTTCCCAAACTTTATTCAGACCATTTTTGTCATCAATATTTAATTGAATTTGGGTGGCTGTAATTATGAAATATTCCATAGTTCAAAGATGCCATCCGCACAGTATGGTAGAGGAGCTCCCAGTGTTACCATAGTAAGTTGGAGCCCATTTTACTGTCAACATTTGCAGAAAATCGATCTTTGTCATTATGACTATCAATAAGTAATAAATTCTCTGTAATGTATCACAATGAGCACAGGAAGCACAGAGATGCATGTCTAAAA
This sequence comes from Pangasianodon gigas, assembly GCA_022758105.1. NCBI lineage: Eukaryota > Metazoa > Chordata > Actinopteri > Siluriformes > Pangasiidae > Pangasianodon > Pangasianodon gigas. The sequence continues at coordinate 8,558,534 of CM040473.1, forward strand.
GCACTTCTAAAAGCACAAATCAGAACTGTTTTGAAACCATATATTCTGGTCAGACAATACAAAAATAGAACTCTTTAACAATAATTCAGCTTTCTTGGAGAAAGAAGGATTGTGCGTATGATCCCAAGAACACCATACACACAGTGAATTACACAGGTGGGAGCATCATGATATGGGGCTGCTTTTCTGCAAGTGGTACAGGGACATTACATGAAATGTGAATGGAATGATGTACCAGTACATAGTAGAAGAGAATTTAATCTCATCAGCCAAGAAACTGAATCTGGGGAGAAGATGGATGTTTCAACAGACTATAACCCTAAGCATATAGTCAATAACTCAAGAATGCCTTACATGACCTAGCCAATCTCCTGACTCTTTAATCCCATTCATTATTTATGGAGGATTTTGAAATTCCATAATTTTAAGTCCATCAGTGGGACCCTCATAACCTTGGGGAATTGAAGACTATTTGCCAGGAGGACTAGGCCAAACCTGAACCACAATTCTTAACACTAGTTTTCCAGCACAAAATTAAATGTTACAGAAAAATGTTTGTATGTCACTAAAGAAAGCAGCATATTGCATAAGAGACCACTTTTCAGACAAAAAACATAATGAAGGCTGGTGGGTTTTGTATGCAAAAATAAGAGGCAAGTGCAACAGTCAAAGTCTCTAGAACTGTTGTTGGTTCTGCAAGATGCTTAGTAAAACCTACCAGCTAATTTCCTTATAAAACTGCTAATTTCTTTATAAAACTGTTTACTTTATAGTATTTTTTAATGTAATTTCATTATTTTTGATGGCATCTTTGCTCTACAGCATTTCTTTGCATGTGCCTAAGACTTTTGCACAGTACTGTATATTTTTTATTTTTTTCATATGTGTTTTTAGGCAGTGTATTTATAGTGCGATTACTTTATTCCAAAATCCAGGTATTCCTCAGAATTAGTTTGGATATCATCCCCTTCAAATATTTAATGAATCCCTATCATTCCAAATGACTGTCCGAAAACCCTTGCCAGTTTAGCAACTGTTATTGATTGTTCATCTTTGCTAATTACTTAAATTGTTTAATGAAATCATCAAATAACATTTTAATTAACAGTAACATGACTGTGTTTTTCCTTTAAATCAGTTCAAATAGTAAAAAGAGGTGCTATACATGTGCATTTACAAATACTTTCCAGCATTCATTTTATTCTGCCTGCTGTGTCTGTTTAGAAAAAGAATTTTAAGAAAATTCCTAGCCTTTTTTCCTGCTAGCTGTTCCCCTAATACTATTCATACCACTCTTAGAAGCAGCAATGTTGACTAGGCTCCACACTGGTGAGTGTAACACTCATCTCACCAATCACACTAACATTGTTATATCTTAAAGAAGTGTCCTTCAAGGTTTTTTGTTTGTTTGTTTTTGTTTTGTTTTTGTTTTTTACCATTAATGATTAGCTTCCTTAGTTTCCTAAGGAAGGTTTATTTTTTTTCTTGAGACTGTATTGTACATGGTGTTATAGGATTTTACATAGAACCTTTAAGGATTCTCATAAAGGCACAACGTAAGTCCCAAAGTCAACAAAATATTAATGACAAAATGTAATTATTATTATTATTATTATTATTAAAAACAGAATCATGCTCCCATTTGCTGATAAGTATGACACATTTGATCAACTGTCATTTCATATTGTTAGCTGAAAGCAGGGTCACGTCTGGAAGACAGTAAACAGAATAGTGTGTGTTCTTTTATATTTTCATAACAGACCTTCTCCTCAATGATATTCTACCAAAGTTTTGTAAAGCACATTTATGTATGGATTTCATGAGAATATTATCTATTTACAGTTTTTTTCAATTCTTTATACACTAACTCTGGAACTTGTGACACAATGACCAAAAACTGAAATGCATGTGCCTTATCCTACACTAATTCTAGACAAAAACACACAATGCTTCTCACTCATTTTGCAGTTCTAAACCACCCTTTTGACAAAATGCTACATACAATACTCTACATTTGACACAATCTTTATTGTTAAAAATATTTGTGTTCACATGGAAAACACTGCCATTCAGAATTCTACACTCAAACCACCAGTTTCATGAGCAAACACCTGTTGTGTTTCAATTAGCAACCATGGCTTTAGCAATAAGGTTGAACTTTCCTGTTTTGGAGAGACAATGGATGTCAACTTTGCAGAGAGAGGTAGAGCGAGAAGAGTGAGAGTCAGAGGAGGACTGAGGAGGAGGGATGAGCAAGAGAAGAATAAGACAACAACCTTTAGGAAAGCAATCTCTGAAGAGATTCAGGCCACTTTTGGTGACCACATTGTCAATCACTGTCTGACGATGAGGGAGGCAGTGCTGAGAGTCCAGCCAAAGGTGAGCCACTTCACTGTGGCTTCAATCATCTGGACATTGAAAAATGAGAATAAGTAAAAAAAAAAAAATCTACTCTCCTTACTGTAGTACTGCATATCAAGACAATACTCAATGATTACTGCTGAATACTGTAAAAAAATACCAATTGGACACTGTAAAGTCTGTACTGTAAACAGAAAATATGTTTTATGTATGTATGAAATTGGTAACTATATTCCTACTTTTTCGATGTACAGTTGTGGTAAAATGGCCGTGGTCAAGCATCAGCTGTGGACAGAGAGGAGGTGGGTTGAACAGGCAGATAATGCATGATGATTCTCACCTGTGTCCTATTACCTCCAATCTATTTATATGCGTTTCTTTGTGCTTTCAGTAACTGCCGTAACCAAAGAGAGAGTTGAATAGCTGGCAAAACACACACACACAGACACAAAGCATGAACTTGAACCTTGAACTTGAATGGGGCGAAAACTGCAAGCTAGTGATGGCCCCTTTTCAGATGAATTGGTTTGTTTACGTTGAGTTTTTGAGAGTGTGCTGAAAAGCGCAGTAAAAAAATAAATGCGAGCAAAAGCTTTGTGAAAAGTCACTTGTCTCCCAAGTCCTCTTTCCCTTCCCTACACGCCAGTGGTGCCGAAACCCGGGAGGAGTCGCCATCATGGAAACTTCTCTGCTTAGCGAGTTTGTTAAGTCCCTTGTCACGGAACATCAGGTACTCCTCTGCCTGCATCATGAACAACAGCAAGACAATCGCCCAGGAGCAGGCCAAGAACAGACGGGTGCTCCAGATGCTACTGCAACCAGCCACACCTCTTGTGCGAGTTAGAGCTGCAGCTAATATGTCCTCAACGGACGATCAAGAGGACTTTGTAGAGTTCTTCGAGAATGTCTTCACACACTAGCTCAAGGACTCCTGTCAGGACTCTCACGATGGTGGTTCCTGAGAGGGAGAAGCTGGGACCAGAGGTAAGCCTAAAAGGTGTGAGCCAATTCACCCCGGTCCCCTGTGGAGACCACTTCTAACTGTTCCAGAGAGCACAAGTTGCTAGGTTGCAAGTGGAATTCTTTGACATGTTTTTGCCTTTACCTGGTTGCACGGACCTCATAGAACACCAGATTAAGACTCCTCCAGGTGTGGCTATACTCAGCTGCCCCTATATTTTACCCAAACAAAAAAAAAATAGTTCTGGAGAACTCAAGGTTATAATCGGCATGGGAGTAGTCGAGGATTCCCACAGTGGTTGGAGCAATCTGGTAGTCTTGGTGCCCAAGGCCGATGGGTCGGTCCATTTTTGTGTGGAGAAAAGTCAATGTGGTGTATAAATTTGACGCATACCCAATGCCATGCGTTGATGAACTCGCTTTTACTCAGCACTGGGTAACCAAGGGGTATTGGCAGATTCCCTTGACTCCAACATACCAAAAAAATGGCCTTTTCCACTCTGTTTGGGTTATACCATTTTATCACCCTTCCGTTTGGTTTCTTTGGAGCCCCAGTGACGTTTCAACATCTCATGGACATAATACTATGCCTGCACAATGCATATGCCGCTGCTTAATTAGATGACATTATCATTTATAGTAATGATTGGCAGCGGCATTTACAACATCTGAGAGCTGTCCTGAGATACTTGAGATGGGTGGGACTCACAGCAAATCCAAAGAAGTGTGCAACTGGACAGTTGGAAGTACGGTATCTGGGCAGTACTTTGGCCATGGGCAGGTGCATCCCCAAATTGATAAGACAGCAGTGATTGTGGCCTGCCTGAGGCCCAAGACCAAAAAGGGGGTGAGACAGTTTCTGGGGCTGGCTGGCTATTGTCGGAGGTTTGTTCCTAATTTTTCGAACGTCACCAGCCCGCTGACTGACCTCACTAAAAAGGGAGCGCCAGATCCGGTCTAGTAGACAGCCGTATGAGCAGGCTTTGTGTGGGGGCCCACTGTTGCAATCCCCTGACTCTCTTTTGTTCTGCAGATTGACACAATGGACAGAGGGCTGGGGCATTTAGTTCCAGTGTACTTACAAGTGTTTCTTTGTGGTTTTAATAACTGCTATAACCAGAGAGAGCGGCAACACACAAACACACCCACATACACACACAGAGCCTGAACTTGAACCTTGAACTTGAATGGGTGAAAGTCACAATCTAGTGACTGCCCCTTTTCAGTTGAGTTGGTTTGTTTGTGTTGAGTTTTTGAAAATGCACTCAAAAGCACAGTGAAAAAAAATGAGAGCACCAAGCTTTGCCAAAAGTCACCTATCTCTTGAGTCCTCTTTCCCTTTCACACATACCAGGGTTCTACAAAAGTATTGTTACAGTATTGTTCTAAAAATAACAGTATTGTACACTATTATACATGCATACTTTACAGAACTGAAAGACTACCATGTCATGGTGGAAGAGAAAGCTTTTTGACAGCTCAACAGGAGAGTGAAATAGTCAAATTGGTTAGAGCCAACAATGCAATAACATTAAAGCAAATATAAACTCAAATCATAGAAGACCAAAGTATATTACAAAATATTGACTGGATGAGTTTAGCAAAACTTGATCAAAACTTGTCCAATGCTGAAACCATGGTGGTAAAAAAAAAACCAACAACAACAAAAAAAAAACCACATTTTAATATGTAGTCATTTTTTTCCAAAAAGTAAACCAACATTCAGAAACCAGGTGGGAAAGTAAGTACACCCTATAATAACAGTAACATGTAGAACCACCTTTAGCAAAAATAACTTAAATAAACATTTTCTATAGGAGTTTATCAGTCTCTCACATCATTTTAGATAAATTTTGGCCCTTCTCTTCTTTACAACACTTACACTTGACGTTTGAAGGCATTTACTTATGCACAGCTCTCGTAAGATCCCACCAGAGCATCTCAATCGGGTTGAGGTCTGGGCTTTGACTTGGCCATTCCAACACATTTTTTTTTCTTCTTTAGCCATTCAGATGTCGATTTGCTGGTGTCATTGGGCTCATTGTCCTGTTGCATGGCCAAATTTTGTCCCAGCTGAAGCTGCTGGACAGATGGCCTCACATTTGTCTTGAGAATATTCTGGTATAAAGTGGAATTCATCATTGTCTCAATGATTGCAATATTCCCAGGTCCTGTGGCTGCAAAACAAGCCCAAATCTTCACCCCTCCACCACCATGCTTGACAGTTGGTATGAGGTCTTTGTGGTGAGACACTTTATATTGTTTTCACCAACATCTCTACCTTGGTCTCATCAGTCCAAAGGATATTGTTCCAGAACTTTTGTGGTTTGTTCAGATGCAATTTTGCAAACCTAAATTGTGCTGCAATAATCTTTTTGGAGAGAAGGGGCTTTTTCCTAGCCATACTTGAATGAAAGCCAACTTGTACTTTCATGAAAATAAATATTTAATGTGCTTATAGATACTTGTAGGTCACGTGATGTAGCTCTTGGGTTTTTCTTTATATCTCTGAGAATTAACAGGTCTGAACTTTGGACTGAATTTGCTGGGACACACACTCCTGGGAGGATTGGCAACTGTCTTGAAGGCTCTCCGTTTGTAAACAATCCTTCTCACTGTAGACTGGTGAATTTCAAATTGTTTGGAGCTGGCCTTATAACACTTCCCAGATTGATGAACAGCAACAATTGCTTTTCTGAGGTCATGGCTGATGTCCTTTCTCTCGGCACGATGCTGACACACACCTGAGCGCTCCAGAACACCAAACTGCCACAGGTTCTGCTTTTATAGGGGTAATCACACTTCTAGATGATTAACTAATCTTGTGTATTTCATTAGTAACACCTGGCTGCTAATTACTCTCTTAATGTTTGTGGAAATAGGAAGGGTGTACTTATTTTTTCCCACCTGGTTTCTGAATGTTGGTTTACTTTCTCAGGGAAAAAAATGAATACATATTGAAATTTGTTGTGTTTTTGTTGTTGTTGTTATTGTCATCTGAGGTTATTTTGCAACAGTTAAACCTGCCACGGTAGGTGTGATTCCCTTCCGTGACACTGGAGGGCGCCAACGAGTGAGGATAGTTATTAAAATGCATCAATTGAGGAAGGAGAGCTTCCTGGTTGACCTTTTCTTTTAACCATGGCCTGGGTTAGCTAGTGCACTTAGCCAGCCAAACATTTAAAAGTTAAGAGACTTATGTTTCTGTGCTTCACTAGAGTTATCTGTTGTTCCTTTTTTGTACTTCTATGGCACATGTATTGTTTGGAGTTTGCATCAGAGCCTGCAAAGGATTTTGCCATGGAGTTGTAGACTAAGAAAAGACTAAAGACTGTTGACCTGTTGTTGAGCTGTCCAGAGCAGTCTAACCTCATTTGGATTATTTTTTGATTTTTCATTATTTTACTTGGACTACTCATCATACGCTTCTTATTGTTTGTTTTTTCCAACCCTAATACTGCACTGATAAACTCTGTTGCCCCAGTTTATTGCTCTGCTTAACTACAGTGTTATTGTGTTATTTACTGTTATTTTCATGTTGCTGGTTTATGATTACTGATTATGTTACTTATTTTACTGATACACATTATCTCATTTGTTCATAATTCAGAAATCATGTACGTATTTGATTTGATTATGTTGTATGGTGGATTTCAATGCTATTAATGCAAAGCTTTTTTTCTTTTTAGTGTAGTGTTACACAAAAAAAAAAGTCCTCCTGAAGATTATCATAGTAGTGATTTCTACTCATCATAATGTTTTCCACTGAGCACATCCATGTTCAATTGGTTCTCAGAAATGTCTTCATTTGATGATGTGTGTGTCATTTGAAGACAAAATTTCATTTTAAAAACACATAACATTGTTTTGAGTTCAGTGTTTGCAAGGGATTTGTGGAGTTTTGTGTTTTGTATTTGAGTTTTTGAATTTGTGTTTAGTTGAGAAAACTGAGAAAAACTGAAATAATCTAACCCATAAGTCAAGGTCTGAGTGAGTACAGAGAAGAACCAGAGACAGGGAAAGGGATGTATTAATTACTCAATAATTAATGCTGGAGTCTATAAGTTTGAACTGTCTCTTGCTTCCTGGACAAATAACAGCTGCAATGAAAACATTGCCAAGTCTTTGTGTCCTCCTCCCCAACTTCCCCCAACCACCTCTGCTGAAACTATGGATTATAATGATGGCTTTGTGTATGAGTATAAACACTTAAAGAACGATGTTACTCTATATTTAAATGGAAAAAAATGGAAAACCCACGTACTTGAAAATTCCTTAAAATTGTGGTCTAACAGATAGTTGTTTAATTTTCTCAAAAAGTGTTTAAATTCACTACTATTACTGTTGCACTCAAAACAATACTTAGGATGAGACAGAAGACTTACCATTATACTTGCCCTTATGTAGTTCTCCACTAAGCACTTAAATAAGCACAAGCTGTACTAACTCCTATCTAACAAGCTTTTAGTTTGATGGTATTCTTAGACCCTGTCCTATTGTATTACTATAAGGATATATTTTCGATGGAGACTACATTTACAATACATTACATTTACACCATTTAGCAGATGCCCAGAAGGCAAGTAGTTCTGGACAAGGGCACCTACTAAATGCTGTAAATGTAATGTAAATGTAGTTGTATCCAACTTTCAACATTCTGTTTTTATATCACTACAAGTAAACAGTTTGAAATTCTGACCAGTGGTAATTGCACAAACACTACAGATGTGGCAGAGATTAAGTAGGAAAAATACTGGATTATTCTTTTACATTTTTTTTCTTTTTTTTTTACAATTGCTAAGAAGGATTACTCACTACCAAGTTCACTTTTTCAAAGTTCTTCACATTTTTTAAAATAGTTTTGACACAAAATGTATTTAGTGAACAGTCTTCAAAATTTTTATGTATATTTTTTACTCTTTTTTCACCATCAGCAATACTTTGACTCTGTACAGCCCAATTTACAAATGTTCATGTTCTTTGTAATTGTATCAAAATGATTAAATTAAAGTTCAAACCAAAGGGACAGGAGGTTGGATGTCAAACTGATAGTGGATAGCTAAGTGAGAAACAGCATATTAAACTGAATCAAAATCCTAAAAGGCCACAGTAAGTGTTCTGGGTCAGAGAGGTAGCAACAGCACTGTGTGCACAGGAATATCATACCATAAATCCTGAATTGACCCATGAGCTCCATGGAAGGCTTGAGCCTGAAAGGGATAACATGGGATTTTTTTAAACTACATTATTTACTAGTATTGAATCACACAGAACCACACAGGTAGAAATATGACCAATTTTCTTTTGTTATGGTTAGATTTTTTGGTTCTAGCACTTTTAATTCATTTGTATTTTTGTATATTCTGTAAAATGACTGTAAGATTTTGTTTGTAATTGAAATTGAAAATTTAAAACATTTAATAATATATTATATAAAGTATTTTTCTGTCACTTCATTTCTGCTTATACAGTAAAGGTATATATTTCTTGGTAACACTTTACAGTACTGTTCACTAACTCTTAGGTAACTATGCAGGAACCAAGGAACTAACTAGTAGTTCTCTATTAACACCCAAGTCAATGATATTAACTACTAGTTAATACTGAGTAATTACTCAGTAAGTAATAGAGAAGTAATGGTTTAGAAGTTTATTATGAAATGAGCAATAATTACCAAGTACTATGCAATTAATTACCAAGTCTTATATATATATATATATATATATATATATATGTATACACCGATCAGCCATAACATTATGACCACCTGCCTAATATTGTGTTGGTCCCCTTTTTGCTGCCAAAACAGCCCTGACCCGTCGAGGCATGGACTCCACTAGATCCCTGAAGGTGTGCTGTGGTATCTGGCACAGAGACGTTAACAGCAGATCCTTTAAGTACTGTAAGTTGCGAGGTGGGGCCTCCATGGATCGGACTTGATGGCCAGCACACCCCGCAGATGTTCGATTGGATTGAGATCTGGGGAATTTGGAGGCCAAGTCAACACCTTGAACTCTTTGTCATGTTCCTCGAACCATTCCTGAACAATTTTTACAGTGTGGCAGGGCGCATTATCCTGCCGAAAAAGGTCACTTCCATTAGGGAATATCGTTGCCATGAAGGGGTGTACCTGGTCTGCAACAATGTTTAGGTAGTTGGTATGTGTCACATGATGTAAAAGAAAATGTGATTTATCAGACCAGGCCACCTTCTTCCATTGCTCCGTGGTCCAGTTCTGATGCTCACCTGTCCATTGTAGGCACTTTTGGCAGTGGACAGAGGTCAGCATTGGCACTCTGACAGGTCTGTGGCTACACAGCCCCATTCGCAGCAAGCTGCGATGCACTGTGTGTTCTGACACCTTTCTATCATAGTCAGCTTTAACTTTTCAGCAATTTGTGTTACAATAGCTCTTCTGTGGGATCAGACCAGACGGACTAGCCTTCACTCCCCACGCGCATCAGTGAGCCTTGGGCGCCCATGACCCTGTCGCTTGTTCACCGGTTGTCCTTCTTTGGACCACTTTTGGTAGGTACTAACCACTGCATACTGGGAACACCCCACAAGGCCTGCCGTTTTAAAGATGCTCTGACCCAGTCATCTAGCCATCACAATTTGGCCGTTGTCAAAGTCTCTCTAATCCTTACGCTTGCCCATTTTTCCTGTTTCCAACACATCAACTTCGAGAACCGACTGGTCACTTGCTGCCTAATATATCTCAATCCTTGACACGTGCAATTGTAACGAGATAATCAATATTATTCACTTCACATTTCAGTGATCATAATGTTATGGCTGATCGGTGTGTGTATATATATATATAGCTCCAGAGGGTCCCAAGCCATTGCAACAGGAAGGGCATCTGGCGTAAAAACTGTGCCAAATCAAATATGCGGACCAATTTGACGGCCCCACATATATATAGCTCCTGAAGAACTACTAGTTAACTACTGATTAATTACTAATTATCAGCTCCTCAAAGAGTCTTAGTTCCTCAAACAGTCTTATGTAGATCTACCAGCTGATGCAAAGTAGAAGCACTAGTATCCAACTCCAACACTCACAGTAACAACACAGTATTTTTTTAATACTTTAGTCTTATAAACCTAAAAAGGCATGTTCAAAGGAGGCAGAGGTCACTCTGTATTCACCACCATCCATTTAGATATCTCCTTAGACCTTTATATGTGTCAATATGCACACTGGCCTATAAATGAGACTCTACAGACTCTAGCTAAAACACTAGTGTCTAGCGGAATTCATTTCTTACTCCCTGTATTTTTCTCCAGGAGTGTGTCCATGTCACCCTTGAATAATCACCAATCTTAAAGAGATGACTCATATAAATACATTATTCTGTGTGTGTCTTACTTTCATGGTCTTTGCAATATGTTTTCCAAATATTACCAAATGTTATTTGCATATGAAAAATAATATAGTGCTGCTAAGTGCTGCTAAGTTAATGATGTTACTGACTGAAATGTACTGTGTCGTTGAAGTAATGATGATCTGAACAGTATTGTAATGTGAAACACATGATAACTCATTACTAATTATTGAAGTGTTACTGTTTCATTCCCTAGGAAGTAATGATGATCTGGAACAATATTATAAAATAAACAGATGATAACTAATTACTAATTATTGAATTGAGTTTCTATATTCTTCCTGGCAGCTTGAACCAATCTGGCTTTTCGCACCATTCTGTGTAAACTCTAGAAACTGTTCAGGAGATCAGCAGATTCTGAAATAATCAAAAAAACCAACCTGGTGCCAACATCAAGTCACAGAGATCACACCTTTCCCCATTCTGATGTTTGATGTGAACATGATGTGAATGGTTTATACACTATGAATTAGACTTTATTAATAAATGCTTGTATTGGTTTATAATTGGGGATCTGTTATTTGAAAAGGCCTAATAAATACATTATTATGTGTATTCTATTTGCTAAAGTAGAGTTTAGTTATCACTAATTAGAAGCTAAAAATCACTAAACGTTCAAGTCAAGCTAATTTCATGTTGCTTTGGTAGCAAAAAATAGTTGAATACCAATAGGCCAGTATATGTTGCATCCACAAATCTGACAGCACCAAAGCTGAAAATAACAACTGTCTTATCTCTGATGAAAAGTAACCCACTGAACAATAATTAAGAGTAATAGAATATTAAAGAATTTATATTGAAAAATATATTAATGCTTGAATATAGGACACATATTAGTAGTATTAGTGATTTCAGATGTCTGCAGAAGTCAACTGACGCTACCTAGAACCTACAGGTATTATATATCGTGTCACAGCCAGGGCTGGACTTTCTGTGTTTCCCTGTTTCCCCCTTCTTCGTATTTCCAGTGTTTTCTCTCTCTTTCGTTTCTGTGTGTGTGTGTGTGTGTCTCTGGGCATAGCACTCTCCTCTCCTGATTGAATCAGTGAATGCACCTGATCCATAGATCATTAGATGGTTCTTCAGCCACTCATCGCCAGATTGTTCCGGCTTCCAGTGCGGTACATGTCAGGCCTCCTAGTGTTTATATTTGCTCTTTGACGTTCAGTGTTTGTTCACTTACCCTGTCGTTTCCCTGTGCATTCCAGGATCACATCTTCCCCAGTCTGTTTGCCTGCCTACTACCCATTACACACAGCCATGCTTTGGTTTCCCCATGGTCTCTCATTCCACCGACCTGGGTTTAAGCCCTGGCTTTGCCTACTACTCAAGCCCGCTCGCACTCTACATTGTATCCCTTCCCCCATGGCGCATCCACTGAGTGTCCGACTTCCACACCACTGAGACAAGTTTGAATCCCAGCCTAGAGCATGCTCCTTTACCATACACTCCCACCTAACCCCACTTTTAATAAAACCCATTTAACCTTCTTCTTTGTGTCTGTGTTCTGCTGCTGGGTCCCCTCATTCTCATTGGTTATAATATGTTGCCAATTATACACTAATAAGAGTTGAATATAGATTATTAATTTCTGCTCAATTGAATGATTATAATTTATCCCAACTAATAATGCATTTATTGGTCATTTTCACACAACAGATCCCCAAACAATACAGGCGTTTATGAATAAAGTCTTATTCACAATGAATAAACTACAACCCCATTTCCAAAAAATTTGGGACGCTTTGTAAAATACGAATAAAAACAGAACGCAAAGATTTACAAATCACATAATCCCATATATATATTTTTTTGCAACAGAGCATAGACAACATATGAAATGTTTAAAGTGAGACATTTTACTATTTTATGAAAAATATTAGCTCATTTGGAATTTAATGCCAGCAACATGTCTCAAATAAGTTGGGACAGGGCCATGTTTACCACTGTGTAGCATCTCCTCTTCTTTTAACAACAGCTTGTATACGTTTGGGAAGTGAGGAGATGAGTTGCTGGAGTTTTTCGAGTGGAATGTTGTCCCATTCTTGCCTGATATAGGATTCCAGCTGCTCAACTGTCTGGGGTCCTCTTTGCTGTATTTTTCGCTTCATGATGCGCCAAATACTTTCAATTGGTGAAAGGTCTCGACTGCAGGCAGGCCAGTTCAGCACCCAGATTCTTCTGCTATGAAGCCATGCTGTTGTAGGACGTGCGGTATGTGGTTTGGCATTGTCTTGCTGAAATATGCAAGGCCTTCCCTGAAAAAGACGTCGACTGGATGGAAGCATATGTTGCTCTAAAACCTGTATATACCTTTCAGCATTGATGGTGCCTCTCCAGATGTGCAAGCTGCCCATGCCATATGCACTAATGCATCCCCTTACCATCAGAGAGGGTGGCTTTTGAACTGAGCACTGATAACAAGTCGGATGGTCCTTCTCTTCTTTAGTCCGGAGAACGCGGCGTCCATGATTTCCAAAAAGAACTTCAAATTTGGACTCGTCTGACCACAGAGCAGTTTTCCACTTTGTCTCAGTCCATTTTAAATGAGCTTTGGCCCAGAGAAGACAGCGGCATTTCTGGATCATGTTCATATATGGCTTCCTGTTTGCGTGGTACAGCTTTAGTCTGCATTTGTGGATGGCATGATGAACTGTTTAATGACAATGATTTTTTGAAGTGTTCCTGAGCCCATGCAGTGATATCCATTACAGAAGCCTGCCTGTTTTTGATGCAGTGCCGTCTGAGGGCCCGAAGATCACGGGCATCCAATATTGCTTTTTGGCTTTGTCCCTTACGCACAGAGATTTCTCCAGATTCTCTGAATCTTTTCATGATATTATGTACTGTAGATGATGAGATGTTTAAATTCTTTGCAATTTTATGTTGTGGAACATTACTCTGAAATTGTTTCACTACTTGCCCGTTGGCCGAACCTCTGGCCATCCTTACTTCTGAGAGACTTCTCTGGCCATCCTTTCTTCTGCCTCTATAAGATGCTCTTTTTATACCCAATCATGTTACTTGCCTTTGCCAATTAATTCAATTAGTTTTAAAATTTTCCTTCAGCTGTTTCTGGTTAGTATTATTTACTTTTCCAGCCTTTTGTTGCCCCCATCCCAACTTTTTTGACACATGTTGCTAGCATTAAATTCCAAATGAGCTAATATTTTTCATAAAATAGTAAAATGTCTCACTTTAAACATTTCATATGTTGTCTATGCTCTGTTGCGAATACAATATGGGTTTATGTGATTTGTAAATCTTTGCATTCTGTTTTTATTTGCATTTTACAAAGCGTCCCAACTATTTTGAAATGGGGTTGTATTTACAATAGTCTAATTCAGGATTTATTGAACAAAGAACAAGACCTTAATTAATCTTTAATTGAAAATTAATTTATATGTGCTCTTTAAAATAAAGCATTACCATTGTTTTTACTAGATGAATTAATTTGCTTGCCCAGATGACAGACAGTCAAACTGTCAGATAACTACAGCTAGTACAATTCTTATGAATAACCACACTGATAATTTATAGTGATATGGTGTGCAGTGTTACCTGTGTTTACACCAGCAGTTACATAACTCAACAGAATGACTCAAAGTCTTTCGGTGTCAATGTGAGGTAGTGATCTTCAGTGACAGAAAGCAGAGAAACTTTTAGTAATGTGAAGTGGGTGGGAAGAGTAATATGAAAAAATTGACTTTATACAAATTGGAAGTGAAGATTTGTGGTGACTACCATTGTGAGTGAGGGATTGTTGCCCTTGTCACCCACCACTACATAAACAATTTAAATGTTATAAATTACCTGGCAAACTGAATAGCAAACCAATGTTAGTATTGTAATGAGGCATATGCAGTGACAGTGGTTATGTAGAAAGAATATATTTCAATTTGTGAGTCAGGTGGACACTTTAAAGTTGTTTTTTCTTTGTGAGGAGCACTATATGCTAGATCTTAATTACAAGGCTCGTGTTTCTGTGAAAATCTGATAGGACCAGAAACATGTCAGAGCCACATAACATGCCAGCCTAAGAGACAACACACAGTATGCAACCTACATTAAAATCTAAACACATATGCCTGTTTAAAAACTGCAAATCCAAACTGAGCAGCTCAAGAATATATATGACTGGTTTGCCAGAGAACACTGTTTAATATTCACTGTTTAATATTCATTTAATATTCCATACTCAGTAATAATTTTTTTAACAAGAAATATTAAGCACAGCAGTTTTAACAATGAAATCACATTTTTTCTTTTTCTATTAGTGATCCCAGAAAAAGTGCTGATCATATACTTGTTTTATTAGTGACTACAGCAAAATTGCTGATAATATACTTGTTTTTATATGTAGCCAGGGAAATACCCCATAAATTCATCTTTGTAGATGAAGCTGGTTTAGCCTGGCTGGTTTAACCTGTAGAGGTAGGAATTTGATTGGAAGAAGAGCAACAGTTGATGTTCTGGGCCAGAGGCGAGCAAAGATACCTATGTGTACAGCCATTTCTGATGATGGACTGCTATTACACAAACCACTCATAGGGCTATACAACTCAGACCGGCTAATATCCTTTGTGGATGACCTATATAATAGGCTGGTACCAGCTGATGGAGGTGGGCAAAGGAGGCAAAATCTTGATACATATGTCATTATTTGCGATAATGTGTCATGTCACCACTCTGCAGACATCACAGAGTGGTTTCAAGTGCACCAAAGAATGATGTCGCTATTCCTTCCACCCTATTCCCCTTTTCTGAATCCCATAGAGGAATTCTTTTCCTCATGGAGGTGTAAGGTCTATGACCACCAGCTGCATAACCAGATGTCCCTTGTGGATTCCATGAATGCTGGGTGCCTGGACATCACAGTGGAGAGTTATCAGGGATGGATCTTGCCTTCTAAAAGGTTTTTTCCCAGGTGTATAGCCAGAGAAATCATCCAATGTGATGTAGATGAAAATTTATGGCCCAATCTACAGGACCGAACTGACTGACTTGACTGCTCTGTACACACTGTATATGCTGTATATAGTGCATATAGTTTTGTAACTCGATTTTTATTTATTTATTTTTTTCAAATTATGCATTTCCTTTTGTTTGCTTTCTTTGGAATTCCAGCACTATATGCAAGAAATATATAAGGAAAACATATTGAAGGGTTTTGCTGAATTACTGAATCATTTCTTTGACATACGTTACATTCTGTGGCAATGGAAGTGTAATTTCTCAATCATTATTTGACAATACTGGTGAACTAGTCTACTCTAGGCTTTGAATGATGTAGTAAGAAATAATTTGATAGCTGAGGTGCCTTTTGGAGGCAAAATGAACTGCTGTGCCAAGCTGTGCTTTGGTAATGAGAACTGTGTTATAGTTTTGAAAATGTGTCTTTAGTGTTGAGAAAAAAAGCTGAAAAAAGCTGAAAAAAGTAAAAAGCTGTTCTCCATGTAAATATATTCAATGTATATGCAATGAATTTAATGTTACATTGTTTTATAAAAACTTTTGTTCAGTTTTTAAAGTCTGTTATGTGTAATGCTTTTACTTCCCCAATCAAGTATTGAAAGAAAATATTTCACAGCAACCTACTAAAGAGGAAAATTGTAGTGTGTGTAATTAGTAATGAGTTACAATGTGTTTCACTTTACAATATTGTTCAAGATCATCATTACTTTCCAGGGAATGAAACAGTAACACTTCAGTAATTAGTAATGAGTTAACATGTGTTTCACTTTAAACACTGTTCCAGATCATCATTACTTCCTAGGGAACAACACAGTAACACTTCAGTCAGTAACATCATTAACTTAGCAGTACTTTAGTCATTATTTTACATATGCAAATAACATTTGGTAATATTTGGAAAACATATTGCAAAGACCAAGAAAGTAAGACACATAGAATAATGTATTTATATCAGTCATCTCTTTAAGATTGGTGATTATTCAAGGGGGACATGGACACATTCCTGGTGAAAAGGTACGGGTAGCAAGAAATGAATTCTGCTAGACACTAGTGTTTTAGCTAGCATCTGTAGAGTCTCATTTATAGGCCAGTGTGCAAATTGCTCATATTGGCACATACAGTATAAAGGTCTAAGGAGAGATCTAAATGGATGGATGGATGGTGGTGAATACAGAGTGAACTTTGCCTCCTCTGAGAATGCCTTTTTATGTTTATAGGACTAAAGCTTAAATATATATATATATATGTGTATATATATATATATATATATATTTTTTTTTTTAATTTGTTGCAGGAGATTGCACGCTTGGCCCTGCTGTTCAGTGTGGTAGTAGAGAAGCCCTCCTCTTATCATGAAGTACGAGGTGGGCAATGCCTAGTTGGCCTGCTGATTTTCTCCACCTGTAGCACCTGCCCCAACAGTGTTTCAGGCGGTCGTTTTCTTTATGCTCATGCCCAATGTTGCCCTCATGGGTTGCCTGGAGAAATAGAGAGGAGACTGGGTTTGTGTTGCTATCTCACCCTCCGCTCCTGCATCAGCGCTGTCCTCCACCTGGGCCAGGTATGCCGGTTGGGCCCAGGTCAGGTTCTGCCGCAGTCGTCTTTGCTGTCTCCTGATCCCGGTGGCCTTTGCAGGTGTGGATGGATCTGCAGGGAACCTCGGCCAGTCTCTCCCTAAAAGCAGAGGCACAGGAAGTTCAGGCACCAAACCAACTAATAGTGGCCTCTCACCTGCATGGTTCCCAACCCGGACCTGGGCAGTGGGGAACTCTTGGACATCCCCGTGCATGCAGGACACCAAGATGCTCTCCTGTCACTGCAGCTGCTCAGATCCTGGTGCCGGGGCATTATCCCGGTGGGGACTGGGGAAGAACTCTCTTTGCTCAACCATTTCCTTGGGGGTACCGGGGGACTGCATGCTGACTGCTTTGCACTCTTTGGGTGGTAGAGCCCTCAGGAATTTATCCATGACGACCCGCTCTGTGATTTTGGATTTGGTTCGCCTTTCCGTCTGCAGCCACCTCTTGGTCATGGGAAGCAGGACATCCATTTGGTTCCTGGGGTGGCTCTGCTCCTGTAGACCCACTTGTGGAACTCTGCCGCCGCACTGGTGGTGGACAGTCCATGGCGCACCAGGGTGTCGTAGTTGGCTGCCTCCCATGGCAGGCCTCCCCCAAGAAAAAGGGGGCGATAATCTGGTCCCAGTCCCCCTTAGGCCATTCATTGCGGGTGGAGATGTATATAAGAAGGCCTCGGCGTTGTCGTCCACCGTCATCTTGGCGAGGAGGCTCTAAGCATCTTGGAAGGGGTTGGGGAGCGGAGCGGCAGTGGGCATACTTAGCTTACAGAAGACTAGTAATTCTACGGTAGTGGTGCGGAGCCCTACTGCCAGCTCTTGGGTGACCCCATGTTGTTGGAGATTGGTCTCCAGTAGGTGCTTTAGAATTGGGTCCATGGTGTGGTTGGGGGCTGGGTCTGTGTTGGTGCCCACATTCTCCACCAGTGTAGTGACTCAGCAATGGGCAGAACACAGATATAGCATAGACAGGATGGGTGCAAAAAGAGTGAATTTATTTTCTTAAGGTGAGGGAGAAGTGGCAGGTGTGGTGGCGAAGGTAGTGTGAGCAATGCTGGCTTTGAGGGTTGTGGGCTGTGTTGGGGTGCTAGAGAGGCGTGTGTCAGTGGGCTTCGTGGGCCAGGCGTAATGGCACGGGCTGGAGGGTGGCGGCATCAAGAAGTCTGGGGCTTTCCCTTGGGTGCTGGGGATGAGAGCTCTTGGCGAGGTGCAGGAGGTGAGCGTTGCTGTCGTCGCAGTGCCCTTTTATACTCTCTCATCTACTCTGTGAGAGTGAGCAGCCACCGCAGTCATTATCGGCCACCAGCTGTGCTCTATTCTTCTGCCCCACCCCTTGGCCATGTGCTCGGTCACCACCAACAACAGTGGTGCTGAAGTTGCACTGTCTGTTCAGCACCCAGTCAGCAGTTGTGCAAGGAGCGTGCAGTGCTTTGTGCGTGTGGACTGGAGGCCCACCGTCACAATACACTCACCATCCAGTACAGGAATACCTGTACACCTGCCCATTTATGCAGTTCTCTAATCAGCCAATCATGTGGCAGCAGCACAATGCATAAAATCATGCAGATACAGGTCAAGAGCTTCAGTTAATGTTCACATCAAACATCATAATGGGGAAAAAGGTGATCTGTATGACTTTAATTGTGGCATAGTTGTTGGTGCCAGATGGGTGGGTTTGAGTATTTCAGAAACTGTTGATCTCCTGGGATTTTCACACACAACTCTGTGTCTCTAGACACAGACACTCTGTGTCTCTAGAGTTTACACAGAAAGGTGCAAAAAGAAAAAAGATCCTGTGAGCTGAGGGTCTGCAGGCTGAAACACCTTGCTGATGAGAGATTTCAGAAGAGAATGACCAGACTGGCTTGAGCTGACAGGAAGTCTATAGTAACTCAAATAAGCACTCTTTACAACTGTGGTGAGTAGAAAAGCATCTCAGAATGCACAACACATCAAACCTTGAGGTGGATGGGCTACAACAGCAGAAGACCACATCAGGTTCCACTCCTGTCAGCCAAGAACAGAAATCTGAGACTATCATAAGCACAGACTCACCCAAACTGGACAGTTGAAAATTAGAAACCAAATCACCTGATCTTTTTCCAGACTGCAGGAGCAGTTCCTCAAACTAGTTAGGTGGAATCGTAGATTGTGAGGAAGTTAGTTAAAGGAAGAGGCAAGACCACAGGTCAAGTTCAAGCAAGAGTTTTACAGTTTCTGCTAGACATGTTCTAACTCATGTGTAGAACTTATTGTTAATGTTTGTGATAGTATGTTTATGTTTATTTCTTTGGTTTTTGAAAGTGCTAGTAGGGCCTAAAACAACTTGTAGGATTTGGCACGAATGTGTAGGAGAGGGGTATAACTGAAGTCATTAAGGTAAAAATTACTTCTTGGAATTGCAGAGGGCTACAGAATATAATCAAAATCAAACAGGTGATAGCTAGCCTAAATCAGTTACAATCTAAACTGATATTTCTTCAGGAAACACATTGCCTAATTATGTATCCAAAATTCATAAAAGATGGGTGGGACAGACTTTCTCTGCCTACTTTTGTTCTCATTCAAGAGGAGTCATTATCTTAATCCACAAATCAATTCCATTCCAAGCCAGCAAAGTTATAAGAGATCCTGCAGGGAGTACAAGGCACTTTACTAAACAAACTGCTAAACCTGGTAAATATACAGTATATGGCCCCAGTGAAGACAATCCTAAATTCTACAATTGTGTTTTTCTTACTTTATCATCTCTCTTAAGCTGGTATGTCATTGGTGGTGAAATCAGTGTTACTCCACATCCAATTAAAGACCATTCATCCGGTACAGATCAGTCACATAAACAATCTAGGAAAACAATACAATATTTTATTAATGATCTGGACCTAATTGTCATATGGAGAGAGATGCACCACAACAACCTACAATTCTCATGCTACTCTGGCACTCATCAATCCTATTCAAGAATAGACTATTTTCTAGTCTCAGTAGTACTCATGTCAAAAATCAGCAACTGCAGTTAAAAGAGTATACTTTTGTCAGACCACGTCCCTATAGAATTTATGTATAATGAACCTAAATTACGAGGAGACCCACCAAAATGGAGCTTTCAAAAGAAATGGCTCCTAGATGAGAAATTTAAAGTATATGTTGATAAACAAATACAGATTTTTTTAATACGACACAAACCTTTGCTAGCATTAAATGGGAGGTATTATAAGTATTTATATGAGGCATGAAGGTAAGATTTACAAGTAGTAAATCAAAAGAATTTAAAAAACAAATTAATCTGCTTGATTCAAAAATAAAGACCTTGGAATTAAATCTATCAAATATAAACAACATTTCCATCCAGCAAGAGCTACTTTCACTAAAAGTGCAATATAATTAAATGTCTTACAAGAAGACTGCTTCTTATCTAATGAAACTAAAGCCATCATACTATGACCAGGTTCAGAAATCAGAGAAACTTCTGGTATGGAGAATCAAATAACAACAATCTGAGAGGACAATCAACTCCACACAGGGTAGCAGCTGTAAAATTACTACAGACCAAATTGAGATAAATAATACCTTTAAATCTTACTTTAAATCCTTATATACATTCACCAAGCACTTTATTAGGAACACTATACTAATACTGGGCAGGGCCCCCCTTTACTCTAAAAACAGCCTCAATTCTTTGTGGCATGGATTCCACAAGATGTTGGAAACATTCCTTTGAGATTTTGGTCCATGTTGACATGAGCGCATCATGCAATTCCTGCAAAACAATGTCATACTCTACTTGACAAACCTGAAACACTCTATACTCTCACTCCTGATCTAATAACACACTTTGGGAAATTCTTGGGCTATAATCAATCCAAATCATTAATGTTATTACTAAATAATAGTGAAAGACATACACTACCCATCTCTCCAATAGGTCCCATGAATATGCTGAAAATGAATATCCTGCCTAAGATACTATACCTGTTTCAAAATATTCCAAAGAGCCCTCCAATGTCCTTTTTCACAACAATGAAAAAGCTCATCACCAAATTTATCTGGAACTATAGACAACCTAGAATCTGTTTGACATTACTATATTTGCCATATGATGGGTGGTCTCCAACTTCTAAACCTACATTGGGCAACCCTACAATGAACAATAGTTTTATTTACACTCTAACCCTCTCCCTGCTTAGTTGCAAACAGAATCACTTTTTACCCAATTCAAGCTACCATTTAATTTATACCTATAATGTCTGGTGCAAAGTACACAAGTATTTAGATGAGTAAAAGGGCTCTATCCTTCTTTATTCCAATCTGGGAAAATCTTTTTAAGCCTGCTAAATCAGATTTAGATTTTAAATTATGGTTTGAAAATACAAAATAATGAATACAAAAAATACCAAGATTTATATAAAGATCACATACTGATGTCTGGAGATTTCTGGAGATTTCAACAACATTTGATATCCCAAAGAAACACTTCTTTAAATACTTGCAACTCAGAAACTTTATTTCTTCTGGCCAGGGGGACAAACTTACTGAACCCACACTGTCAACTTCAGAGATAATAATGTCCCAACACAATCAATGTAGAGGGCAGATTTCCCTGCTATAATATGCTAGTATCCAGCTCAAAAGAAACTTCAGAAGGTAACTTAAACTCTTGGAAAGGGGAACTCCAAATTGACATCTCACCTGAGACTTGGCAGAATATATGCCAAACCATTAACAGTAAACTAAAACTATTACGGTACAATTGGAACATGAGAACATACATTACCCCTGTTAAACTAAATAAATTTTAGGATAACATGCCAGATACATGCAATAAATGTGTCAGGGATTTCCCGAGTGCTGAGCGCTGCATGCCGAAGTGCTTAGTGTGCATAAGCAGCTTGCTTCACTCAGAGTGCACTTCCGTGTAGTCATGTCTCTGTTTACTTTGTCATGTGTATTTTGTTTTGGTTCAGGTCTTGTCTCCTCCCTTGTATTGTCATTGGTTATATCCCTCTCATGTCCTTATCTCTCACCTGTTCCTAGTTTTCCCTTTGATTAGTTTGTTTATTTAAACCCCCATGTGTCTTTGTCCTACACGAAGTATTGTTCAGTGATTTGCTGCCTGTAATTTATCAAGCCGTTTTTGTTCTGTGTCACGTTACTCTGGTTTTTGATCTTATTTTCATTTCCTGGTTCATGTGTTTGAATTGCCCTTGTTGTTGTTTGCTGATTGCCTGATCTCTGCCTGTTTCCAGTTTTGATTCTGATTCATGTTTGAATTTGTCTGCCTTCCTCTTTAATAAATACACTTTTACTGCACTTGCATCTGTCTCCACTTGCCGTTTGTGGCAAAACGCTCTACTTCAAAAGGTACACTCCTGCATTATGTCATGCAACAG
This sequence comes from Pangasianodon gigas, assembly GCA_022758105.1. Lineage (NCBI taxonomy): Eukaryota > Metazoa > Chordata > Actinopteri > Siluriformes > Pangasiidae > Pangasianodon > Pangasianodon gigas. Next base: position 8,581,182 of record CM040473.1, read on the forward strand.
AGGCAGAGGCAGATGCAAATGCAGGTTAGCATTTTTATTAAAGACACTGGCAAAAAGCCATAAACAAGAACAGGCAGAAAGTCAGGCGATCAGCAAACAGTATATCATGGGTAATTCCAAAAATGCAAAACTAGGCAACAAGGCAAGATCGAATACCAGAATCAAGGCACAAATACAAGGCTTGGTAAGTCAGGAAAACACAGTGAGTGTTTGCAATGAGTCTGTGGTGAGAGTCCATAAAGGGTCTGAGTGTGTTTGGGAACAGGTGTGCATGATTAGAACTCAGGTGACTGTGAATGTGATTGGTGGAGTGTTGTGCTGGGGATTGTAGTCTGTGGCGGCCATGTTTGTAGGCTGCGATGTGTTCTGGGCAGTGGAGTTTCTGGCTGTCACCGGTGCTGACATGACAGAACAACTGCCCCCTATCCCCCCACTCCAAAAGAGCTCATTCTGGGAGCTGAGTTCTTTCTAGGCCTACCTCTAGGTCGAGGAAATGGTCGCTCAGGGTACTTTTTGTGGAATTCTTTGCAGATCAAGGGATCTAGAACATTGTGTGGTGGAATCCATCATTGCTCCTCAGGGCCATAGCCCTCCCACTCAATGAGGTACTCCAACTTCCCATCTTTACAGAGTTCAGGATGGCTTTGACCAGGTAAGCGGGTTGTCATTCTATGTCTAGGGTTGCCGGTGGGGTAGTGGGGGGAACGCTGGATGCTATTGGTCCTGGTGTGATGGGCTTGAGGTGTGATACATGGAATGAGGGTCCTAGATTACTGTAGTGTGGGAGGTCCAGCTTGTACAAGACGTCGTTGATACAGCAGAGGCTCTTGTATGGGCTGATGTATCTTGCATGTTTTTTTTACAATGTTGTGTGTTTCTGAGGCCTTTGGTTGCAAGCCATAGTTAGTCACAGGGTTGGAACTGTGGGGTTTCTCAGTCAGCAAATCCCTTGTTCCTCTAAGCCACCTGTTTTAAGCACCCGTGTGCATTCTCCCACACTTGTTCACTCCACCTAAACCATTCGTCCACTGTGTGTGAATCTGTGGGGTTTGTGTACCAGGGAAACAGGGGAGGCTGATAACAAAGTACACACTGAAAGGGGGTCAATTGTTTGGCTGAGTGGCACAGTGAATTCTGGGCACATTCGGCCCAAGGAGGTGGACAAACCAGGCAATGGATAAAAGTGCTCTGTAAAAAAGTGGCGAGGTTAGACCAGGGTCGCTGGGGTGTGGTTAAGCCTATGGGGCATGTTAGTTCTCGAAGTGGCCAAATGTGGTGCTAAAGCCTGTCTTCCACTTGTCACCCTCTCTAATGCAAGTGATGTTATAGATACTGCGGAGATCAAGCTTAGTGAATTTCTTGGCTGAACGATGTTGTTTCAAGGCAGACGGGACGAGCGGGAGGGGGTATCGATATTTTACTGTGATCTGGTTGAGTCCTGGTTAATCAATATATGGCCAGAGTACTCCTCCTTTTTTCTCCACAAAGAAGAATACAGTGGATGCCAGAGGGGTGGAGGGACGAATGTACTCCATTGTAACACCTCTTGGACATACTGCTCTACTGCCTGTTGTTCAGCTAAGGAGAGGGTGTAATTTAGATTGCGTAATGGGATGGTGCCTGGCAGGAGCTCTATGACACAATCATAAGATCAATGTGCGGTAGGCCACTAGCTTTAGATTTGCTGAATACTTTTTGAAATTCCTGGTACTCTGTGGGAATGTCTGTAGGCGCTTGGGTTTCGGGGCTTTCCACTGTGCTAGATGTGATCACAGGACAGGGAAGGTGCAGGCAGTGATTCATGCAGTGAGACAACCACCTAGTGATTTCTTTGTCAAATCATGATATTTGTGGGCCGTGGAGGTGGATCCAGGGAAATCCTAGGATGATGGGGTGCTTATCTGTGACAGTGAGGAGGAAGGAAATGTACTCCTGTTGGAGATTGCTGACTTTGAGCAGGAGGGGCTTGGTGCACAGAGTGACGGTCTCGTTTCCTATGGGTCCTCCATCAATATCATGAATTTTTAAGGGGTGCTGAAGCAGTTGTGTGGGTATGTTGAGCTTCTCTTTGGTGGCATGGTCCATGAAATTTCCAAACACTCCGGAGTCAATTAGTGCTAAGAGAACAGAGGCACAGTCTGAGTATTTTATCTGCACATTCAGGGTAAAGGATTGGTGAGATAAAAACTGGGATGGACTCACCATGGAGGAATGGGTGGAGGTGTTGGTTCTCTCAGTGGGACTGAGTTTGACTGGGAATTTCTCACGAGAAGGACATTGTGCCACCAAGTGGTTGGGGTTACCGCAATAGAAACGAAGTTTCTCCCTCCTCTGCTTCTCACTTTCTGTGTAACTTAACCTGGTCTGACCCAGCTGCATCAGCTCTGAGTGGTCAGTCTCGGGTAATGGACTCAAGGCTTCCTTATGCACTTGGTGGTTGCAAATGAGGTGATCCAGACAGATAGATAAATCAGGGAATCGAGGGACATCTTTTCATTTTGGCAGGCCAGTTCCATAAGCACTTCCTGGTTTAAGCCTTGGCAAAAGTTGACTCAAGCAGTAAAGTGATCACTGCAACAAAAAACCCTTGCACTGGGCTGTTTCTCCTGAATAATTGTCAGGACGGAAGCTAAGTGAACTGGGGGGTGCAGCCTGGGCTCTTGAAGAAATGAAGGAGGTGGAGATAGCATTGGTGAGTCCAACTCGACTAGGTGCTGCTGCTGTTGTCCTACCAGCCGCCCTTGGTCTACCATGGCATTTCATCCATGAAGTTGGTGAAGTAATCTGTCATGTGACAGAGTTGGAGGCAGAAGCAAATGCAGATCCAAAACATGAAGCAAAAAAAAATATAAACAAGAAAGCTATTATACAAACAGTATAACAGCTTCTGTCTGTAGGAGTCCTTGCACTCTCTCAGTCTCACCTTCAGGTCATGCTGTACCTTTTTCAGCTTGTCCTTGTCACCAGACCTGACCAGACCATCTTTTTATTCAACAGATACTTCAGATCACTGGTGATTTGGGAAAACAGCATACAGTCCTGGTTGGGATGGCGGTATCTTCACAAAAATTGATGTAATCTTTGATGCAGTCAGTAATGTCATTTATATCATCCCCATGTGGCTTGCATAGCACATCCCAATCTGTGTTTCCAAAGCAGTCCTGCAGGCCCTCACTGGCCTCCTGAGTCCACTTCCTCACAATCCTTGTGGAGACAGGCTGCCTTTGAACTGCAGGAACATACTGAGGTGTTAACAAGATGAGGTTATGGTCTGATCTACCAAGTGGGGGCAGGGCAGTGGCTCTGTATGATTTTTCCAGTGCCTTTAATACCATTCAACCACTTCTACTTTGTGAGAAGCTGCTCAGAATGGGTGTCAGAGCATCTACTGTCTCCTGGATCACAGATCTTCTGTCAGATAGGCCCCAGTTTGTGCTGCTGGAGAGCTCCCTATTTGATGTGGTGGTTAGTAACAAAGGAGCACCACAGGGGACTGTCCTATCTCCATTACTGTTCACTCTGTACACCACAGACTTCCAGTATAACTCTAAATCATGCCATCTGCAGAATTTCTCTCATGACTCTGCGGTGGTGGGGAGTATTGGAGATGGGCAGGAGTCAGAGTACAGAGAACTGGTGTATAACTTTGGGGAGTGGTGCAGCAGGAATCATCTGCTCCTAAATATAAATAAGACCAAGGAGATGATGGTGGATTTTAGAAGGATAAGTACTGCGACCAAGCCCATAAATATCATGGGTGAGGAGGTTGGAATTGTCAAGCACTACAAGTACTTGGGTGTCCACTTGAACAACAGACTGGATTGGAGGACTAAACATTGATGCTGTGTACAAGAAGGGGATAAGCAGACTATTTTCTAAGGAAGCTCAGATCTTTCAATATATGCACCAAGATGCTGGTGATCTTCTACCAGTCTGTGGTCGTGAGCCCCATCTACTATGCTGTGGTCTGCTGGGGAAGCAGCATCAGTGTCAGCAGGATCAATAAATTCATTCGCAAGGCCAAAGCTATCATTGGACAGAACCTGGAGACATTTGAGTCAGTGAGGAGTAGGAAAGCACTGAACAAACTGCTCTCCATCATGGACAATCCATCCCACCCCCTTCATGACACACTACAAAGAGAACAGAGGTCATTTTCCAACAGACTCATTCAGCTCTGCTGCCATAAAGAAAGTTTTATGAAATCATTCTTACCTTTCACCAAAACACTGTACAACATTTCATCTCTGTGTGATAGGTGAACACATTACTTCACAACCATCTGTACATACTATTTATGTCATATATATGCTGTATATTTTATTTACTGTCATTTTTGCAAACCTGTTTTTATTACTCCTTTTTTCTTTTATTTATTACTATTACTCTTTTTGATGTTGTACATATCTTTATTTAATATTCAGTGTGTTTTTTGTAGATTTCCAATTCTGCTTTTAAATTTATTGTTATTCTGTATGCTGCTGTGACATAACCAAAGCAAGATTAATAAAGTATACTATCTATCTATCTATCTGTAATGTGGGTGTGGTGGCGGGGCCATGCGCAAGCTGTGGACAGAGAGGAGATGGGCCGAAACTGCAGGTAACGTGTGATGATTCTCACCTGTGTCGTATTACCGCTAGTCTACTTATTTGTGTCTGTTTGTGCTTATGGGTGACTCCCGTAACTGGCGAGAGAAAGAGAGTTTGAGATAGCTGGCAGAACTTGTGAGACACACACACAGCATGAACTTGAACTTGACAGAGCAAAAGCTGCGAGTCCAGGAGATACCAGTTTCTGTTGATTGTTTTGATTTTGTTGAATTATTTGAAAGTGCGCTGAAAAGCACGGACCAAATAAATGCGAGCCTGGAATTCAGTTAAAATTTCGCCTGTTTTTATTCCTCCGCACCCTCACACAACGGGGTTCTACAGTGGTGCCGAAACTCAGGATTTGAGGTAGACTCTGACGCCATCATGGAAGCCTCCTCTCTAGCCGAGATTATCAAGTCCCTCGCCATCCTCCACCAAACCCAACATCAAACACTCCTCAACCTGCACCACGAGCAGCAGCTGCGCTTCAAAGTCCTCACACAGGAGGAGGCCAAGAGCCGGCGGGTACTCCAGAAGCTGCTGCAGCCCAACACATCTCCAGGTGTGTCCCCTGCCACAATGTCATGCATGATGCTTACAAAGACGGACAATCCAGAGGCCTTCCTGGAGCTCTTCAGGCGTGTGGCAGCTGTGTGAGGATGGCCGGAGAAGGAATGGGCTCTGCAACTCCTTCCCTTGCTATCAGGGAAGCCCAGCTCACTGCCCAGCAGCTGCCGCCATGGACACAGCTGGAGCATTCCAGCATCAAGAGGGCAGTTCTGCAGCACGTTGACCAGACACCTCAGGATCACCGCTGACCTATGCACAGCAGTTGAAGGACTCCTGTTGCCGGTGGTTGATAACAGAGGAGCGGGATGCAGAAAGGAAGGAATGCAGCTGGCAGAGGATCACTTGGCAGCGATCACTGGTCCAGGCATCTCTTGTTTTCCTCACTTTCTTTCTCCTACTCCTCCCCAGTCCCAGGTCCCCAGAACCGAGGTGCGGGGGCCCCAAAACTGGCCCCCCAAAGCCGGTTTCCTCCCCATTGTTTTTCCCCCGCTCCTTCACCTCTGATGTCTCCTCTAACTCCATCTCTCTCTACACAGGTTGAATCTTCAATGCCCACTGGACCGAGGCAAAACCTGGGCAGGTCTGCTGGTGCAGCGGGGAAGCCAGGCTTTTCCGGGATCAGCGGTCCTTCATGGAAGTGGGAATACTGATCTGGATCCCTGACGCACCACAGGCCTCCTCTAATCAAGCAGGAACATATCGCATGTGAGTGAGTATACAAGGGGGTACACATAAGGCCTTGGTGGACTTGGGGTGTAACCAGACCACCATCCATCAAAGCCTGATTCAATGTGTGGCATTGGGGAATTCACGATTGGTGAAGGTGAGGTGTGTGCATGAGGATGTTCATGAATATCCGCTGGTGCCAGTCATTATTAAATTCCGGGGGCAAAAGCATAAAGCGGAGGTGGTGGTTTGTCCCCTGGCCTGAGTTGGGCAGTGGGGTATGTGGAGGCGGGGATGTGGACAGAGAGGAGGAGGGCTGAACCAGCAGGTAATGCGTGATGATTCTCACCTGTGTCGTATTACTGCCAGTCTACTTTTTTGTGCCTGTTTGTGCTTTCAGTGACTCCCGTCACCAGCGAGAGAGAGAAAGAGTGCAAGATAGCTGGCGGAACTTGTGAGACACACACACAACACACAGCATGAACTTGAACTTGATGGAGCGAAAGCTCCGAGTCTGGGACAGACCAGTTTCTGTTGAGTGTTTTGATTTTGTTGAGTTTTGAAAGTGCGCTGAAAAGCGCGGACTGAATAAACAGAATATTAAGGCACAAAATCCAAGGCTTGGTAAGTCAGGTATGAACACACTGAGCATTACTTCACCACGAGTCTCTGGTGAGAGTCCTAATATAAAAGGGTGCGAGTGTGATTGGGAATAGGTGATTGGGAACAGCATGATCAGAACTCGGGTAACTGTGAACATGATGGTGGGGTGTTGTGCTGGGGATTGTAGTCTGTGGCGGCCATGTTTGTAGGCTGCAATGTGTTCTGGTACATCGAGTTTCTGGCTGATTCCAGCAGTGACTTGACACATTGCATGTGGGCTTGTGCTAAAGTAGAGGAGTTCTGGAAGGAGGTTGCCCAAATAATATTTCACATGGTATCTATATACTTAAATGTAAACCCGGAGATTTTTATCTTGGGTATATTTTCTGACAATATGATCATTAGAAACAGTACTCGTAAGCTAATTAATATATGTATTCTCAAAGCAAAGCTTTATATAGAAAAGATCAGAAACCCCTCTATTTCACAGTGGTTAAAGAATATGTCTCTATGCTTATGTATGGAAAAATGAACATTTATTTCTAAAGGCCAGTATTCTGAATTTCAAAAGTTTTGGTATCCCTTTATATCTTTTACTTCATATGGAGACATGGACAGGCTGTTGGAAAACAATTAGGTGTGAGCTGAAATCTCTATACCTGTAACATCCATGCAATTCCCCTTCCATACACAGTGTCTTCTCCTCTGCAGCCCTGGGGTTGGATAGCCTTGATGATCGCTCACACATGTTTTTTTGTTGTTGCTGTTTTCTTGTGTATGAGTACACCGTTATTTTTCTATAGTTTTATTTTATTTTTGTTATTTACAAGCGATGTATATATATGTTTGTGTGCACCTACATACATACATACATACACTATATATATTTGGCCTGGCCAAAAAAAAGTCTCACACATTAATATATCATTGAACCACCTTTAGCTTTGATTATGGTGCACATTCGCTATGCCACTCTTTCAAAAACTTCATACAACGTCACAACATTTATTTCCATTCAGAGTTGCATGAATTTTTTGCCAAGATCTTGTACTGACAATTGGAGAGTCGAACCACACCATAAAGTCTTTTCCAGCACATCCCAAAGACAGCACATCCCAAATGGGGTTAAGGTCAGGACCCTGTAGTGGCCAATTCATGTGTGAAAATGATTCCTCATGCTTCCTGAACCATTCTTTCACAATCTGAGCCCTGATTTTATGCCCATGCCATCAGGGAAGAAAAAATCCATTGATGTGATAACCTGGTCATTCAGTACATTTAGGTATTCAGCTGACTTCATTTTATTGCCTCATAATGTTGCTGAGCCTAGACCTGTCCAACTGAAGCAACCCCAGATCATAACACTGCCTCCAGAGGCTTGTACAGTGGCCACTATGCATGATAGATGCATCGCTTCATGTGCTTCCCTTCTTACCCTGACACACCCATCACTAAGGAATAGGGTAAATCTGGACCTATCAAACCACATGACCTTTTTCCATTGCTCCAGAGTCC
>CM040473.1:8600857-8614217 GCA_022758105.1 Pangasianodon gigas
AAAGTCACATGTAAACACGTCAATCGGAATGAATTGGCCAAAACCGATTAAAATTTCATTCGGATCGTAAGGGGTGGTTTAAACCTTTTCTAATCCGATGGAGAGGACATGTAAACACTTCATCGGATTGAAAATGAAACCAGATAGTTCTGCGCATGTGCAATGACGTACAAATCACGTAATGACGTATGACGCACAGCTGTCAGCGGTATTGGGGCTCTGACCGTAGCCTCATCAGGTGCTATGTACCCCTCCACCATTGAGCATAGTGTCATAAATGACTGTCGTGTCATCCAAAAATTCTCCTTCCACTCCTCGTGTGTGAAGTGGTGCAAGACGACGTTGTCCCACCAGTCCTTGCTTCGGACCCTCATCCACAGACGCCTTGTTCTGGGCTCGGGAAGGGGCATTTTAATTGCTTGATAAATACACGCAGTACCGCACAAAACATCACGCGCTCGTTGTCTTCTAATTAGCAGCTGAAATAGGCAAATGTTAAGTCTGCTTTTTAAAACGAAAAAAAGAAGCAATGGCAAGAGAGTGGCTGCTAGTATCTGCATGCTGGAACGGCGGGAAACGTGTATACGTGCACTGTGCGCATGTCAGAAGATCAAATCCGATTCTGTCATGTAAACGCGCATATCAACCCGATTACTTTATTCAGCGTTCTTGTAAACACTGCGATCGGATTAATCAATCTGATTGATTTCATTCCGATCGAAACAAAAAGTGTCCATGCAAACGTGACTAGTGTGTCCGCTGCAACATTGTGCTGTCCTGGTAGGTAAGCTGCTCTGATTGAGGCTAGCTATGGGGTTAGAATTGTTTCATAATTCCAAATAAATAGATTATGATCCACAAATAAATGTAGCGAGATTCACAAAAATGAATTAAATTCACAAATAAATAAAATTAGATTTGAAATTTTTTTTTTTTTTATAAATATGCCTTTATGTCACAAACACAACTCCACCTGGCATTCATTTGCGGATTTTCAAACATTCCTAGCGTCAAGAGTGCACACAAATAGGTGGACTCCACCCACCGTCTACTCAAGCCAATCAGATAACGGCCAATCGTAGCACGTTCTCACTCCAACCAGTCATGTTTTGGTTTACAATCAGGGTGGGAACAGTCATATTGCGCCGAATTCGCATATTATAAAGGCTTGATCGCGTCTCTTTCTCAGTTTTTGGGCCGGGATCGATCGCTAGATGGCGGAAGCTTCAGCAAGAAGTCGGAAAGGAACGGCAGCGAGGCACAACTGCTCCGTGAATGGAACAGAGAGGTTTGAGTGGGGGGATAGTGAAGGAAGTATGGATGTAGGAAGTGAAGAGGAGAATGATAGATCTTTAGGAAACGGCTGGAAAGAAGTAAGGAGCAATCGAGGAGAAAAACGGAAGAAAAGGAGTGAGGTAGATGAGTTTGATGAAAAGAGTCGGGAGATCAAGTGCATCCTCTTAACATAAGCATGGAAGAGTTTAAAGGTAATTTAAAGGGAGGGAAGATAGTGAATGCTCAAAGGATAAAATCAGGTGTAAATGGAAACAGGAGAGACACTGAAACTGTAGTAATAGAATTTCAAGGGGAGGAAATTCCAAAAAGAGTAATGTTGGGGGTGATGAGCTACATCGTAAGAGATTCTATATACCAGGACCAGTGAGATATTTTAACTGCCAAAGGTTTGGACATGTTGCTACAAGATGCATGGAACAGTGTAGATGTGCTCGTTGTGGAGGAAACCATGAATATGGCAAATGTGAGGAGGGAGTACAACCGAAATGTTGTAATTGTGGAGAGGCACACAGTGCAGCCTTCAGAGGATGTGAAGTATTAAAAATGGAAATGGAGATTCAGAAAAGGAGAGTAGAGAAGAAGCTAACATATGCTGAGGCAGCAAAACAGATTAGAGGACAAACTAAAGATCAAAGAGTTCAGTCAGGGGTTCCAGTTGAAGGAAACAATGAAGTTTTGGAAGAATATATGATGGTTGAAAAGAAAAAATTGGTGACATTTATTGCTGGAGTTATTAATAGTACAGCTGGGATTGAATCAAAAACTCAAAAGACTCAGTTAGTAGTTATAGCAGCAATACATCATCTTGGATTCACAGGCCTGACTTGGGAAGAAGTTAGAGATGAACTTCAGATAAGATCAAGTCAAGAAGCATGTGGATATATATGATAACAGTACTTCAGTGGAATGCAAGATTTCTGATCTCAAATAGTCAGGAGTTCAAGCATTTTATTGAAGAATTAAATATAAAACCGGACGTAATATGTGTTCAAGAAACTTGGATGAAACGTTGTTTAGATTTTGTTCTACAAGGGTACACTATAGTACGACACGATAGGGAAGAAGGGAATGGTGGAGGGTGTGCAACATTTATTAAAAGAGAAATATCATATAGAATACTGGGAAAAGGAAGAGATCAAGAATATATTGTTGTAGAGATTTGGGGTAGAGGACAGGAAATAGTTATCATAAATTATTATAACCCATGTAAAAAAAAATGGAGTTAGATAAGTTAAAAGAAGTACAGGGTCAAGATAGTCATAGAATAATATGGTGTGGGGACTTAAATGCACATAATACACTATGGGGAGGGAGATACATAAATGCAAATGGACAAGTGGTAGGGGATTTAATAGAGGAAAGGGGGCTGGTTTGTTTAAATGATGGGAGGGGAACAAGGATAGATGTTCATATGGGAATGGAGTCTGTGTTGGATTTGACACTAGTTTCTAACAATTTGGCTAGTAAGAGTAATTGGGAAGTATGGGGGGAATCTAGCATTGGGAGTGATCACTACCCAATAGTTACAACGTTGGATATAGAGATAGATAGAACGTTGATACAAGGAAAAGGAAGGTGGATATTTGAAAAAGCAAACTGGGCTAAATTTGAAGAAATTTGTGAGGAAAGAATGGTAGCAATTGATTCAAATCAAGAAATTGACATCCTTAATGAAAAAGTCTGTGCCATAATACTTGAAGCAGCGTCCGAATCAATCCCGAAAAGTAAAGGAAAAATGACAAGGAAAGCTGTTCCATGGTGGACAGACAAGTGCAATAAAGTCGTGAGAGATAGAAATAAAGCTTTTAAACTTCTTAAGAGAACAAATAATTTTAACCACTTAATATTATACAAGAAAGCTCAAGCAGTGGTGAGGAGAACTATTAGGCAAGCTAAAAGAGAAAGCTGGCAAGGATTTTTAAATGAAATTGGAAGAACAACTCCAGTAGGTGATGTGTGGAGTATGATAAAGAGAATGGAAGGTAATAAGAAAGAGTGGGAATATCCAGTATTAGAGTCAGAAGGAGAAATAGCTGTAACGGATAAGGACAAAGCAGAAATGTTGGTAAAAACATTTGTACAGATACATGGGTCAGGGAACTTAAGTGAGGAAGGAAGGAGGAGGAGAGAAATAACAAAGAGGAAAAATCTAGAAAAGTTGGAAAGGAGTGGGGGAATGGAAGATCAACCAATTAACTTCCCAATCACCTTAGATGAATTGAAAAGAGCAATTTGTAATTCAAATAAAACACGTTCGTCTCCAGGAAAGGATCAGATCAGATATATAATGCTGAGACATCTTAAAGATGGGGCTGTGGGGAAAATTTTAGAATTATATAATAGAGTGTGGGAGGAAGGAAGACTACCAAAAGGTTGGAAAGAAGCTATAATAATTCCTATAAGAAAGCCGGGAAAAGACCCTTCAAAACCCTTTAATTACAGACCAATAGCCCTTATATCGAATGTTTGTAAAATTATGGAAAGGATGATTACGGAAAGGTTGACATATTTATTGGAAAAGAAAGGAATAATATCTAAATACCAAAGTGGTTTTAGAAAAGCACAGATAAATAAAGAATCAGTAATAGCAGTATTTTTCGATGTCGAGAAGGCGTATGATATGATGTGGAGAGAGGGACTTTTGATAAAACTAAAAATGATGAATATAGGTGGGAGAATATACAATGAAGTGTCAAATATATTCCAGACAGAAAATGGAACTCCACAAGGGAGTGTAATAAGTCCATTAATTTTTTCTATAATGATCAATGCTGTTTTTAATCAAGTAAATCAAGATATAGGTAGATCTCTTTTTGCAGATGATGGGGCTCTCTGGAAAAGGGGAAGGAATATTTTGTATGTTAATAGGAAAATGCAAGAAGCATTTAGAAAGGTAGAAGAATGGGCATATGATTGGGGATTTAAATTCTCAGTGGAGAAAACTAAGATCGTAATTTTTTCTAGGAAGAGGGTTGTTCCAGAAGTGAGTTTGAAGATGTATGAGAGATCGTTGGAGAGGGTGAAGATTTTTACATTTTTAGGTATTTATTTTGATACGAAACTTACATGGGCTGAACATATAAACAAAATGGTTGAGAAATGTCAGAAGGTGTTAAATGTCATGAGATGTTTAAGTGGAATGGAATGGGGGGCAGGTTTTTCTTCATTAAAAACTATTTATGTAGCACTGATCTGGTCTGTATTTGATTATGGTAGTGTGGTATATGATTCAGCCTCAAAAAACTTGTTGGAAAAACTCAATAAAATACAAGCTCAAGCTATGAGACAGTGTTGTGGAGCAGTAAAGACGACACCCATTCCAGCTTTACAAGTCTTATTAGGAGAGATGCCACTAGAAATTAGAAGGAAACAATTAATGATCAACTACTGGGCTAACCTCCAGGGGCATAAAGAAGAACATCCTAGGAAAATGGTCTTACAGAAGTGCTGGGAACAAAATAAAAGGTGTAGAATAAGTTTTGGGTGGAGGAGTAAAATATATGTAGAAGAAATGCAGGCAAATAGTATCAAGATAAGCCCAACAGTTTTAATTCCAGAATATGAACCATGGGTTTATGTGACACCTCAAATAGATTTGCATTTGTTGGAAGTCAAAAAAGCAGAAAGAGAAGTAGACTTGTCATCTGCATTTTCAGTATATGTCAGAAACCAATATACCCAGTATATACAAATATATACAGATGGATCAAAAGACCCAGAGCGTCAAACTGGGGCTGCTTTTTTAGTTCCAGGCAGTGGAATCAAGGGAATAAAGCGAACTTCAAATCATTTGGCAGTCTATACTGCAGAAATGGTAGCAATTCTTTTGGCATTGCAGTGGGTAGAGGAACATAAACCTGGGAATGTTTTAATTTGTTCTGACTCAGTATCAGTCTTAAAGAGTTTGAGATCTTTTAAATCTAGCCACCAAGATATTCTCTTTAGTATTTTACAAATACACTCAAGAAGTGTTCAAAATAATATTTCAGTCAGTTTTATATGGGTTCCTGCACACATAGGAGTAAAGGGAAATGAAGAAGTGGATAAATTAGCAAAACAAGCGTTACAGAGAGAAATCATAGAGATTCAAGTTCCATTAAGTAAGTCAGAGATTAAGGTTTTAATTTGGAGTAAAGTGATTAAAGAATGGCAAGTAAAGTGGAATAATGGGGAAAAGGGTAGATTTCTTTACAGCTTAATTAATAAAGTAAATCAAAAGATAAAATGTATAGGTAAATCAAGGAAAGAAGAGGTTATTTATAATAGAATAATGTTAGGTCATTCAAATTTAAATAGCACACTTAAAATTATAGGGAAACATCCAAACGGGTTATGTGAACAATGTCATGTTGAAGAAACAATACCTCATGTGATTCTTGAATGTATTAAGTATGAACAAGAAAGGAACAATATGATAGAAGAAATAAAGAAAAATGGAATTCAAGAATTAAATTTTAAGGTTTTAATAAAATGGTCAAGTGAAATTAATAGTAAAACTTTCTTTGATTTTATTAGGGAGACGGGGCTGATAAATAGAATATAAAGCTCTCTGTTCCACACTCCGGAGCAGAAGGTGGCGGTAATGCACCTATTACGCTGGTTGCCAGCCGCCGTTAAAAACCAAGAAGAATATAATATAATGTGCTGACTGATTGGTGGTAATGGCCATGAAAACTGGGCACTTTTAAGACTTCTCCCACGAATGATTGGATTTGATATCCCAGAGAGCATGGGAGACTTTAATGCTTTTGACTGACATTCTAGAACTGGTGACATCCTTCAGATTCACTGACCATACTGTTGATTTCCTTGGGGCTAAAATTTCAGAGCACAGAGGTTTGCTTTTGAAAGTATTTCCTCATTTTGTATTGCGTCCCAAGCACCACTACACTGAACAACTAATAAGGATGTATGGGCCACTTAGAGATGTCTGGACCATGCATTTTGCACGCATAAGTTCTTCAAACAAATCATTCGTGAGACAAAAAATTTTCAAAAATGTCTCTCAAACTCTGGCAGTCCAACATCAAAGAATGATAGCATACCACATGGACTTATCTTCTTTTTTAAACCTTCTGTCCAGATGGACAATGTGACATCTACACTGATTTCATCTTTTCCTGAGAGTGTACAGAACTTACTTCAGCAGAATTTTGCTAGCCAAAGCACTGTCCTTGTTACATCTTCAGTGTGCATTGATAGCATCAAATACAGTCCAGATATGGTTGTATCTGCTGGTGCAAGTTCATGTCTGCCTGATTTTAGGCAAATTGTAAAAATTGTTTTCATCAACACTGATATTTTGTTTGTATGCAAACAACATACAGCATGGTACATAGAGCATCTACATTCCTATGAGCTGTATAGCCATGTACCAGAAATGTTAGTCACTAGGCTATCTGACCTGAATGACCCTTTACCACTGGCAACCTACAAAATTCAAGGCAGGACATTTGTTACAGTGAAACATTTCATTTTGTGCTAAATTGAACATTTAATAATGAAAACTCAAGTATTAAGTTCATTGATTTAATTGATTTTCTCTTTATTGTTATTGATTATTGTTAGGTCCACATTACACAGTGGAGACAAGAACTATACTTAGAGTGATAGTGAATGAAAATGACATCCGGAAAATCACGCTTTATAGAAAACCATAAACCTTGGACTCATTGCTGGATCAATTTGAAGAGAAGCTAGGTTTTCCACTCTGATGAAGACTCTGATTTTAACAATGCACTGATCAACCTCACTGACATTGCAGATTTACCCGAGAACCCCACCTTAATGGTAATCTCTCATGTGACCTCTCCTACACCAAGCACAGCTGACCCAGACATTATATCTTTGTACTCTGAAGAAGGGTCATCTCATGTACATTTGAAATTCTCAATTTTCCGGTAGATATTGAGTACAGACTGCACCAAGGAAACCTTCTATATATGAGAGACAAGACATATATGCATGTTCCCAAGTTCTTTTCTGACTAATTTGATATTCCTTTCTATGTTATAAATTTTTTCAGAGCACTGACATCACTGCTAAGCACACAGCAGTTCTCAGTGGCCTTCTTCTCATTCTTGGAGAAGAAACCACAGACTTTTTTTTAAACACGTTTGGCAAGTATCCTATATTTCATTCCAAACAGTAATGCCCACAAACACATAATCACATAGGCATGCCTCATTCAACAATGTACACTTAACTCTCTTAGCTTGGACCAGAAGCTCAAACTCTGCTTTTGTGAAGTTTTCTTTTTAGTTTCTTTTTGAACTCAGATCCTTCTGCATTTTGTTGTATGCACGTTCTACCTTCATTGTGCAGTTCATTGTTTTGAATATAAATTTCACATGATATTTTGATTCACAACTTTTATTTATCTCCATTAGTTGTACATAAAGAAGGTGATGGTCCTGAATCATTAAATGACACATACATTTGTGTCATTGGTTTGGATTTTTAATGCAAGTAGGATTTTAATATTGCTGTTTTTTATGAGGACTGTGATTGTGACACATCCCAGATTTCCATCGGGATTCTGACCGTCATACCTGAAGACAGCCAGGATTCTCCACAAGCACTACATTTGGAGGCTTCGCACAGAGCAATTATTTTAGAAGGAGCCATAGCAATGGATGATCTCGAAAACCTTCCACATGCCATGTGCCTACTTTTTGGGCTGATATATGCCCTGCACAACTAAAGACACCTTTTATTTTATTCAAAGAGTGTTTCTTTCCCTTGGACACAAATCCCTGAAACCAAAACTACAGTTATGTAAAACTACAGTTACCTTCTGCTGATGTAAGTCAATGCTGTGTGAGATTGTGGTAAGCTTGTGGTTGCACAAAAGTCAAGATTCTTGGGTGCTACTTTTTAATTGGTCACCTGTCAACCTTTGTTGAAAATGTTTTTGTAGTTTTAGAACACTGTTATTTTGTGAGAAAAATATTAAAAATTAAGTGTTACATTAAGGTAACGTTGATATTTTACAAGGTCAACTATTCATTTAGTTTCAGGTCAAAGATTGTGGTCAGTTGTTTTTAGTTGCACTGCACATTTGAGTTGTGCAAAGAATTGTTAATGTTACATTGAAGAATAATGTTTGGCATTTAGGAATGCCTGAATGGCAGTGTTTGGTACATTGTAGTGCCTGAAACAATTGAAGAGAAATAAATAATCTTTTGCCTGAGTTCAGTTGTTTTTTGTCTTAACTTAATTTTTGTAGTTCAGCTTACTTCAAAATTTTAAGGCAATCAGTTTCCTAATGTTTCCTTATTAGTATTCACATTACTAGGAAGTTAACCTAAATAATGATTGTGAGTCATCAGTACTTAATTATACTTGATGAACAAGTTTTCTATACAAGTTTAATTAAGTTTTGCAAACTAAAAATTAATATGCTATTTTACTAGGAAATTTTAAGGCAATCACTTTCCTCACTTTTTGTAAGTAAAGTCAACTTATTACATTTTACAGTGTTTGGGTGGTACATTATTAATTAAGAATAATAGCAGTGACTTATTAAGTTATCTGAAGGTTTGGAGTTCTTTATTAGCTTGACTTTGGTTTTGATCTGAGAGATGGCAAACATTGGTTCAATAGAATAACGTTTATCGAGCATAAATCGGCAAACACAAATTACAAGCAAATAGAAATGGTAGTGGATTTTTTGAATGAGTGGATATTTAGATCGGTGTTGGTATGGGCAAACATTATCAGCTAAACTAAGCTGTACACTAAGCTTAATGCAGAGATCAAACAGAAAACTAGAAGTGTTAGTACTAAGATGGCATGCATAGGAGCTTGCGGAGATGCGAGGAGAGAAAGAGAAACAAAGATTAAAGCGGTACTTTGTATAGGCCTAACAGTTTATATACAGTTGGGTCCAAATGTCTGAGACCACATTGAAAATCTAGGATTTTTTTATGTAAAATTGGAAATAAACAGAAGGTTTTTAGAATTTTCTAATATTTAAAACAAAAAATGTTCAATATCTTAAATAAATTAATATTCAATATTCTGCACTATTTCTAGGTCCCTGTTCAAATGTAAACAAATTTGCGATATTGACCATGTTAATTGCTTTTGTACAAAAGGTCAGATTTTCATCATGCCTAAGCTCTTCTATTTATGTATGATCTATGCATATATTTGATCTAAAATGGATCATAAGGTTTTGCACAAACTTCTGAAGTCCAGACCAGCTCGAGTGCACACTGTCATTAAAGCAAAAAAGGGACATGCCAAATACTAAGAAACTCTGAAATTCATGTAAATATTTCAGAGAGTCAGTCTACTTTTCATTCAAGTTGTGGTCAATAATACAATTTGTAATGAAAATTGTTGTATTATATTAGAAAAAAATGCAAAATAGAAGCATTTTCATTGCTGGTCTCAAACTTTTAGACCCCACTGTACATCATACACCGATCAGCCATAACATTATGACCACCTGCCTAATATTGTGTTGGTCCCACTTTTGCTACCAAAACAGCCCTGACCCGTCGAGGCATGGACTCCACTAGATCCCTGAAGGTGTGCTGTGGTATCTGGCACAAAGACGTTAACAGCAGATCCTTTAAGTCCTGTAAGTTGCGAGGTGGGGCCTCCATGGATCGGACTTGATGGCCAGTACACCCCACAGATGTTCGATTGGATTGAGATCTGGGGAATTTGGAGGCCAACACCTTGAACTCTTTGTCATGTTCCTCGAACCATTCCTGAACAATTTTTACAGTGTGGCTGCGATGCACTGTGTGTTCTGAAACCTTTCTATCATATCCAGCTTTAACTTTTCAGCAATTTGTGCTACAATAGCTCTTCTGTGGGATCAGACAAGACGGACTAGCCTTCACTCCCCACGCGCATCAGTGAGCCTTGGGCGCCCATGACCCTTTCGCTAGTTCACCGGTAGTCCTTCCTTGGACCACTTTTGGTAGGTACTAACCACTGCATACCAGGAACACCCCACTTGCTGCCTAATATATCTCAACCCTTGACAGGTGCTATTGTAACAAGATAATCAATGTTATTCACGTCACCTGTCAGTGGTCATAATGTTATGGCTGATCGGTGTAAGTAACAGCATGCAATCAGGTCAACTTCTGGTTACTAAATAATAAATCACTTTACTAGAATCAGAAAACGAACTACACTGTATTTCCTATAGTTATTTAAGCCCAGCTGCTCAGTCTCACTTTGAGTTGATCTTGCTTATGTGACCAGTCTTCTTTTTTTTTTTATACTACATAAAATACTACACTTAACCTTTGTATCAAATCCTCACTCACACAATTCTTATGTCACTTAAAATAAAGAATTGTTCCCAAAAAGAAAGGAAAAGAAATAGGAAGTAAACTTTCATATCCAGCCATGAAAATTAAAACAGACTTATAAGGGACTGAGACTTTTTCTGGAACCTGTTGGACAAGTTTGGCTCTTGGGCCATAGTCTCTATTAGACTATTGTCTTCACTACTCTACTAGCCCGTATTGTAATTTTGCCTAGTGTTTGATCAGGACCTGTTATCAACACATCTTCACTGACAAGTAAGTCTGAGTCATTAATACCTGAATTGGTCAAAGCAGGTTCTGCAGATACACTGTCACAATCAGAAGTTCTTGTGCTTGAAGAATAGTTATAGTTTTTTATTATAGCCCTTAGAGCTCTTCTTACATTTCATATTAACAGTATGGTGAGCATGTTAAACAGTTCTCAAGATTCATGTGTTAATGAAAACCTCCTTACAATACATCTATTGTGAATTGGAATGTATTTGCCAGGGCCTAGAAGATAGTTTTATCTGTGTGCTGAACTTGGGTTAGCAGCCTGGGTAAGCTGTTTTAAGAAAGGGCTTTTGTGGTATGTAGTTGAGTTGAGGACTGAACGTTGAAGGGACAACACCTAGTTGAGGACTGAACATTTAATGGACAGCACCCTGCATGTACATGAAGCTTCAGTAAAACTATTCCTCTTCTCCAAGTTTGTGCCTGCTTGCATCTTCATTAAGAAGAAAACTAGAGAATTACTTCACAATCCATCAATTGGCGTTGTTGGCAGGATATGACTGAGAACCAGTGAGTATTGTTCAACAGGAAACAACAAAGCACGCACATCATGGAGATAAGACATCAATTATTTCCTGCTTTGGAACATTTAATGCCTCAGGCCATATCAGAGTAACGTGACGTGAAGTAAAGTCAAGAAAAGTTTGCAAGCAAGTTTTGGGTGGCTGTTATACTGCATGCATAAGAAAAACCTTAAGCTTAAGTGAGAATGCTTCCTGGTGAAGATTCCGTGAATGAATCTGGATTCGGTAGTGTTGAATGCTGGATTGCTGAATGTTGAATTGCTGTGATGGGGAGAGATCTGTGATTGCAAGTGACACTGCAAAAGACATATATTGGATTATATATGTACATGAGTAGTGGGATGCTGCTCTGAAGGAACTGCGAAGAGATCTCTGTCAGAAGAAGGCCTTAAAAAAGTGAATTTCTGCAAAAGTTTAAAAAGTAAATTCCTGCAAAAGTATAAAAAGTGTGTCGACACGTTTCTGTCTACGTTTGATGTGTATGTCTCTATTCTGTGTTTCAACTGTGTGTGAGTGAAGAAGTCTAAGGTGTGAACTATTCTGAATTGACCAAGTGACTAAGAGTCATGGCAGAAGAAATTCCCAATGTTAAGCCTAACAGCATGATCAGCGAGACTGATATGGCAAGTGAACTCTGTGACATTGTCGAGAGTGCATCCAAGTTGATGCGAGTTGAAGAGGAAGAGGAATCTCAGATATGCGGTATCGCTCATAAATCATTGTGGAACACTGAGGAAATCATGAATGCATATGAGAGAACAAAAGCTACTTGTAATAAGCAGAAAGAGCTCAAACAAGCCTTTTGGTGGTTTTGTTGCATTTTAGCAGGCGCAAAGAGATCCAGACAAATTCTGAAATGGACAGAAGATTCAAAGGTTATGAAAGTTGCTTTTTTGTTTTGAGAAATGTTGTCAGCAATGAGAGGAACATGCAAGAGGGCACTGTGAAGACTGTTTATGTGGAAATCAAGTTAAATGCGAACCTTAAACAACAACTAGAACACCAACTTAAAATGCATCTTTATTAAGAAGAATACCAGAGAATTACTTCACAATCCATCGTGCTCAATGTTTTACCAAGAAGCATCTGGATATGACTGTCTTGAACAGAATCATCACAGTACGTGTCACCACTTTCATCCTCTTCCTGTTCTATCCGTACATCAATCGGTGTAGAACTCTGAGTCATCCTCATTCAATTCCCATGAATCTGTTCTGTTTCCAGGAAGGAGGATTCCTTCATCCTCCAAGGAATCAGTGGAATTTGTTGCTAGGCTCTCACACTCTGAAAAGTCTGAGCAATTGCCAGCTGTTGATCCACATGATTTCTCCTCAGGAAGTGTCACTGTTAAGAAACTGATAATAATAATAATAATAATAAACTTTATTTTATACAGCGCTTTTAAATTAGCATCTCAAAGCGCTTTACATAAATTAAGATACACTGAAATACAAATTAAAATGATACAATAAAATAAAATACAAATAGAGATAAAATACAAAGATAGAAATAAGAATCATTCTTAACAGAGCCAGTATAAATAACAGCAAATTAATCACATGGAAAAGCTACCCCAAAAAAGTATGTTTTAAGAGAAGATTTAAAAACACTAAGAGATGCTGCACTTCTAATATCAGAGGGGAAGGGAATTCCACAGTTTTGGAGCCAATGAAGAGAAAGCCCTATCACCCATAGTTCTAAGACGGGTTGATGGAACAGTTAAAAGACCAGCTTCGGAAGAGCGGAGATCACATGCTGGTATGTAGGGGGTTAACAGCTCAGACAAATATTGAGGAGCCAAACCATTCAAGGCCTTATAAGTAAGCATCAGAATTTTAAAATCAATACGAAACCTAACAGGAAGCCAGTGCAAGGCTTCCAGAATAGGTGTGATGTGATCCCTTGCACTGGTCCTAGTCAGGATTCTAGCAGCAGAGTTTTGTACCAACTGTAACTTGCTTACGGTAGCTT
>CM040473.1:8614317-8650150 GCA_022758105.1 Pangasianodon gigas
CCAGGGATGTCCATGAGCATGTTCCAGATGTACCATTTTAATGTGTCCTTTATCATTCTTCACTTTGTATATGTGTGTATGGGGTCATTATCCACAATGGAGAACATAGTAGGTTCCCATTTATCTGCCAACTTCCTTTTTCCTCTTTCTCCTTTATTGGCAATGAGCACGCTATCTCCACAGTTCAGATGCACTCCCTTGATCTTGCGGCTATAAATTTTAGTCTGTTTCCTTTGTTCCTTTGTACAGCATTTTTTTGGGCAGTTTCAGCTGCTTCATGAAGGTGAGACAATGTTGCAACGTAGCTGTTATAGTCAACAATCACAGGATCCCTCAATACTTGCTTGAACATTACATCCACAAGTAATCTTGGGACAAGTCCAAACATGAGTTGAAAAGGTGCATAACCAGTCGTCTCATGTACCATTGAGTTGTAAGCAGTGGTCAGAGTCTGAATTTGCTGTGGCCACTTATTCTTAGATTTTAGGGGCAATGAATGAAGCATATTTCCTAATGTATGGTTGAACCTCTCCATGATACCATTCCCCATAGGATGATAGGCAGTCATGCGAGATTTGGAAACCCCAGAAAGTTCTAGCAGTTCGGCAATAAGCTCGCTCTCGAAGTTTGTGCCTTGATCCATATGGATCCGCTCAGGAAACCCATACACACAGAATACATGGTCCCATAACTTCTGAGCAACTTGCTTAGCCAATTGATTGATGCAAGGAAAGGCATGTGCAAGTTTAGTGAAATGATCGACCAGGACCAGCACATCCACTGAACGCTGCTTGTTATCCTCAGTACTCTAAAAGTCAAGACACACCAGCTCCATAGGTGCGGAGGTTTGAATACTTTCCAGTCGAGCAGATGCCTCAGGTGTTTTTGCCAGAATACACCTCTTGCAGCACTTAACATATTCTCTGATATCAATTGTTCTAACAATTGTTCAATTGTCCTTGGTGACCAGCAAGATCATGAAGACCGTTTAGGGCTTTTGTCATCATACTCTGAGGCAGAACATACTGATGTAATTTCTGTCTGCTTATTGGGTCATTAGTTACCCTGTACAGTACCCCATCCTGCAGTTTCAGGCGCTCTCACTGTTTGACAAGGGCCAAAGCTCTGCAGACAAGCTGTTCTCTATTGTTCGTTTTGAAGGATGTCTCTTACGAATCACAAAAGGGAGAAACCTGGAAATGATAAGGTTGAGTGCTTGACTTCTTTCCAACTCATCATGAGAGAACATAGGCAGAGGAACTTGGCTAGTGGCTGCAACCTGTTGAACTAACTGCACCAGCTGAACTGCTCACGTCACTGTCGCCGTTTCCCACTCATCTTGGACATGGCAAAGTGTCTTGATGGCTACTGGATCACATGGCTGCATATGACAACTTGAATGACATCCAGCCTTACCACTCATCTTGTGGCACTCAAGCTTCAGGCGGAACACATCCTGTATACATTCTTCTCTTACAAATATCAGCTTCGGTGAGTAAGCAGTTGCAATTCTCGTTCATGATCCTATGACTAACTCGTTCATGATCCTTTGTCCCCGCAAATGGATCTCTGGTTAGGGTATCAGCCACTATGTTCTTGGCTCCTGAAATATGTTTTTTTATGTTGAAAGATTAAGGGGCTAGTTTTGAAACCCACCTTTGTTCACAGGAATCAAGTTTCGGCTTAGTCATAATGTAAATGAGTGATTGATTTCAGTCCAAACTCTGAAACTGTGCCCTTTGAGCCAGTGGCTGAACTTTTCGCACACACTCCACTTCAAAGACTGAAACTCGAGTCTGTGAGCAGGATACTTTTTCTGTGATGCACTTGGGGTCTTGCTGGTGAAGGCAACAGGCCTTGCTATTTCTTCTCCCACTGGAACTTGGGATAGCAGAGCACCCAGCCCATCTAGAGATGCATCAACTGAGAGAATCAATAGCTTAGAGAAATCAGGATGTGCGAGAACAGCACAGTTCAACAATTTCTCCTTGAGTGTGTTGAAAGCAAGATTGCATTCCTCCATCCAGTCACTTGGATTCAGTTTTCTGAATGTGCCAACATGTTTCCCAAGTTTCACTTTACCTTGTCTCTTCTGACCTGCAGTTAGAGCAAAAAGAGGCTTGGCGATCAAAGAACAATTAGGAGTGAAGTGTTGATAGTAGATCATTCCTAAAAATGACTTAATTCTTTGCAAGGATGGAGTGCAACCATCTTCCTCCATTAGTTGCAACTTGGATATTTTGGATATAACATCCACCTTCGCGTAATCTTCGGAGACACCATTTTCACAGATAATATGACCCAAGAACTTCACAGAATCTCACAAGAAATGACACTTCTTAGGACTCAGTTTCATGTGATGTAACCTAAGCCACTGAAAAACAATTTCCAGCCTGCTCAAAGCCTCTTGTTCTGTAGGTGCGAACACAAGTAAATCATCCAAATACAGATGTGGCCTTGAAGAATGTGCATTTTTTCACATGGTTTCATCATGGGCGTCAGTACAAGAAACAGCACCGTTTGTTTGGAAAAAGAGTATATACTGTATACAGTATATGTCCTGGCAGAACTACTGTATCTACTAGCAAGCTGTGTTTGTTCCAGTGGAACATGACTGCCCCCTACTTGTCTTGTCTTTCCTGTGCCTGCAGCATGCACGTGATCCTGCATGATACCACATGAAATTGCAGGATCCCTTTTCCTTTGACGCGCATTCTCAATGGCCACATCTGTAGCAGAGCAAACTGCTGAAGTTCATATCCCCAAAAATGCTAAGCATCATCTGAGGTAGTGGATGAGCATTTTGAGTGTTCTCGCATTAAGCCACCTAAAGTCTGTACAAATGCGGAGACTTCCATCCTTTTTCCAAAAAAGAACCAAGGGCAAACATATTTGTTGAATGATTTTTCTAATTATCCCTTGCTCCTCCAATTCAATTAACACTTGACACAACTCCTGGTAATGAGCAGGAGGGATCCTCCGATATGGCAATCGGAAAGGCCTTTCATCTATAAGTCAAATAAGGTGTTCAAATTCCTTAGTTTCAACACAATCTAAGGAATGCTTAGAAAACACATCATTGTAATTCACCAATAACTGTACAAGTTTCTCTTTGGATGCATCAGTTGCAAAGATCAATGTCAATCTCACTTAACCCGACATCTTGCAGTCTCAGATTTGAAGCGCCAGACAGAGAAGTTTGCATCACTGAACTAACTTCCTTTATCTTTCCCGTGCCCTGGAAAACTGGGAAATCTTCTACAGCCAAACAATACGAAACATCTGTTAATTTCTCATTCTTTCTTAGTGTGACAGGTTGGTAGAACAATTTGGTTACTTTCATAGGTACCCACCTATCTCCCCACATTGATGTTATCACCTGGCCTACCACAATGTTTCTTAGCATGGTCCTGGAAGTCATTGGTTCAACCAAAATGGTGCTCCCAAGGGACAACGGTGTGTTGTTGGGCAGTGTTCCCCACACTAACAACATGGTGGAGCTTGACGGTCCCAATTTTTCTAGGTATCTCTTCATGTCGCCAACTTGTGAGATTTGACATCACATGCAAAAAGTGTTCACCCTCAGGCAATAACTGTGTAGTACTTTACAATATGAAGGTCCAGTACTCAACTGTGTTCTTCATTCAATTCACAATGTGCATTACAAAATGATACACTATCATGTGAGTACCATCAGATGCTTTATATCATGCATTCCCACACTGCTGTTCCAGATTACTTATGAAGGTTTGATCCTCACCCACACATCCCCTCTCCAAATGTGGGTGTAATGGTTTAAAGGACTATCTCCTCATGAACAGTAGTTTACTTCTAGACTGTTCTGACTACTCAAGTTTGGACACTCTCTTTTCCTGTGTCCATATTTAAAACAAGACTAGAGAATGGTTCGTGCCTCTGCACACTCTGCAAAATTTCCTGCTTACATTCCCATCCCTAAATGAATCTATAGGAACAGAGGGAGTTTGCGTGTTTCGCTTCAGTACATGATCAAGCAAACTGATAAGGGACTGAGTCCAGTCGTCACCTGTCTGGACTGTTGGTGTAATTGGCAACTCACCTACTGACACTTTTGGATCATTCCTAGATGTTCCATCATCCAAATTTGACACTTGAGCATTAGCAGCTACATTTTTTGTAGCAAAGGCAAAATGGTTAGACTGTGCCTTCATTTTTGCTCTTTTCTCAGCATGATATTCAACAAAACGTTCTTGTATTTCAGCTGCCGTCCACCTATCAGCAGATTTAAACTTCAAAATAGCAGAAAGAGAAAACATCTTCACCTCACGGTTAGGCTCTTCAATACTTCAGCCCTGTCTCCTCAAGCACTTGTCTGCTACGTCATCAGCTTTATTGAGCCAAATCCAATATTCCATGGCTCCTGCTACAGGTAAGGTGCCATAAAAATCTGCAAACAGCATAGACGAATGTCAGTTCGCTGAAGTGCTGTTTGAGTATATCAGTAACAACCCTGGAGTTCGTTGTAGGCTTCAATGATGGATTGCTGCATATTGTAATCTTTATTACATCTTTAGATCTCCCCATTAGATTTGACATGATCTCATCTGCTTGTTCAGCTAGAGGAACACCTTTCTTCCTCGGATAAACATCTATGAGTTCCTCCCACTCATGTACTGATAATTTATCAGATCCGTCCCCTCTGAAACAGGGAGGTACATCGGCTTCATCACTTCATCACTTCATCATACCAGTCAAACTGAGAGAAGGTGACTCTATGAGAACCTGACCTGTCCCCACGTTCTGAGCTTGAATATCTGGACACTCATTTTTCTCACTTCCCTTCTACAGCTGATCTGATATTGACTACCCTATTTGATGAGCAAGCTGTGTGAGTAGACTACTTAAATCAGCTTTACTGTAGTCCTGGTTATCTGAAGTAGCACCTTCCCACATTTCAAATTCAGTAGTGTGTACTCTACTATATTGATTATTTTCCTGCATGGAGTTTGTGCAATTTCACTAAAGATACTGCCCCTAGCAAATCCCAATTCAACTCATGAATTATGTACAGTCATATGTAATGTTCAACCTTTTCCTTTGATACAGGTATTCAGAATTCAGATGATTTCAGATCTGGAATTCAGTGAACCCTGGCGACTCAGTTGACGTTGATCACAAACAATCCACTATTACTTTCATCAAGTAGAGGTCATGGTACCAATGTGACCGATCTTTTTTTTGTTTGTTTACTCTGCATTGTGTGGATGAGATGAATGAAACCGGACATCACAAATCATTCAGGCCATTTTTTATTCTGCATGAATAAAAAGACAAATGTTCAAAAAAATCTTGAATCTGTGGTCTTCCCCCACAATATTAACATCAACCTCTCCTCAGCTGCACTTCCCACGAGCTCAAACACATTTTAAAATTTTCATATAATTTCTCATATGATCACATCAATAACATTTAATATATTTTTCCCAAATAAAACACTTTACATACATTCCAAACAGTACTGACAGAAACATGAATAAGAGAACATACCTGTATGAACAAAAAGACAAATGATCAAAAAAAATCTTGAATCTGTGGCCTTCCCCTACCATATTAACATCAACCTGCCAGTGAAAGGGATTATTTTAGTCATGGAACTTGCACACATATGCTTAATGAAGTCTCTCAAGAAAACACGCTTCACATTATTCACATAATCTCCATTCATGTTTAAGCAAGATTAAATTGCATTTTTAGCACAGAAATACGATTTTTTAAAACAATGAATAAAACCCATATCAAATTTTTAGTCAGAGCTTCAGCACAACTCACCTCTCCTCAGCTGTGCTTCCCGCGAACTGAAGGAGAGCAACTGGATCCAGAAAATAACTGTCATATAAAGGAGACACACTCCATTTGATCATGCACCAAGCATGACAAAATGAATGTATAACTATATGAATGTAACATTATCAAATAAAAGAAGAAATTAATATACTAAAATAATAATTTCAAGAACTTAAAGTACTTAAATTAGCACTTTGTATTGTCTGAGCACTTGTTACTATATTACCTCCCAACAGAGTTTTTGGACTGATGGTATTCTTAGTTTGTGACCTAGCAAACCAGTATCAGAATGTATTTATTGATAGAGACTTCAAAGCACTTTTGTAAGTTGCTCTGGATAAGAGCATCTGCCAAATGCCATAAACGTAAATGTAAGAATAAATTTTTTTTTACAATAACAAAGACATTTTGTGTGAAATTAGTAAAATAATACAACACCCGTTACACTTGCACGCATCACGGGGAGTCGCGTTGGCTGGCTCATATGGTCCAAGGAGCACTGAGCTGAAGAGGTGCAGAAATCGACATCTTGACACTCCGAAGTGATTTGTGATCCAAGGAATGATGAATATTGGGAATCAATTAGTCCTGGGGAAAAATAAAAGTTGAGATCTCGATTTGAAGTGCACAGAAAGGTCCAACCGCTTTATGCATTAGTCTCAGCTGCTTTGGCAGCAGTTGGGTTCAACTTGCAAGTGAAAGTAAAGTAATAAGAAAGGAAAGATGAATTGGTTGAGTTGAATCCAATCTTGCTGCAAGCACACACAGACTACTGGCTTTTCCACCAAGTTGTTTCTGCAGAAGGTGTCTGCTGCAGAGTGTTAGAAACTGTCCCTTGGAGGCTTTTATCCCGGGGGTCTAAGGTGGAGTAACCTTCACAATTCTTCTCATAAGATGCAGAAAGTGGTGGCACCAAATAGTGGTTATTGGCAGCTTAGGTACCTACATCCCCCCTTGTTCCTCTGGAGTATGGCATATGGCAGTCCTGAGGAGCACAAAGTTTATATATGCAGCCAACGGTTGTGAAATATGTGCGGTTTATACCCATTAACACACTGGTGAAAACACATATATTCCCTTAAAATAAAGAATTTATGACCCATAACATTGCTTGTTTTCTTTTAGATGTTGTTACAATGATGCTGTTAGATGATTAGAACCACTCACCTGTTGTGATTCCTCTTGATCGGCCATGTTGGAGAGCCTTTATAATATGCGAGTTCGGTGCAATATGTCTCTGTTCCTGCCCTGATTGTAAAACAAAATGTGATTGGATGGAGCGAGAATGTGCTATGATTGGTCAGCGTAATGTGGCCTTTATCCGATTGGTTTGAGTAGACGGTGGGTGGAGTCCACCTCTCTGTGGATTTGTGTGCACATCTTGACGCTAGAAATGTTTCAAAATCCACAAATGTGTGCAGCGATCCACAAAGGCATAGGAAGAGATCCATAAATGTGTGCAGCAATCCACAAATGCATAGGAAGAGATCCACAATTGAACGCCAGGCAGAGTTGTGTTTGTGACATAAAAACATATTTGCAAATTCTTTTTTGTTTTTTTTTTGCAAATCTCATTTTTATTTGTGAATTTAATTCATTTTTGTGAAACTGTCAACATTTGTGGATCTCATTCTATTTATTTGTGAATTGGTTTAATTTTTGTGAATCTCTCCAAATTTATTTGTGGATATTAATCTATTTATTTGGAAATATGAAACAATTCTAACCCCATAGGCTATCCTTACACTTCTCATAAGTGGCCCCTGCTCTCAGGCCACATAGGCGCTCAGCCGTATCCCTAATGCATGGGCTGCTTGGGCAGACCCAGTGAATATCCTTCGTGGCGGTGCACATGTCTAAACTAGGAATGAGAAGAGAAGGCATATCTTCTTGATATGTTAACATGGGCGGAGTCTTAAAGTGGATGTATACATTATTGTCCCAAAATCCTACATTAAGGACAGATTTGAGTTGGTACACAACAAATTTTATTCTTTGGGATAAACCCCTTGAGATGCATCATCTCGTTTTCAAGGGGGTCCTATTACACAAGAATCCAAAAAACATAACACAAAACAAACAACAGTCAAAACAACAAAACAACACACCCTACTACAATATTAATACATGAAGTATTAATAATTATATTTATATTATTTATATTTACCTAGCACATATAAATATAAACACAGATATCTCATCTAAAACAATTACAAGCAGTTTCAAAACAAGAAAACAAACCTTTTTTGAACATATAAAATGAAGTCAAAGATCGTACATTTAAAGGTAAATTATTCCAATCTGCTGGAGCCTTATACCTAAATGCCTTTTTCCCAAACACTTTCTTAACTAAAGGAGTAAAAAAAAACAAAATTAACAGAGTGTCTTAAGTGATATGAAGAAGAATATAATATCAAATATTGATGCAAATAATTAGGATAATTAAAATGTATACATTTGAAAATAAATTGCAGCCAGTGAATATGCCTTCTGACACTGGGTGGAAACCATTTAAGTAAATCATACATAATACAGTGGTGTGTATCATATGAACATCCAATAACAAATCTACACAATTTATTATAGGCTGTAGTAAGAGGCAAAAGATGACTTTTAGTTGTATTCTGATAAACTACATCAGCATAGTCAAAGAACAGTAATATAAGTTGCAAAGCAAGTTTTTTTCGAACATTAAAAGAAAAACAATTTTTTGATCGATACAGTACACTGGTTCCAAAATTAATCTTACAAAGTATATAATCAATGTGAGGTTTAAAAGAAAGTTCAGGATCCAGCCATAAGCCCAGATATTTAATTTGATCCACTCTGTGCAAGTAAGTGCCATCATTACACATTATTTTTATATTATTAGATTTTAATTTAAACATACGCTTTGTACCAAAGACCATGGTATGAGATTTACCTTTGTTAAGTAGTAAATTGTTAGAATGGAGCCACTCTTGTATAGCATTAAAATCTGATTGAAGCATATTTTGAATTTGAATTAAATGAGAATTTGAAAAATAAATGACAGTATCGTCTGCATACAGATGAACAGAACAATGCGAAAGAACTAAGGGAAGATCATTAATAAAAATAGAAAAAAGAAGAGGACCCAATATTGAGCCCTGTGGTACCCCTCTTTCTTGAGTAAATAAATCAGATTGTTTCCCTTGGATAGCCACACCTTGTTTTCTGTTATGTAAATAAGAATTAAACCACAATAAAGAATTTTGAGAAAAACCAACTGCATACAATTTATCTAATAA
Source organism: Pangasianodon gigas (assembly GCA_022758105.1). Lineage (NCBI taxonomy): Eukaryota > Metazoa > Chordata > Actinopteri > Siluriformes > Pangasiidae > Pangasianodon > Pangasianodon gigas. Next base: position 8,623,410 of record CM040473.1, read on the forward strand.
TAGGTAATGATCAGCTAGATCAAAGGCCTTCTTAAAATCGATAAAAATAGCCCCTGTAAGGTCACCACTATCTAAAGCTGAAAATACATCATTAGTCAACTTTAGAAGAGCACTAGTTGTTGAGTAATTCGGCCTAAATCCAGATTGAAGCAGTGATAAAATATTATTATTTTCAAAATACTTTGATACCTGATTATAGATTAATTTTTCAAATACTTTGGCTATAACACAGATTATTGATATTGGTCTATAATTTTGTGGGTCAATGATATCACCTCCTTTATAAATTGGAGTAATATGGGAGTACTTCCAAATAGCTGGTAACTCACTAGCCTGTAATGACATATTAAAGAGATCAGCCAGCGGGTACATAAGAATATGAGAGGCAAGTTTAATATATCTAGGCTCAATTCCATCAGGTCCGGCACCACTATTAGAGCTAAGTTGCTCAATGACCTTCAGGACTTCTATAGGTTTTATTTTGTTAAAAGTGAAAGTACTATCTAACAAAGTCAATTTATCGAACCTATTCATGCAAGAGTAATCAGGTGTTAGACTAGAACAAACAGTGGAAAAAATTTTTCCAAATACTTGTGCAATAGAAAGGGAATCATGAACAATTGTATTTTCATCTTTTATATGCTTAATAATGCATTTATCTGAGGTGTTAAATAAAACTTTTATATTACTCCAAAATTGTTTAGGATTTTTAAAATTATTAGATAAGCAATCTTTATGATAATTAGATTTAGCATTACGGGTCATAGTCTTTGATAAATTTCTTAAACTCCTATAAGATTCCCAGTCTTCATTTGTTCTAGTCTCACGGAATTTAGCCCATGCCTTGTCTCTCTGTCTAAAGAGACCTATAAGTTCTGCATTTACCCAAGGTAGATGTTTTCCCTTGACCTTTGTAATTTTCCAAGGAGCATGTTGATCAAGTACTCGAGTAAACTCTGAATATAAAAAATCCAAGCATCTTGCACATTGGGTATTAACTGATATCTGTCCCAATTTATGGAAACTAAATCATTAATAAATAACTCTAAATTCATCTTATGTTGTCTAATTTTTATCAATCTAGGAGGTAATTTTAGAATTTTCCATACGCAAAAAACAAATGAATGATCACTAAAGCAATCGGACAGGATACCTGCTATAACAAATCTATCAGGATGAGTAACAAGTATCCAGTCAATAAGGCATTGGCTCGTTGAAGTGACTCTAGTGGGTTCTTTAATTAATTGTGTTAAATTAAGATTTTCAAAATTATTTTTATCATTAGTGGCAGACTTGTCTAGCCAATTTTTATTGAAGTCCCCTAGGATAATCATTTCTTTTTAAAATAAAATTGAGTCTATAGTAGAAAACAGACAATTGAATGATTCAGCAGGTGCAGAGGGAGGTCTATATATACTTCCAATAGTTAAATATTTATTCTGATGAAAAGTTATTTTAACAAAAACATTCAAAATGTCTAGGTTCAATTGAGGGTATAATTAACTCCGATATCAAATTAGAAGAGACATATATCGCCACACCCCCACCCCTGGAATCTCTGTCAGCTCTATAAAGTACATAATTTACAAGTTTAATTTCCCTGTTGGGAATCTTACTACTCAACCACGTCTCTGACAGTGTAATAATATTTGGATTATTATGAGCTACCCAAGCACGTAGTAAATCCATTTTAGGCAAAAGACTTCTTATGTTCAAATGAACAATTTTTAAACCTTTAGTATTATCCACTTTATATACAAATGAATTGTAAATATAAATTTAAATTTAAAGCTAGGTAGTAAATAAAGGGTTAAACAGACCAAAAAATACAATAAAGATCTGTTAAATTGTAGTTGCATGACAACAAAACAAATCCCCAAATATACAAACAAAACAGAACCCCAAAAAAACACATACCAAATACATTAAAAACAATAAATCTGGCCCAGCAACCCTAGCCATCCTAAGCCAAGGCATATTCATGAATGGGTCAACTTAAGTCAGTATAAACAAAAAAAAACCAAAAACATTAACATTAAATACACAGGTCGGTCTGTATCAATCATTCATTTTCCTACCCTTTTTGATTTGCATTTCTTCCCCTCTCATTCTTCCCTTGGGAAAATTATCTTCTACATTTAGACTGCTTTTATAATGAAGAGTCCATAGAGGACATAAAAGCAGTTTCAGCAATTTTATGACAAGTGTACGATTGAGGCTTGCCATCAACACTCAATGTACACGGATACTGGAGAGAATATTTCAAGTTCAATTCACATAGTCTCCGTTTGACTTTATCAAAACTGCGACGCCTCTTTAAGAGTTCCGCGCTGAAATCAGGATAAATATAAATTCGAGTACCTTTAAACACCAACTCCTTCTTCTCTCTGGCAAGATGAAGAATCTTTACCTTGTCCTGAAAATTGGAAAGTTTGATCAGGATAGGCCTTGAACCAGCTCTGTCGTTGTTCCGAAACAAAGGGGTGCAATGCGCCCTCTCAATTGCGGGAGATGCAGGAAAGTTTTCTCGCCCAAGTAGTTACAAGATTAGCTGAGCCATGAAACCGAGAACATCGCGGCCCTCTGAAGATTCAGGAATCCCAACAAAGCGAAGATTAGAAGCTCTGCTGCGATTTTTCAAGTCTTGGACCTTATCCATCAGGTAAGCATTATCTTTGGTTAGATCATTAATCCGTGTCGAAAGATCTTGTAGATTATCCTCGTTGGCGCCGATACGTTGTTCAAGTGACACAACATGTTCCCCAAGAGTATCCAAGGACATTTGTATACTGCTCAGTTTTGTTTGAATGGGATCAGCTTTAGAATTAAGATGCGTAAGCATCTCAGTCTTAATCTGTTGTATGCCGTCCCATAAAGTTTGCAAGGAGATCTGGTCTTGTTTATTCAGTGCCATTATTCCACTGTTTGATATTATCCAGTCTATATCATGAAAATATGACTAGACTGATAGGCGATTATGGCACATTATATACAAAAAAGCAGTAAATAGGGTATAGTGCAAATAAAGCAACTCAAACAGACCAGCCTCTGCGACACACACTCACGCTGCGGCCATCTTGGATCGAAGGGGAAATGTTTTGTGGACCAATAATAAGGAGATTAAGAAGGAACCCCCCTCCATTCTTTGTGGATTTACAGAAATTGGGATTGCACTGCCAAGGCTGTAAGCCAAGTGCACTTGCAAGGTCTTAATATGGCCAACCATATCAAGCAAGACTAGATAAGGAGGTATTGCACCTTCAATTAGGCTTGTTACTGAAGCACTAACTTTGCTTATTAGGTCGTGCATAAATTTCTTAACCATGTTATGCTCTATAAGGTCAAACTCGACTGCTTTGGAGAGTTTACTAATTTTGTGTAAAGAATTATTGATTAATACTGAATGAGTGTTCACCATGAGAACAGTGCCCAGTATGGGTTTGCCAATACCTTCTAACTGTTGCTGTTGAAGCAGACATTCTGTAACAGACATGGACCTAATTAGGGGTATAGTGCACAAGAAAAAAATCAAATAAAATAAATCAAGCTAGCAAAAGAGAACAGGAGGATTCATAGGGAAGATTAGCCACATGCATAAGGCTAATGACATTTACAACCCCTTTACTGGGCCTAATTAGCACAGACAATTAATCATGGCCTCCTCCTCCACCTGTTGGAGGTTTGTATTGCCCAATCTGGTTTACTTATATACAGTGCTCTGGTTTGGTTTTGACACCGAGATGTGGTACACAACAAGTGAGTGTTTGTCCACGACCTCATGAGGGCCAGACCAGGTTGGCAGGAATTTCTCTGGAGTGCCAAGAGGTTTTACAAAACTGAAATACAAGACTTGGTCACCAATCTTGTACTTTTGGTCCCCAATCTTGTACTCTTGGTCCATAGCCCTCCATAGTAGACCTTTTGGCCTTTAGCACTAGCTTCCAAATTTTCCTGAGCGAAAGCAAAGGTATTTTGGAGATGTGTGTGCAAGTCTGTCACATACTGGTGGGTAGTGTATGCATCCGTGATGCTCATGTCCTCTGGCCGATAAAGGAGATGTAAAGAAAGAGTAATTTCTCTTCCAGTCATCATCCCAACTCATCACCTGGGGCATAGACCAACAGTCCTTTAATGAGCTTTAAGTGATGTCTCAGATTCAGTTGCTCAGGTCACTAGATTCTTGCAGTGCCTCGGGAGAGATGGGGTACTTTTCAGGGTCAGTCACCAGCTGGTAGATGGCACTGGTTACAGGATCACACTTCTGCATGGCAACCAGGTCATTAGCACCTGGTGTCCTCCCAATACACACAATTAGATGTTTATCTTTAGAGCACTCAAGTGTCTCACAGGCCACCTACAAATAACTATACTGTGCAGGTCTCTGTTTTTGGGAGCAATTCCCTGAGGAATTCCCATGGAGTACCTCCTAGCACTCCAGCTTTCGTGAGGCGGTCAGCCTCATCATTGCCATTTTTGTCTGGCTCTGGAGTCCCTGAGTGACCTTTAACCTTCCTCCAATAGATTCTCATCCCATAGTCACTGACAAGGTTGACACAAGCCAAGAAGAGTTCTGCATTCTTCCCTTTTTTGTTTTATGCAACTTCCCTTCCTCTGGCATTCTCCATGCCATTCTCCTTCCACAGTGGGAGGTGGGATACAAAGCTGTACCAAGCATAGTTGGAGTCAGGGTAGACAAACTCTTTAATGCTGGCTCGAGCAGTCTGTTGTAAAACTACAAGAACACCAGAAACCTCTGCTTTTTGGCTAGTCTTTAGACTGAGTTTATGCTGTTGTGGTTCCTGGACAGATCTAACATCCACCTCTCTCTAACCCATCTGGACAAAAAGTACAATTATGTAAGGATGCTGTTCATAGACTTCAGTTCAGCATTCAACACAATCATCCCACAACAACTGATAAAGCTGAGCCTGCTGGGTCTGACCAACTCCTTCTGCAACTGGATCTTGGACTTTCTGACTGGGAGACCCCAGGCTGTAAGGATCGGCAACTCCAACTCCAGCACCACCACACTGAACTCCAGTGACCCCCAGGGCTGTGTGCTCAGTCCACTGCTGTTCACACTGCTGACTGATGACTGTGCTGCAAAGTTCAGTTTTAATCACATCATCAAGTTTGCTGATGACACTACAATGATGAGTCAGTGTACAGAGAGGAGGTGAACCAGCTTGCAGAATGGTGTAGAGACAACAATCTATCTCTTAATTTTGATAAGATTAAAAAGATGATTGTCGACTTCAGGAGGACCCAAGTGGACCACTCGCCACTGTACATCAATGGAACAACTGTAGAGAGAGTCAAAAGCTCAGAGTTTCATGGTGTGCACATGATGGAGGACCTCTCCTGGACTCTCAACCCCACCTGCCTAGCCAAGAAGGCCCAGCAGTGCCTCCACTTCCTGCGGAGGCTGAAGAGAGCCAACCCCCCCCCCCCCCCCCCCCCCCCCCCCCCCCCCCCCCCCCCCCCCCCCCCCCCCCCCCCCCCCCCCCCCCCCCCCCCCCCCCCCCCCGGGACGATAGAGTCTCTCCACCCACCATCACAACACCTCATTCAACAACCGCTGCATCCGCAAAGCCACCAGTATTGCGGTGGACCCCTCTCACCTCTTTCATGGACTCTTCACCCTCCTGCCATCTGGCAGTAGGTACAGGAGCATCTGTGCCACCACCAGCAGACTCTGCAACAGTTTCTTCCCTGAGGCAGTCAGATTACTCAACACCCTGCTGCCTCCCAATGCTCACCTGGGCTAGTCAAACACCTAACCCAGTATGACTCAATACCACTGCACACCACACTTTACAAAGCTGCATCAGACACTTTATATTATGGAACTCGTTTTTGCTGCCAATATTGCTGCTACACTTGTGCTGCTACATCACACAATAGTTTACAGTACAGCCCATGTTCGGTGTATTTATTGTCCTGTTCTGTGTATTTATTGTCTTGCACTCGCCTGACACATTTGTATATTTGCACTTTATGTAGTCTTGCTATAGTCTACTGTTCTGTCTTGCACAATGGATCTGAAGAAATGACATTTTGTTCCAATGTATACAAGTTATATAGAGGAATGACAATAAAAACTCAACTTGACTTGACAGATCTACTTTTTCACACTATGCCCACTCCAGCTTGTACCAGGTACCTTGTGGTGGAATGGGGAACCATCTGCTGGGAGACTAATGGGAGGTCATGGCAGTAGGATCCTGAGGTGCACAAGCAGAATAAATAACCCCGTCACAGATTCCAATCAGTTGGCCACAGGAACCATAAAACAATGAATCCTCACTCAAAGACCCTGTGGAGCCGACCTAATTACTGCCTGTTTGCGCCTGCCTAATTTCAGCTTTCCTGTGAACAATAGGGCAAACATTAGGACATCCCTGATTGGAGGATGAACCCTCTCAGCCCAAGAAGAACCCTGTCAAACCTATTGATTTAGGCCATTGGCCGAGACCAGATGGCTGGCTCACAGGACAACACCCAAGGACCCTCAACCATAAATCTGATAAGCTAAGGCCAAAAGGCAGGTGACTCACCCAGGGAGGCCTCAAGAAAGAGCCAACACAGGCTCCTCATGGAATGAGACCTTTGTTCTTTCCCTGGGAACACAAAGATCCTCATGTGCATCAGGTTACCTTACATCTTCTAAAAGGACAATGACTCTTAAAATGATGCACTATGGTTTGAAAAACTTGTTGTCCTCTAATGTCATGCCTTAAATGTATCATGCCTATAGCCACCAGTTCATTGTTATGCTTTTGATCATTTAACATGCATCATAATGGTTAATGAATGTATCTATAACAGCGAGCATGTGATGTTTGGTATGAGTGTGATCGTTGTTTAATTTCCTAAGAGTTGGGATAAAGTAAATTTGAGTACAATGTTATTACATCCATGTTACAAAATTCATGACCAAAGTTCTAACTTTACCTTGTGGAGTGCATGTGTGTGTGCATGTGTTTATGTTTTGGATTAGATTTATGTATTAGAATAATGTAACACTTCCCAGTTCAGGTAGGGAATGAGGAAGCAGGAGGCAAGCTGCAACACAGAACACTCGTTAGTAGATTCCCTGCAGGTGTGCATCCCTTACCACTCACCTCCGCCCTCCATTCAGAAACTGGCGCTCGACCACGCCCCCGCTTCCACATACCCCCACTGCCTGACTCAGGCCGGGAAGCTATCCGGCCTGCCGCCGACTCCAACTCTGAATTTCATTTTTACTGTTGGAATGTTCCTCCTCCAAGCTTTCCCGAATGACGTCAGGCACTGCGCAAGGCTTCCGTCCAAACAATAACGTGAACAGGGAAAACCCTGTGAATGAACTTACGAATCATGTTTTTCAACATTTGATTGAATCGTTCCACCAGGAAAAACGCCGGTGTGAATCGATTTAATCCCCAACAACTCGTAAAGCTCGTGTAGTGTTCGTGACATAAACGACGTGCCCTGATCAGCCAGGATCGCTTTCAGGCAGTTCAATCTAATGGCCCGATGAGGTCCTTGCCAATTCTTTTGAAGGGAACCTTAACTAATGGGAGTGGGCACAAGGATGCTTTTGGGGTGGCTGGCGGATTCACCAGCTGACATTCGCAACATGCCGCGCACAACCTGCGAACATCACCGTGAATGCCCGGCCAATAGAAGCGGGCCATGAGACGGTCCAGTGTTTTATCCTGTCCTAATTCCCATTGGATTGGATCCCATGCCCTAATAATCCCATTGGATTATGGTGAGCCACCTGGAATAATAATTCCTGACGGCTCTTCAGAACCAAAAACTGGGTCGTCTCCTCTTGTGTTTGAGTGTCCCGCATCACTCGATATAACCTATCCTTAATAATCAAAAAATAGGAGTGGGAGAGTGCAGCATTAGGCTGAATTCATTGACCATCGATTACTCTCACTTGGTTGAAGGCGTGCCTGAGACTCTCATCCTGTGACTGCTCCAAGGGCAAATCCCTGAGGGAAATCCCCGCCAAGACTGGAGGAGCCGAGCTCCCCCTGCTCTCAATGTCCCCCTGACATGGAGCTGATGTCGAGGGCCCCGGTATTGCCTCCCCAGCCAATGCTGCGCACATCCCACACTGTTTTTTCACTACTGCAGGATCCATCCACAAACATTTCTCTCGCTAACACTCGGCACCCTGGCCAATTTGTCCCCAGGATTAGTGGATGGGTGAGGCGAGGACTAACTGCCGCCTCTACGCTATATTTTTGACCCAGAAGTGAATAACGATTGTGAATAATGATAAGTGAATAACAATGCCTCACCTTGAACCAAGCATTGGTGAATTGAGGTCTGGTTACAGCCCAAATCCACCAACGCGTGGTATGTACCCCCTTGAACACTCACCGGTAAGTGGTACGTCCCTGCTCAATAAGGGGCAGCCTGCATTGAGTCAGGGATCCGGCCCAACGCCCCCACCTCCATCACATGGCAGTCCTGGAAATGCCCAGGCTCCCTGTAGCACCCGCGCACCGAACCAGGCCTTACTCCCACACCTGCAGCCTCAGATTCACCCACCTGGGGGAGAGAAGAGACAGACACGGGGGAGAGGAAGGGGGAGGGAAAGCATGGGTTCAGGGAATGGGTTTCTGGGGAATTGGCCCCTATTTCTGTGGAGCAGGGACGAGGAAAGGGCAAGGAGGAGGGGGAGAGACAGGAGAGCGAGAGAAAGAGAGAGGAAGAAGGGAGGGGCTCGCCTGCCCCAGGATACGCCACCATTGGGTCCTCTGCCAGCTGGATTGCCTCGTCAAGCAACGCCAGTCAGTGGCACTGGACCCGCCGTCCCTTCCGGAAGTCAGGTGAAGAACTGCTCCAGTACCACGAGGTTGCTCACATCCACAGCACCGCGCCCCTCAGCCAGCAGCCACCTCTGGCAGGTGTCCCGGAGCTTCTGGGTGAATGCAAACGGGTGGCCGACCTTGCAGAAGGTCAGCGTGTGGAAGCACCGACGGTGCTGTTCTGGGGTGCGGCCGACCCGTTGCAAATCACCCATTTCAGGTCCGGGCAGTCCAGCATGTTGGTGACCGGCAGCTGCTGGACCACGAGTTGGGCTTCACCAGTCAGGAGTGGCACCAGGCGGGACACCCACTGACCCTTAGGCCAGCCCCATGCCACTGTGGAGCACACATACAGCTCCAGAAATGCTTCCGGATCGTCCTGCAGTCCCATCTTGGTGAGGGCAACATGGGGCTTGGCCACAGCGGCCGCCGGGTCCCCTGGTGGGATGCCGGCCTACTGGACCAGGCCCTGGAGCACCTGCCAATCCGCTGCCTAGGCGTCGAGCAGTTCTTTTGCTCCTGATCTCGGCGCAGCCGGAGAAGGGCCTGATGCTGGGTCTGATGGAGGCTGGCGAGGGACATGATGATGGCATCTTCCTCAACAACCGGGTCACAGCACCAGTGTAACACTTCCCAGTTTGGGTAGGGAATGAGGAGGCAGGAGGCAGGCTTGGGAACAACTCAGAGGCATTTTATTCTCCAATTTCACTTTGCTTTCAGCGGTTTATTTTATTTGTGCACACACACATACGCACGCACGCACACACACGGCTCTGTGCTGGATAGCTCTCTCTCTCCTTTTTATCCTCGCCCCAGCTCACTGCAACACAGAACACTCATTAGTAGAATTCCCCGCAGGTGTGCATTCCTTGCGTAATTCATTGAGTGGTCTAGCAATCTCAGCGCAATCTTCAATAAACTGTCTTGAATAGTTATGGAGTTGGAGCTTTGATGTCTTTGACTGCTTGGAATCTGCCAGACTGTGGTTGGATACCATCAGCTCCAACGAGGAACTTGGTGCAGCGGTTTTTCCCCTGCTTTAGAAAGCTGGTTCAGGACATGGCGAATTTCAGCCAGATGATCCTCCCATGACTGGCTACCCATGAGAATATTGTCCACATACATTAAATTGCCATGTGCAGCAGCACTACTCATAGCTTTATGAAGAAAGATATTGAATTCTGCTTACACAATTGCATTAACAATCATCTCATCCTTCCAACTGAGGTCAATGTGCTGAATAGTTTCTTGTCGCATCGATGGAATGATGGAGATCATCCCTTTTAGGTAGGTGAAGAACACACCTTCCTGATCTGCCAAGAGTGAGGGCTTGGTAGCTCACCAATCACCAGAAGCAAGAGATCAAAGTCATGGAATGTGCTATCAATTAAGTATTCTAATGTTGTGTGGGCCAACAAGTGAATTGGTCACATTCTGGACCAACAGATAAGCTGAGTGACTGTTCATTTCAGTTAGAGGTGTCCCACATATAGTTAGATTCAGCTCAAGGAAACATGGAGCTGGCTGAATGTGTCAGTCGGGGAACGACACTCATGTAGTTCAGGAATTCTTTCTTTCCTATTCTTAGTGAGAGTACACAGACTGCACTGCTCTTAGGAGGACTTTGTGGGACTCTATTAGATAGTAGCCAATGGCTTTTGGACGCAAACAATAAGTGGGAGTCTTCACTGAGGACTTCAAACAAACCAAGGCTTACTGCAGATTTTTCAAACAATAGTGTGAGCAGCATATCTGGGATGGCAGTCCCATTCACATGGACACCACCGGTGATCAAGGGACTGGACTGGGTGCGCTGCCTAGGGTTAATGAATCACATGTGGAAAATGCATGATTTGCTTGAGGCAGTGATACAAGGGCTTACTCTGCCATGTACGAGCCTACAGTAGTGGGGAGATTTTCAGGTATCACATGAGCAGCAACAAGGTCGCAAGGATTATAGCTGGTAGCTTCACTGCTAGTTGGTTTGGGATTTGAGCCCACAATTGTCCGCGTTGGCAATCGATCAAGGGTGCTAACATATGAAGCATGTCTTGCCCAATAAGCAGCTTTTTGGTATTGAACTTTTATATGTACACAAGGTGTACAATCTTTGTCTCACGAAATGTGAATTCCAGCCAAGCCCTCTGTGCAATGGGAGCTTGGTCTTGGGTGTAACTGATGATTGTGAGGTTGCACGACTCAAGCCGGAAGCATTTACGGACTGCACGCATGGATTGTGTGACATCAGCAAATGTGTTTGACCCATAGTCAAGAAGTGCATGGACATCCTGGCAGTCTTCGATGATCATACTGATGTAGATGTGTCCGGCATTGCCCTTTTGGACAAGATTAGCAAAAAATTGCAAAAGTGGAGAATGAGTGAGTGAAATGGCAGAAAAGGCCTTGGGCTCTGACAAGGAAGGGTCTTCACATTAATTTTCCTTCCTGCAGCCCATGAGGTAGATTGTGGTGGTGGTGGGGAAGGCTCCTGACCTAGTCATAAGATCAGAGGACCATCGTCACCCTTGCTTGTATGTTTTACAGGGTCTTTGTTTGAAACTTTAATGCCAGATTCAGCATTTTTCCATAATTTAGCCACAACATCTTCTGACAATTCAATTTCTGATCACAGATGTTCACTAGTTTGCTTACTCGGCTTTCTGTCCCTAGTTGGTGTTCGACGGCATTCTCTGAACTTATCCAAACATCTTTTATCATTACTGTTCCATTAATGTTCACATCCCTTGGACTGATTTTGTTTGTCCTTCCACACCCTGGTTCCATCTTTATGGTGAGAAAGGTTTTCAAAGTTTGTTAGCATGGGTGTCAGGAATTTCTGAGTCTTCCTACTCAAAGGGAAGGGAGCCATGGTAATGGAGTGCTAGAAGCCATGAACTCTCTTCCTTCTTGTCATCAGGGCAAACAGCTGTCTCCCAAGCGATGGGTTGCCTTGTCTTTTAAGCAGAGTTACATGTGTTCTTACACATGGATGAAGATTATTGAAGAACAGGGATTTGAAAGCTCTGTCTTCAAAACCTGGTGCATTCCTACCCTGGAATTAGGCATGCCTCAAGTGATTGTAGAAATTGTGAGGGTGCTCATTCTGAATGTGCCAGATTTGAATGAAATTGTTGCTGAAGTTTCACCAGTAAAATGGGGAATACTCTTCCTTCAGCACATTGCAGAGCTGATTAAAGTTATCATGCACAGAAGGAGGTTGTACTTCTATAAAAGCATGAACAGTTTGGGAAGTGGTTTTGCAAATTAGTTTAACTTTTTCATGCTCCGTAGCATGGGGCAGGTCAAACAGGCAGTGTTTAATCCCCCTGATGTAGCCTATAACATTATTATCATCACACTTCTCTGGATTGAAGCATTCAATGTCTTTGGCCAAAGCATCGAGTTGTTTTAAGTGCAGACCATCGTGAGGGACCTTTGCTCATCCCTGACTATAAGTGGACAAATAACTAGGCCCGGAATTCGGAAGATAAATCATAATGAGGTGGTCTGTGAGATCTCTGTGAGTCTGATGCTCACTGGGAGGTGAGACATAAAGGGGAGACTGAGACAATCAGAGTGGGGCATAGACCTCCCGCACATCCTAAAAAGCTGACTAAAGGTGCACCTCAGTCGGTCCTCAAAGAGTGAGGCTCCTCTATGGGCAGTGGGTGGCCTACTGACTCACCACCATGAGCTATAGCTTGAAGAGGTGGTGGAAAGTTTTGGCTGGTGGATTCAGCTCTCTGGTCAGTGCCTGCTGGCAGAGGGCCGCTGGCATACTGCCGAGGATGCAGTTTTGTTCCTGGCTGGAGCCGGAGTAATGCTCAACCTGTCCACACCCTCTGTTAAAGACCTTAACCCTTGGTCTGAATCTTCTTCCTCATCATCACTTGCCTGCCTGTAATGTTTATGGGTCAGATGATCATGCCCTTGTTGCAGAACCTCAAGTTCTATAGTACTCTTTCTGTGAAAGGGTAAGAATATTCTGCCCAAAGCATCGAAAATGTTTAAATTCAGCCCACGCTGAATGGCAGACACAGTATGTATGATCTAATCCTCACAGTCCACCAGGGAGTACTGCTGAATATTCCCTCTCCCATCAACAGAAAGACGGATGAGTTGACCAATAAAGTTGTCTAGGGAGATCTGTTTCTGTCCTTGGGACCATTCCCCCACTGTGTGATTCAAGCTAGAACTCATCTCTGAGCTTACTGTTAAACTACCCAAGTACAGCTAATTCTTACGCACAACTAGATGATAAAGAAAAGTGGGTTACCAGGTGTGGCTGGCATCCTTCAACCAAAATGTGACTGTTCCACTGACATGCCCCAAGTATAAGTCAAAGCTAGGCCACAGCAGAAACAAGCAATGAAACAAATGGCCAGGCAAACAGTACAATTACAAGTTGATGGCTAATGCATAATGTATGCACACCGAGACTGATCAATAAATCACTGGTTACACTCTTAAAAAAAAAAAAAAAAAAAAAAAAAAGGGTTCCTTGAGATTCTATATAGAACCCTGGGGTTCTATACTTGGCCAATAGAACCTTTTACCAAAAAATGGTTCTATGTAGAACCCTTGGGGAGCAAAGAACCTTTTTTATTAAAATGGTTCTATAATTCATGTTTTATGACTGAAGTGTAAATTAATTATAGGCCTACACAACACATTCACAAAGCTTTTTGAGTCAAGACCCAGGACAATGACTGCTGTAGTCAAAAACAAGAGAGTCAACAAATATTAATATCTAGTCAATGTATTTGAGCTTTTTTTATGCAAGTTTGTACATTAGAATGAAACTTATATTTCCTAATACATTATAGTTTGCCTTTTGACGAATCATTTTGTGAAATAAATAAACTAACCAGGTGTTTTCTTTATTTTGTACCATACTATATTGTGATGGTTTAAAAACAAATTATATTTAAATTAAAAACAAATAATCGTAAAAATGCTCTCTGGTGGCGACGTGGCGTATATGTGTTGCATCATCCTTGAATTCCTATTGGTGGATTGGAGAAGATGATCCTCGAGACAGTGACAGTTAATTTTTCAAACTGAGGAGTCCGCCATTTCTGCCCGTTCCCTCAGGTAAGTTAAGTTTTTACATTTTTGAAATCATATTATTGAAATATTTAGTATCATCAGTTAATATTTCTATTTGTTAGAGTAGCCCTTGTGTTAAATAGTGATTCTAGAAACGAAACGGATAATATTTACCTCAGTTAAAAATACTGCTGGTTAGCACTGACGGGCTTCGTCAGCCGTCGGTTCAGAAAGCCCAGTTAAACTGATTTTGCTCCGGTTTTTAAATGAATTAAGTTACAGTCTCCCTTTATTTCCTTGTCAGTGTTAATTGAATTGTCAATAACAATAAGACAGCTGTGTTATAAGGAGACGAGCTTCGAGACAGAAGCGTGAATTTTAATTTTAATGAAGCGCACGCTCGCTGTTCGTTAACGGTAATTAAACGATAGGCGCCGATTCAAATAAAAGCGAACCGGGTGGAAGGCGGAGGGGTATTATATGTGAATGTTTGTCGCAGCTTCATACACACTCAGTTTGCGGTGAGTATTTTTCCCAGGCCTATGGTAACAGGTGGAGAAGTTCTTAACTTTGGCCCGCGAGGTCCACTTTCGTGCAGTTTTTAGCTCCAACCCTGAACAGACTTACTTTTCAATAATCCAGAAGATCTTGATTAGCTTGTTCAGGTGTGTTTTATCAGGGTTGTAGCTAAAATCTGCAGGAAAGTGGACACTGCTGGCCACAGTTGAGAACTTCCGGCTGGTCTACATTAAAACTGTGCGCGGTTACAGTGCAGCATTCGTATCTGCACTGAGTCTATGTTTACTGTGATGCACGCACTTAATTAAAGTGATAATAGCACATGGTTAAATTTAGCATTCAAATGTTCTAAAGCCAAAAATGTTTAGGTGTGTTTAATGCATAGTTGGTTTGTGAAGTGTTATTAATGCTCTGTTTTCTTTTTCCCCCAGATAACCATGGTTGATAAATGGTCCGTAGATGACACGTGCCACTGGCTTCAAAATATAAACCTCACTGATGCAAAAGAAAGTTTCAGAGGTACACATGAAAATTTATAAATGTTCATTTTGTGATGTTGTGAAGTTTCAACTCAAAAAGTATCTAACTCACCTGCAAGTGCAACATAACCACCAAGCAGATTTTAGTGTTACCTGTAACATTGAGGGATGTTTTAGAAGATATAAAACTGTTGCAAGTTACAGAAACCACATCTATCGAAAGCACAGACAAGCTTTGCAACATCCCCTACTTGAAAAGGCTACTGTAGTTGAAGACGACAATGAAAGTGAGGAGGAGGTGCCTGAAGATGATCTGCTAGAGAACAACCAAAATTCTTTGCCTGGAATTGATTTAGAAACTGTGTTATTGGGACTGAGTCGGCATGTAGCCCTCTTTATATTAAACCTTCAAGAAAAACATTTACTTCCTAAAGCAACTCAGGATACCATTGTTTCCAGTTTGGAGTTCATCTTCAAATTTTTCCAACAAAATTATTTTGAAATCATAAAATTCCACTTGACCAATTCTGGGTTTAGACTAGAGGACCAGGAAGACTTGGATAACCTGCTAAATAATCAGACACTTATAGAAAGTGTGTTTGCCTATATTCAGTCAGACTATCAACTTTTCAAATATTGCAAAGAACATCTACATTTAGTGGAGCCAGTTAAGCACATTCTTGGAACCAATAGCCAGGGGAAGGAGGACACATTTCACAGATGTTCTGAAGACTCAGTTGGAGAAACAGGACATATTTGAATCATATCGAAGAACCTGTGAACAAGGCCCAAGTACAGATTTTTTTAAGCAGTTACACAGATGGAGAATTCTTTCATGATAGCCCCTTTTATGGAGATCCTAATATTGTAAGATTACATCTGTACACTGATGAATATGAAGTGGTAAACCCCTTGGAGTCTAAAAGATCAGTTCACAAATTAGCAGCCTTCTATTTTACGATTGGCAATCTTGAATCTAACTGCAAATCACAATTGAGGCATATACATTTGTGCTTACTTGTAAGATATCAATTTCTAAACAATTTCATACAGAGACATCTTGCTGCCCCTGATTAATGACCTGAAACTGTTGTACACTGAAGGACTGCAGGTAAGTGTAAATGGTCACAACATCAATTTGAAATGCGCTCTTGCCACTATTTCAGCTGACAACTTGTCTGCTCACAGCCTGGCAGGTTTCACCTGCTGCTTTAACAGTGGACGGATCTGTCGCTTTTGTATGATCAGCTACAAAGACCTAAGGTCTCACGTTAACTAAGATGATGTAATAATTCAATCTTCTCAGGTACATCAGTACCATCTGCAAGCACTCAGGGAAAGTGCTGGAATATCCAAACAGACATATGGTGTGGTCAGTGAGTGCCCTTTCACTGAGCTGAACTAATTTGATATAACAAAAACCTTTCCCCCTGACTTAATGCACGATTTTCTGGAGGGTGTGGTGCCTCTTGTGATTACCAGAGTTATCCAGGCATTAAATTTTTTGCGCATTGTCTCATTAAGTCAGATAAATGCTGAATTGGATGCATTTAATATAGGGAAGAATGACCGGGCAAACCTCCCTCAGAAACTTCCACAGAGTGTGCTAAAGCAAAACACACTATCAGGGTCTGCTGCTCAGGTCTGGTGCCTCTTCAGGATTTTGCCATTTCTCATTGGACATTACATTCCAGAAGGTGAGGTGCACTGGGACATTTATCTGAAGTGTAGGGATATAGGAGATGTGATTTTGTCCCCCACCATACAAAATTGAGGTCACTCAGAAATGTCAAAGTTTTAATGAAATTTCACAACAAATGAATTGCAAATTCAATAGAAAATATGATCCACATGTCTACACTGTATTTCTAATCAAGTTCACGATATTTTAATCATATGGGATTTAACGCCTGGAGTCATTTTGATTACTTTACCACGCCCACTATTTTTCTTATTGAACATCCTGTCTCTAAAATACATCACTATATGGTAGTCAATTGCAACCTCCAGTCCATGCTGACTTTAAGGAACTTGTTTGGCTGAAAGTGTGTAATTTGGATATATGCACCTGAAGTAAACAAATGTTTTGTATTTAAGATGCTGCATGAAATGACAATGAAGTTTGGAACAGACTTGGCGAAGAACATGGAAACATCTCTAAATGAAATGGCCCCAAACATCATCAGGAGTGCAAAAGGAGGAAGTCAAAAAAAACTCTACGCCAATCTCATTGGACCAGCAGAGGTAACCACAGAAGGTAACTACACCATATATTTTTCCCCATCAAACCTATCTGTTCCATGCCCAGTGTAAAGTTGCATTGTCAATGTAAAGGTTGTAGCACCTATAAATTGTATGAGTGAAATCATGTATTAAAATAATGTTAGTATTAAAGGAATAGTTTACCCCAAAATGAAAATTCTGTCATGACAGAATTTTCATTTTTGGGTAAACTATCCCTTTAATTGATTTCTGTACCTAATGGACAATAATTTGTATCTGTTTGTAGGCCTTGTTAGGAATGCTGCACTCATTTTATTGCCAGCACTATTTAAAGAAAACGCCAGCTTCCTCTACTGTGTAGATAGTGTAAGTATAGAGTCTTCTGTAGTTAACATTTGAGGCACTTGACTTGAATTAAAGAAACTGTTCATGCAAATATAAAAATATTACTCAGTTTACTCACCCTTACGCCAAATTATTAACAAAAATTTTCAATGAAATTTACCCTATAATTTACTCACTCTCTTCCTTGGTCACAAGCTTTGTAATGTCATTGAATAGCACCCCAATTTTTGAAACTCCAAAAAGTGCATCGATCATAAGAGAAATCTATACAACTCCAGGCGTTAATACTTGTCTTCTAAAGCAAAATCGTACATTAGTGAGAGAAAAAGATTAATATTTACCAAGATAGGTTGCTATAATTAGACTATGAGATAAGAGAATAACATCCAATGGGGCGGCACATCAGCTCCACATCAATAATTATGAGTCGTGTTGGTTCTTGCGTGTCGCGTGCCTAGTTGTCATATCTGTTCAGTCACAAGAACGAATGAGATTCAAAGTAATCAAAGTGGAGCTGACGTGGTAGCATTTTGAGTGTTCTTGATTCATCAGTAATGATGACATTCAAACACATTACAAAGAGAACCAGGATATTATTAAATATAACTCAGATTGTGTTCAACTGAAGAAAGGAAGTCATACACATCTAGGTTGGCTTGTTGGTGAGTAAATTATGGGGTAATTTTAAGTCTATTTGATGACTTCTGTTAATTGGTGAAAAGCACTCAAAAGGTGAAATGTTTGTTTTACAGGAACCCAAAGGTCCTTCACCAACCATAGTGTTCAACGGCTCTCCTGATCCTCTCAAGGCTGAAAGTGTCAGCATTATAATAGACAACGTGAACATTATAAGAGAGGCAGACATTGACATGACACAGGCTGTGGAATGCCTGTTTGCAGTCTATTTTCTTTTCAATGTGCAATACCCGGTTGCCATTAAGCACACAATGGCTTTTATTCAAAAATATATGCTTAAACTTAGATGTCGCCATGACACAAGAACACCAATACCTGTACTAAAAATGTACAGTCAGCTTGTGTAAATTGTAGTGATATTTAATAGATGATTTAATTGTTCATGTATTGTTTTTATCTGCATTGTGATTTGTTTTTCCTCATTTCAGAGATACATGTAAAAGTAAAGTACTGTATATGTACATACAGTACATAAACAAGCTTATGTATGTTTATTAAAAAGTGAAAATGCTTAAGTGAAATTAAATCTAAATGGTTGAATGTAATTAAACATTTTAAATGTAAAATAATTTAAAGTTTTGCTGTCTAGTACAGAGTAAACAGAGGTGCAATTTTAAACATGACACTAATATTTTTGTATAATAAATTGAATAAATTTGAACTTTTTGAATTTTCTGGATTGGTTATATTTTCTTATTCAATGATAAATAACTCTTTTAATAATAAAGAACCCTTAAATGGTTCTAAAATGCACCATCTAACTTGGATTCAAAGAACCATTTGGGGTTCTTTTTAATGAACCCATTAAAATGGTTCTGTATAGAACCATTTTGGGGTTCCATATATGAAGCGGGTGATAGAACCATTTCTGGTTCTAAATAGAACCATTTCTTTTAAGAGTATACATTAGCACCACAATGCCTCCTCACTGATGTAGCACTGCAGGAAAGGATCTCCTAGATTCAAAAATACACTAATAAAGCATTAATTATCAACAGAGTCTTAATGCCTCTGCAATGACCGTAAGATTGAAGGAAGGGATCTCTTAGATCCAGAATTGAGCTAATACAGCATTAAATATCAAAATATTTATGCCTGTGCACCAAATTCAACAGTGCAGGAAGGGATTTCTTAGACGAAATAATGAATTAATACAGCATTAAAATGAATTAGTACAGCATTACATATCAGAATATCAATGCCTCTGCACTGACTTCCACAATGAAGGAAATAAACTATTCTAGATTTAACAACGAATTAATGACACTGATTAATTAACAATGCAAGTTGTGATCAAAAAAGTTTGCAAATAATAATAATGATTTACTCTGGGAGTAAATCTAACTATTACATGTGAATTCTGTTATTTTGTTACTAATGTATATAATTGTGTAATTACAATTTCTAAACGTATTTCAAGCGATTTTAATTTAATTACTGCTTGATTGTAATTTACTACAAAACTTACAAAATAACACCAAGTTCAGAAAATGCATGTGTAGAGAGATTATAATTTTAAAGCTTTTATGCCCTCTCATGGCGATTTCAAAGCGGTGCAGGTTTTCACTGTTAAATTCCGCTAAACGTAATGAACGTTGGTGATTTTATTTGTGCAACTTGTTGCTGTCAACAGATGAAACCTCTAGGAACTATAGCTCAAATTGTTCCAAGTTTTCGAATAAGTGGATTAAGAGGTTGAATAAGAGTGGCGTGATGTGCTTATTCTATTATCCACCAAATCACTACAGAATCAAAATAATGCTGTTCGGGGACGAACATTATCAGCTCTTAATGTGATAAACTAAGTTTAATCAAGCTTAATGCGGAGATCAAACTGAAAACTAGCAGCATTAGTGCAAGCTGGGATACAAAGGAGCACGCAGAGATGCGATGAGAGAAAGAGAAGCAAAGCTTTTTGTATAGGCACTTTGTATAGGCCTAACAGGTAATATCATAAGAAACAGCACTCAATCAGGTCAAATTCAGGTTAGTAAATAATAAATCACTTTACTAGAAATAGAAAACGAACTATATTTCCTATAGTTAATTAAGCCCAGATACTCACTTTGAGTTGATCTTGCTTGCGCTTGTCACAGGGATTCACGTTGGCTGCTCACATGGTCCAAGGTGCATTCCTCAATTTTATAATTAATCTAAGTATGAATGCCTCCGGATTAATGTAGGGTGAGTCACCACATTACAAAAAACTAAACAAATCAAGGCACAAAGGGATACTAGGGATTATCCAAGACACACATTCCACTCAATTCAATATAGAATGTCAGGCATTGCATACACACCTATGTGTACACATGATTAAAACTGCTTAATCTTCTGCTCTGCCAGGTCACCTGTTAGTCACATAACCAAGAACCGCCATGCCCATGTCATGAGTATGTTAAATTAAATGGCAGGCAGCACAGTAGCATAAACATCAACTAAGAGTTTCAAAAACTGGTGGCAGTTTTATACGAACACATCATAATAATCCATTTCAATAAACCTGTTCAGCAAAAGATTCTCTGAAATGTCAAACCAGCTCCAGCAGCAACACTAAGTTATCTCAGACACTGTTGAGTGTAAGCTAACAAACTAAGCTAGCAACTACATAACACTAAGCTAGCAGGGCTCAGGCTCAATGCTTCAACAGCAAAATGGGTACACTGACCATGATGCAGAGATACAACAGGAGATAAAAACAGGAGTCTGTTTCGGCTTTGGAGGGCAGAAAAACTGTAGCAAAACAATGAGGTCACAAGCTGCACAGAATAAATCAAGGACCTACATGTGATTCAGCATGTGCATAAGGCAAGTTAGAAAAAGGAAAGAAATGACATGGTTTGGAGTATTTGTAGCAAATACTATGTCACTATCACTTTGTGATTTTGTTCAAGGTATTGACATGCATGAGTGTGCGCACTAGAGGATATCTACATATTAGACACTGCCCCTGGCTGTTAGAAGGGGTGAAATCAATCCTTCTAAAACAAGTCCACAATATGCTTGATTGTATCCGTGAATGTGTATAGGCTCTTGGCATTTGATTTTCTTTCAAAATACAATACAAAATACTTTTAACATTCATTAAGTTACTGTAATATACAGTTTATAATTCTCAAGGGTTTTAAGATCAGTGTTAATTGCATGAGTTTCAATATGAGTTTACTACCATAAAACCATTTCTTTGAAAAACATTGAAAATATGTTTTAAAAAATTCACTGTGGATTTACATATTTTTAACTGTGTGTTAATTTAAGCTTTTTAATTTTAGATTTATATAGGTAAGTTATCTGAACTCTGTAATAATGGAGACTCATAGGGAGAGTGAAGATTCATGTGCATGAGGATTAATAAAGCACAATGCAAACACAGTTGAAATCATAATAAAAACTCATAATCAGTATTGTTATGACCTTATATAGATCTTACTTAAGAAACGCACTGGAGACTCAATTTTTGCAGTGATTTCCAACTTTACTCCTTTGAATGCTCTCTCTCCCTGTGCATTTGCACAATGTACAACCAAACATCCTATCACTACGGCTCCCCCTTTCAGCTAAAGGACTTCCACAGTAACAGAGATGTTTTCTCTTTTTTCCACAAACATGAACATAATGATACCAGATTCCATTCTGTCCCCCTCTTTTTTTTCTCAACTCCTATATATATTTTTAAAAAATCAGTCTTTTTGTTGAAAAAAACAACACAACAGGTACTACTTCATTATTGTTATTAATTTCAGAACAAGAAAGGGAGATAAACTCTGAATAAACTATAACAGATCCTGCCAAATCTCTACAAGTTCCTTCTTAAGGGTGGTCTAACCACCTGACCCACTCTGCTTCTAACACAGTTGTCTGTGTTTCTTGAAGGGATGACTCTCAGATGAGAGCGATGTCTTCTGAAAGTGCCGGTTGTCCCCTCCGGAACATAGGATCGTGGTCTGGTAGCCGGGCTAGTGACTCTGCCTGAGTGAGATGTGTTCTTTATCCAGACTGTTTGTCCCGTTTGTAGTGCTTGCTTTGTTTGTGCTCTGTAATGTCTATCGTACCACTTGTCCTGTTTGTCCTTTAACTCTCTGTCTTTTCTCTTGAAGGTGTTAAGGTCTGGCCAAACTGGTTTGAGTGTGGACGGACTTACAAGAAGGGTGGTTCTGATGTTTTATTCCATCAGGAGTTGTGCTGGTGAAGCTCCAGAGGCTAAAGGAGTGGCTCTGTAAGCCATGAGTGCTTTGTGAGGGTCCTCCCCTTTCTTCAGTAATGATTTAACAGTTTGTACTGCTCATTCTGCTTCCCCATTACTTTGAGGATAGCGGGGGGCTACTGGTCACATGATGAAAGTCGTAGTCTTTAGCAAAGTCTGCAAAGTCCGATGCTGCAAACTGTGGCCCATTATCTGTCACCAGAACCTGAGGGACTCCATGGCGAGCAAACATTGCTTTGAGTCTCTCCATGACAGATGTCATAGTTGTAGTAGTGAGTGAGGCAACTTCTATGTAGTGTGAATAATAATCTATCACTAGTACATAACTGTCCTTGTTCCACTGGAAGAGATCTGCCACCACCCCCTGCCATGGTCGTGAAGGTAAAGGGGTGGTCAGCAAGGGCTCTGGTGGACTGTGGCTGTTTTTGACACAGGTTTCACAACTACTCACTTTGTCTTTGATTTGCTTTGTTATGCCTGGCCACCACACTGCCAGTTGTGCTCTTGCCAAGCATTTGTGCCACAAGTGCCAGTTGTGCTCTTGCCAAGCATTTAGTGATGTCCTAATGACCCTGATGTAACTTCTCCAGAATTTCCTTGTGTATACTATCAGGAATCACAATTCTCTCGCCTTTCATCAGCAAACCCTCCACCAAGAGCAGGTCATGTCTGTGTTGCTAGAACAGTGTCAGGTGTGGTGGAATGCTCTTTTTTCTGTCCCACCCTGTGCATACATGAGAACTCAGCTGTCTGCAAACCTCATCCTCTTCTTGAGCCCTCTTTATTTGCGCTAACTTGGTGGGTGTTGCAGGCAGTTGCTGAATGATGTGATCAACATAAACTCTTACATCTTCCTCCATTTTGAGGTCTCCCTCTACCAGACTGTCTTGGAGTAGAGCTCTTGAGAACGCATCAGCTGTAACTAAATTTACTTCCAGCAACATGCACAATTTGGTAGGAGAAACACAGAAGCCATTGTCGAAATCTCAGTATGCATGGAGGCAGGTCATCAAGTGGTCTTGAGGCTAGCAGACTGACCAGTGGCTTGTGATCAGTTCTGACCACAAAATCCAGTCCCAAGAGCTAGGTTTGAAACCTTTCACAGGCCCAAGTGATTGCAAGAGCCTCCTTTTCAATTCATGCATATCTTCTCTCAGCTTGTGTCATACTCCGAGATATAAAGGCTACAGGTCTCCACTCACTCGTAGGCTGTAGCTGAGATAGTACTCCCCCTAATCCTAAAAAAGAAGCATCAGCCGATACTGTAGTCTGTCAATCTGGGCAGTACTGTGCTAACACTGCCGAAGAACTGAGCTCCTTTTTTTAATTTCTCAGAGGCTTGTTGTTGTTGACATCCCCATACCCAGTCATTTTCAGCCTTGAGAAGGTCTCTGAACGGTCCTGTCAGCTCTGTAATTTTAGGGGAAGATTTTACCACATAATTCACCATGCCAAGAAAACGCTTGACATCAGCTGTGTTTTTGGGCTCAGGCACCTCCTTGATGATTTTTAATTTGTCTGGATCAGCTTGGATCCCATCTGCACTGATAATGTGGCCTTAAAACCTGAGCCATCGCAAATTGACATTTTTCATTCAGTGTCAAGCCCTTCTGTTCTCAAAACTTTGAAAAGTTGGGCATCATGTTCCTTGCGTGTAGCCCCAAACACTAAGATGTCATCAGCGTGACACAAAGTTCTATCCAAGCCCTTGAGCATCTGTGTTAGGGATTAGTTAAAGGTTCACCCAAAAAAGAAAATTCTGTCATCAATTACTCACCCTCATGTCATTCTAAACCCATAAGACTTTCATTCATCTTCAGAACTCAAATGAAGATATTTTTTAATGCTGAGAGATTTCTGTCCCTCCATTGACAGTCCATGTAACCAAAACTTTCAAGCTCCAAAAAGTTCACAAAGGCATCGTAAAAGTAATCCATGTGACTCCAGTGGTTTAATCCCAATTTTATGAAGCGATACTTTGGGAATGCTTTAGGTGTGCAAAAAAACTAAAATGAAGTCTTTATTCACAAAATATCTTCACTTCCTCATAGACCTCTGACACGCGTTCACGAGAGAACCACGACACATGCGTGTTGTACTGACGCGAGTGCGGACATTCTCATGATACAACTTGACCCGGAAGCACTGCACTGTTTACAGCTGAGGAAGAGGGACGCTATAAAAACAAACTGATTCGACATACAGGAGGACTTGCATTTTTTTTGCCCAGCCTTACTTATTCGAACCCGAATATACAGATCAAGAAATAAGACGGATGGAAGAGGCTGCAACAAAACCACAGCCAGAAGCTTCTGTAAGACAGAGAGCAACGGAGATTTGGTGGTGTAAATGTCGGCAGTGAAAAGCAATGCATACAGAACTGGACAGCTTGTGCTGCAACGAGTGGGATATTGTCATGCCACATTTAGAATTTTTCGATGATTCAGTCGATGAGATGACACCTGTATCCCGTTGTCTAACCAAGGACCCTGGTTTTCCACCTCTACTAAGAAGTATAGTTTTAGAAGTGATGTTTCATTTGCCTATAGTGAATTGGGAGAAAGGTCTGAGGGCAGAAGGACCGGGTGGCACCCTATCTGTAGAGTAAGTATCATGTTTTGCATGTAACAGGCTAATGTGATGCTACAAATGCAGCTTGGCTAATTCATTCATTCATTCTACAAATCTGTTTTCTGTTCACAGTCAGTGCAGATTGGTGCTGTACTGGGTTGTACTGGAGTGGATTCTGAAAGGAGAAAAAACTGTGTAGACACAACGGAAAAGTTCTGCCGTCATGTGTTGTGCAAGCCATACGGGAAACATACCCCTCACTGTCTGGAACATATGTCGGTTTGAAGGAAGCTGAAGAAGCTTTTGGACAAATTTTTTTTTTTTTGAAAATGATGTAGAAAAGGTGTGTATTGTTTTACAGTTGCATTTTTGATATTTTGAATAAATATGTTACGTGGGTATTACAGCTACTAATTGTAATTTTTTTTATTTCGAAATAAAAATTCCATTACACCATATAAATTTTCTTTTGCATGTTAGCAACTGCTCACCAAACATGTATTATTGGTAATGCATAAATAACTTTTTTAGCATATTTGCCCTTAGTTAGTCTTTTTACATACAGTTGAGGTCAAAAGTTTACATCCCCCTTTCAGAATCTGCAAAATGTTTATTATTTTACCAAAATAAGAGGGATCATACAAAATGCATGTTATTGTTTATTTAGTGCTGACCTGAATAAGATATTTCACATAAAAGATGTTTACATATAGTCCACAAGAGAAAATAATAGTTGAATTTATATAAATGACCCCGTTCAAAAGTTTACATCCCCTTGATTCTTAATACTGTGTTGTTACCTGAATGATCCACAGCTGTGTTTTTTTGAAGGCGTGTTAGAGATCTTTGCGAAGTGAAGATATTTTGTGAATAAAGACTTTATTTTAGTTTTTTTGCACACACAAAGCATTTGTATCACTTCATAAAATTGGGATTAAACCACTGGAGTCACATGAATTACTTTTACAATGCCTTTATAAACTTTTTGGAGCTTGAAAATTTTGGTTACATGGACTGCCAGTGGAGGGACAGAAATCTCCCAGGTTTCATTAAAAAAATATCTTCATTTGTGTTCGGAAGATGAACGAAAGTCTTATGGGTTTGGAATGACATGAGGGTGAGTAACTGATGACAGAATTGTCTTTTTTGGATGAACGGACCCTTTAACTTGATACTCCTCGCTTCTCTCACTGATACACGAAGAAATGTGGAATCGCTCGAATCTGCGAATCCGTTTTGGCGAATTGCCAAAACTGCTGAAGTCGAAGTTTTCAGATGGGTTTATTGAGAACAGTGCATCTATTCTAAATGTTTACCTTGCAGCCGTTCAGTCTTTTTTTTTTTTTTCGTCGCTGTTTTGTTTTTGTGTTCCCCGTGCTCTCTGTCTCAGTTCTGCGTTGCTATCTGGTGAACTACTGCACAACTTCGCGCGAAAAGAAAACTCTAAGGAATAATATGATGCGAGTGACAGACATCACAGGGAAAACGAGGTAGGTCAACTTCTGACACCATGTTATGATCTTATATAGATTTTACTTAAGACATGCACCGGAGACTCGATTTGTGCAGTGACTTCCCACTTTACTCCTTCGAAAGCGCTCTCCCTGCGCATGCGCACAGTGTACAACCAAACATCCTATCACTACAAGTAGCAGTGTTTGTTTATTGTTTGCTGTTAAGGTAGGTTCTGATTCTTGTGTACTATCTGCATGGCTCTGTTGGATCTAGTCTTTTGACTTTAGTATTGTTGATTTTGTAGTGTTGTTTTAAAGTGTCTGTTGGTCTGTGATAATTAGTTGTCTCAGGTGTGTAATCAAGAGTACTTTCAGTCTGCTTTAAGCTGTG
>CM040473.1:8650250-8718856 GCA_022758105.1 Pangasianodon gigas
AAGTAGCAGTGTTTGTTTATTGTTTGCTGTTAAGGTAGGTTCTGATTCTTGTGTACTATCTGCATGGCTCTGTTGGATCTAGTCTTTTGACTTTAGTATTGTTGATTTTGTAGTGTTGTTTTAAAGTGTCTGTTGGTCTGTGATAATTAGTTGTCTCAGGTGTGTAATCAAGAGTACTTTCAGTCTGCTTTAAGCTGTGAATTATGGGCAGGGCTTACTAAGTTACACTGAAGGTTTATCCGCTACAGACACTTAATGTTAAATGTTAGTTGGCTAACATTTACCTGTTCTCTCTTAGCCCTACTCAAACTCTCCTGACCTCATTCCAGACTGGACTATCTGGCTAAGCATAATCTCCCCTCTTCTGGCTAAGTAATTAAACTTTGATTTACCACACTTCTTGTTGCATTCCTCATAACATGCACCACAGACCAGTCTCTGTCATGACATCTCAGCTATCCTCCACAAAACAGAGGCTGTACTAGTAACCTAATCTACCCTCCACTGTTGTCTCTGTCCCAAACAGAGGTGATAGGTGGGCTCTGGAAATGCCAGTCTGCCATACACTTGGATCACTCCACAGAACTCACCTACAACAGCTGCTCTGTTATCTTCTCTCACACTCCACGAGAAACTGGCAGGTGGTGGTACAAGTTTGCTCTTGTCTCAGAAATGGTGCTTTACACTTCTTGCACTGTCTCATCTCAACATCTCATCGTTTGAATTCCATGCGGTTACTGTTACCTCTTATGATTTGAATCGATCACCCTCCTGTTCCCCTACTAAACTTTCATGAAGAACCTGACATTCTCCTTAGTCTTCTCCCATCTACTGATGACACCCCTTGGCACCACAATCATACTCTCCTACGTGTATTATTTTCGTTTATACAAGAGTTAGTTCCGGTCTACTAATTTGATTGGACGAGCGATGTTCCAAAAGTGCTTATATTTAGTACAACCGCACTGAGATATTTCACTGTTTGTATCACTCCACTCGTCTGTGTTCCCCACATAAATTTCCACTTCTAGAGATAGTTCAAAAGGATTACAACAGTAGAGTTAGCAACATCATCAGCGGACTTGGCAAACGATACATTTTTCATGAATATAGCTTTTGACTTAAAATAAGAAAGCTCTTCATATGAAGATGAAACAGAAGAAGGGAAGCCAATTTCAACGGAAGCACGTTTTGTAACGGGAATGTAAGTCAGTGTGAGCTAACTAGCCGGCTAGCCGATGGGCTATAAAGCGAGTATAACTTCTTCGGGATGTATTTCCGCTAGAGGAGCAGAAATAAGCCAGTTGGCCAGCACAAACACAGCACAAATGAATGGTATAGTTTTGGTGACAATTTATTTATATGGGGTGCCAACTTCACAGAGCCGTTGGCCATATTGTGTCCGAATGTCAGTTTTTTATAAGTTTATAATTTCTTGTTTATAGAACTGTTGTATAAATCAATATCGCACGCGCAATCGTGCAGTTACACTGAATATCGGCTTGTTATATTATAGCATGTTATAACATTATATTATAGCTATGGCTATTCAGTATAACCACAATTAATAACCATAATTGCTTAAATAACAGCACGGTCTGTCGTGTCTTATTCCTTACTTGTACGAACATATGGCCTGATATTCTTGTTGTTATTATTGTCAGTGTTGTTGTTGAATTATTTAAGAAACTGTGATTATTATTTGTTATACCTCAAATATACATAAAATATTTCATATTAGTAAAATAATAAGCATGTACAGGCCTGACGTCACTGGCCTCTAGATGGCAGCAGAGTTCCGGTCTCCCTGTTTCAGCGCGTGCGGTTGCCATGGTAAAAGCCTGTTAATTGTATTTTCACTCTTAGAACAGTGTATAGTTTTCCTGCAAATGTGACTTGTATCTAAAGAGACTAATGTTAGTTGCTATTCTTCGGTGTCAGGTTAATGATGGATTTCTAATAAAGTAAGTTCAATACTGAAAAAACCGATCACACCTGGCAGTAGTTTAGGGATGAAACTCAGAAAATAAACTACTAAGTCTACTAACAATATGTGCTTGCATATAGGCCTTATAATTATAGCCAGTGTGTTACAGCCAAATAGCATATGATTATACCCTGATATTCACTAAAATATCTTGTAACAGGTAGTAGTTTAAGACAAAACATACTACACTGACAAATTGCAGTATAAATAACCATAGAAATATTGGAATGATAGTAAACTGCCATAAATACTCAAATTTATTTCTGAGGAAGCAAAGCAATGGTGGATTAAGGGTTCTGTTATCTATTCATAGTATTGTCATAGTTAAATCTCTCACAAGACCATGGTGAAATGATCATTTGATGTGGCATAGCTGTTTAGAAAACTCCTTAGTCCTAGCCAGAACTTGTCTGTGGTAGTTTTTACAGAACCTTTGTGCAAGACCAATGACTGCACTGCTGTATAGTGTATTATACTGTATATACTCCACCTAAATCAGGGGTGTTAAACATATGGCCTGATAAAGGTTGTAATTTGGCCTATCAAATGAATGTATAATATTTGTTCTAAATTAAAATTGACTTATATTGACCATAATTGAATTGAAAGTTTTGAAAAAAGCTTCTCTATTATCCCAGTCTGGAGCAAATCAGAGCAATAAACTCAGGACCATAAACGCAGCTGCTGACAAAATGTGCTAATGATATGTAATTTGATTTCACAATTAAATCAATTACATATATTCCAAAATAAGTCCATTTCTTTTCCAGGTTGTACCATGACAAAATGTGGAAAAATAAAGAGGGGTGAATAGGCCTGTTTAGGGAAAACATATAATATCTTCGGCAAAACCATCATTTGGATTTTTTTTTAAAATTGCAGTCTGTTTTGTAGATGATACATGTTCAATCCATTTGTGCATTCAGAATGTACTTTCAGATAAAGGAACACATTTAAGAAGAGTTGCTATGTTATTGGTCTACTAAACAGATTTTATTGGTCTGGCCAAGGTGACATTAGACTAAGTGTTATGTAGCCCTTAAAACTAAGTGTTATGTGACCCCCCTAAAGTGAGTTTGACACCCCTGACCTAACTCAAGCCTAAACATTCATTGCCCTGTAACAACCAAACTATTTGGACAATGCAATTTGTCAACAATTTTATTTCCAATACAAATAAACTAAATGTTTACAAACACAAATAAGCAAACTAAATATCCACAACCAAGTATCATGCACATGTGGGAAATGTTAGCTAGCCACTTTACTAGTGCTGTACATGTGCTATTATTTGTGTACAAATCAACTTATTTTCAAGGATTACAGCAAGTGGGAAAAGACCAAGAGAACAAATGGCCTGAAAACAATTAATCATAAAAGGGGAGGAGACGATACTAAATTAAACAAGCTGCAGCTTCCACTAGACTTTGCAGAAGATTAAAAATTGAAAAACAGGACCAGGACTGAATCTGTATCCACGATAAAACCAAAACATTGGAGGTGTGTAGAGCATGTTATTTCACTTTCCTCTATTGTCATGGTATCTAGCAGGGTTTCATGCTAAAAATCCATTTAGATAGTTATCGAAATGCAGAGAAAGGCTGTTGAGGATCTGGAAAAACTCTGTGAATTGCTTCAGGTGAAGAGCCACCAGATGGCCAGGGACATTGAGGACACACAAATACACTCTATCTCTAGTGCAAGAGAATTCCTTATCCAACACAAAAACTGGAGGTGAGCCAGTCTTCTATGTAAGGAATATTGATTCATTTATTTTCCTTGATGAACACTGTTGAAAGACCCAATAGAAAAAGGGTTCTTCAGTGGGCGTTTTGTATAGTTATGGGTTCTTAGTTTTGTTTGGAAACCTTGCCAATTCTTATAAGACTCTACATAGAGCCTTTAAGGGTTTCCCCTTAGGGACAGCTGAAGAACCCTTAAGGCCTGTGATCTGTTTTTTCAAGAGGTCAATTGTTGCCATTAACTGAATGAGTAACAGGCTGATCAAGCAGACCAAATCTGATCTGAGGAATGCCAAGGTGGAGGCAGCAAATCAATTTGCTGTTTGGTTCAAACTCACTGGTAATTGACATTAGAATAAAATTGATAGGCAGAAAACTACACAGTGTTTAAATGAAGGCAAAACATTTAATACTAAATTATACATGTCTACAGGTTTCACAGCCCCTGATTATGTGGCTCAAAAATCTGGAATAAAACAATAATTAAGCTGTCTGCATATCCTTCAGGGCTAGATAAGGGACTTGAAGTCTAGAATGTCTGCAAAATATGATTAACAAAGTGTTTTTAGTACTCATGTTCTCAGGCACAGCTGAAGGCAGTGAAAGCAAATGTGGCTAATGCCCAGGCAGAGGCTTGTGCCCTCAAAACCTACAAAGACCAGAAGTATCCAGTCAAAGCCCTTCAGATTGCTAAACTGAAGAGAGAGCTGGGTGAGCTGAAGAAGACACAGCTGGTAAAGCAGGAGCTGGGCATTATTTAAAATGGTTGTGTTCACTACATAGCCTTTTTAAGAAAACCGAGATGGATGCAGATGCGGCTCCATTAAGTCTTTCTTTTATCAACACACTTGACAGGCACATTTTCATTTGCTATGCAGTGTTTCATTTAGAAACATTTTAGAAAATACCAGATCAAAAAATTTTTGTGGATACTGTTTAAAAGGTTGCTGCTCCACTTTATTGTTTTGCTAGGAGGAACCTGAAGGTGTGACGTTGCTGTTTCAGGGAGTGGTGGCTAATTTAGAAATGCAGTTCTACCAGAAACAGAAAGTACTGTCTGCAATTGCCAGAGTATCTATACACAGTATAGAGTTGAAAATACAATATATTCTGGCCAAGAGGGAATTATCTATTATAATATTTTGTGAGTTGTTTTACAACAGTGTGTGACCTTCATCCCTCCAGTTGTAAAAGGCAGCTGCACAATTAAGAAAGACACTGATATGCACAAACAGGTGAACAATTTATGTCTCATACACACATACTTGTCAAATATTGAATATTTTCTCATTTTGCACTTAAACAATTTTGATTATTGATCATCTGCAACTGTTCATTCTGGTATATACAAATACACTCACTGAGCACTTTATTAGGAGCACTACACAAATACTGGGTAGGACCTCTGTTTGCTCTCAGAACAGCCATAATTCTTCATGGCATGGATTCCATAAGATGTTGGAAACATTTCTTTGAGATTCTGGTCCATGTTCACATGATTGCATAACGCAGTTCCTGCAGATTTTTCAAGTACACTTTCATGCTGCGAATCTCTCATTCTACTACATCCCAAAAGTGCCATGAAGATTTGAGGCTGTTTTGAGAGCAAAGGAATTCAGATCCAGTGACTGAAGAACACTGAACTCATTATTATATTCATGAAACCAGTTTGAGAAGACTTTTGCTTTGTGACATGGTGAATTATCATGCTGGAATTAGCCATTA
Organism: Pangasianodon gigas; assembly: GCA_022758105.1. Classification (NCBI taxonomy): domain Eukaryota; kingdom Metazoa; phylum Chordata; class Actinopteri; order Siluriformes; family Pangasiidae; genus Pangasianodon; species Pangasianodon gigas. Next base: position 8,655,705 of record CM040473.1, read on the forward strand.
GAAGATGGTTAAATTGTGACCATTAAACCATTAAATTGTGAGGGAATGCACATGATCAGCAACAATACTCAAATAGGCTGTGGCATTCAAGCGATGATTGATTGGTATTAACAAGCCCAAAGTGCTAAGAAAACATTCCCCACACCATAACACCACTTCCACCAGCCTGGACTGGCAGGTTGGGTGCATGGATTCATGCTGTTGGCATCAAATTCTGACCCTACTGTCAATGTGCCTCAGCAGAAATCAAGATTCATCAGACCAGGCTACATCCTTCCAGTCTTCAACTGTTCTGTTTTGGTCAGCCTGTGCCCACTACAGCCTCAACTTTCTGTTCTTGTCTGACAGAAATGGAACCTGACGTGGTCTTCTGCTGTTGTAGCTCATTTGCCTCAAGGTTTGACGTGTGTTGTGCATACTGAGATGCTTTTCTGCCCACCACAATTGTACGAGTGGTTATTGGAGTTACTGTAGCCTTTCAGTCAGCTCAAGCCAGTCTGGCCAATCTCCACTGACCTCTCTAATCAACAAAGCATTTCCATCCGCAGAACTGTCACTCACTGGATGTTTTCCTTTATCGCACCATTCTGAGTAAACTCTAGAGACTGTTGTGTGTGAAAATCCCAGGAGATCAGCAGTTATAGAAATACTCAAACTAGCCCGTCTGGCACCAGCAATCATGCCACAGTCAAAATCACTGAGATCACATTATTTCCCCATTCTGATAGTTGATGTGAACATTACCTTAAGCTGCTGTCCTGTGTCTACATGCTTTTATGTATTCCAGTGCTGCCACATGATTGGCTGATTAGATAATTGCATGAATGAGTAGATGTACAGTTGTTCCTAATTAAGTGTTCATTGAGTGTATAGAAAATAATGGAATTGGAGTAGGAGGACAGAAAACTACTCAAGAATATTCAGAAATTACTGCTGTCAAGGCCAAACATTAGTTGGAATGTATTTCAAGACATTTTTCCAAAGTCAGTGAGTACAAGAGGATTCTCAGTGTACTGGCTGAGATGCTGACACTACATAGACTGTAAATCCATATGTATTCCATATGAACACAGAAGTGATTAAAAAAAAAGATTCCTAATATAATAAAATAAATAACTGAATAAGCTGGGAGTTTAAAAGGATAATCTATTTGAAACATGATCATATATTTCATATAGGCATCTAGTTTATAGACTACTTATGTTCTCTGACCAGTATAATCAGTATAATATAGAATAGGAAAAAAGATGAGGGGTTAACTATCTATTATTATTATTATTATTATTATTATTACTGTTAGAGTGACCATGATCATAACTTTTATAAATTGATGCATGTTTAAAAACCTCAACTTCATTTCTCTTAGGATTCTCACACTGGCAGTGAATATTTAACACAGTGAACACATTGACAATGAAATTTTGAATATATAAACTACATAATTAATACAATATGCACTTTACAAAACAGAAATTAATGAAGACATTAAGAGACATTAAAATTCCAGTAAATATCTGACACTAAGTACAACAACCAAATATGCCAGCTAACTAAAAATTATTGTACATTATTCTGTTAGCTACTACTTGTCATTCTTGCATGTGAGAACATTAAAAAGGAGACAGGCAAAGAGAGGGAAAAAAACATGGGAAGGAAACCGTCTACAAAGGCTGCAAAGGAAAGCTGCAGCATGCTGTTGTAAGGAGTGTAATATTACACATTTGGAAAAGACTTAATCTTCAAGGTGCATTCATGGAATCCCAGTTGGCTATTAAAGGTTAATAAAGGTTTCACATTTCCCAGCAGCTTGTTCAAAAACAGCATGACATTTCCTCTCCATGACAAGCTCTCATATTTACATAGAGCCAATAACACTTTAATTCTGGACACCTCAGTTGTCAAAGCATGCTTATATAATCCCTTGCAAAGGGTTATACAAAGGCCAAGATGTATTTATACAGATCTAGGAATCTACAACTTGTTTACCTTTTTCAGTAAAGGGAGACATTTGTTTGTATTTTCTCACATCATGTCGCTTGTTTTTGCAAACAACACTTTATGATAGATGTTTTTCATTTATTTGAAGATAATGGCAACCAGATTTGGGATTTCCTGAATCACTCGTGACAAAGGCCTGACTTTAATGTCTACAGATGTCCCAGAAGAGGCTCTTCTTCTATTTCCTGTGTTAAACAAAACCATACCAGACCATAATGGCCATGTTTAAGGGCAGATGTTCCATAAAGAGTCTCTGTTTTCATCCTGATTTACAGACTTCATAACCACAGCTGTTCAGACAACTTGCACACAGTCTCAGTTAACTCTTTGGGTGTGTTTTAAATGGTTTGTGCTGTCGTAGTGAATAATTGATTGTGATTATCCACAGCAATTGTATGTAGTAGTCTATGCATGGGAAAATATGGGTCTAACATACAATTATTGTTTAGAATCTGGTTCTTAATATTTGGAGTTTAAGACCGTATGCTGTACATTATTTGAGGTGACTGATAATAAAGATACTCTTTTTTTCCAACCAATATGGGTGATTAACATGACCAAGATTATACATACAAAAGAATGATAACACATTGTTTTGAATCTAACATATAATACAGGTCTAAGGGCAGTTATTAAATTCTTAGGATGGTCTCAGTATTAGGTACACATGAGAGAGCTGCTTGCCAAAGGTGTTTTATATAATTTTATCCAGTTTCAAATGTCAACAGTGGAGCAATACCTTGGTTATGTATGCTTTCTTATACAGAAATTATACCCTTATTAGAAAAGTGATTAGGAAAAAAAAAAAGAGAAAAAATGAAATCTAGAAGTGTTCAACCTTAAACCCATTAAGGGTTTTTCAGCTAGTCCCTCTGGGGAAACCTTTAAATGTTCTATGTAGGGCCCTACAACAAGGTGTTCTTAACATAAAGGGATCTGGGTAGAACTCATTATCTTAACAATCCAAAGAACCCTTGAGTGTATGGGTTTGGGGGCACTCATGTGAGATCACTAGAAACTATTGGTAAAGCATAAACAAACTATTCTTTCTGAAAAGTAGTCTGACTGCTAAAAGAAACTATACCAATTTAGAGCTTAATTTAGGAACACATTTGACTGAAGCATTCATAAAAGCATTCTACACTGATGTTTATTGCCCCTGCAGCTTCTCTTAGGCTTCCATTATAAGTAAGTCTTGAATAAAGGGGTTTTCAGTACCATAACTTTTCTCAGTACGTAAAAACTGTTGAAAAAATATAGAAATTCATGTCTGTGATAATGAATACAAATGCAGCAGATGATGAAAAATAGGTTTAAATGCACTATTATTATTTCTTTAAGAACCCTTCTTTCTTTTGTTTTTGTAATTATGAACTTTGTATTAGATAGTTTCTTAATGGTATGAATTATATACACATATAATAGTTTACATGATTTTCTTTGCAGGTGTACTCCAGATATGGACGTCCACCAAAACAAAAATGGCTGCCTATTTAACTATGCGAAAAGCATTTATCCACATTTGGATATGAAAGCAGTGTGCCCAGGAAAACTTTGCACTTAAAAGCTGTAATTAAGGTTATTTCAAGTACCATCAAGTTTTGTTGTTGTTGTTGTTGCTGTACAATCAATCATAAGTTCATCAAAGAATTCAGCTGATGTAATTTCTTTTTAATGACACTGCAGGACACAGGATTAACCACTCAAATTCACTTATTTAACTGATGTAAAGTACTGAGAGAACACAGGCAGCCCACCTTTTTCTGTCTTTTTTTTTTTTTTTAATTCCAGACTGCCTCATAACTTAAATTTGTTTTGTGAGCTTTTTAACACCGCTTGTAAATATCTGTAAACTCTGTGACTGCTGGGATTTGGGACATTGCTGTAATTGCCTTAAGTGTGGGAACAGGGCTGGTTTTTGTAAACAGTTTAGGGCCTTCATCACCCCAATGCATGGCCAACTGCCTTGATTATTTCTGTTGTTTCAGTTGGAAAAGTTTCAGCATAGCCTCAGAGAATATGTTTTCCTGGTAAGGACTACTGGCCTTCTGTAACTGTTAAGAAATTATGTAGACTGATGCCTTGACCATTGTTTTTTCCTCTTGAATCATTCAGGTAACTTGTGAAGGGATTTGGCATTACTTCACAGCAACAGAATGTTTCTGTATCAAGATTGTGGTTTATTGCCACTTCTGCATTAAAAAGGATGACTAACAAAGTGTGTGTGACGAGGTCTGTTATTACAGTTTAGCAGGAAAGGAAGATCGCATCACTTTGTTGGAGTGGGATGTTTCTCCATATGAGACTGGGACTGAATTATCTTGAGAGCTTCCAGATCCCACAGAACTGATGAACCAGTGCTATGTAAACAGAAACAGGACCCGAGGATGATGTGAAAGCATTACTCTGTGAGTTTATGGCTTAAAGTGCTATGCGCCCAGCCACGCAAGGATTTTTGACTACGCCTGCGATTATAGACTCACTCCGAGAACTCGCGTGTTAATATTCACAAAAAAGTCGTAAATAGATATGTATGATTATAAGCAGGTTTAATAGCCACGACAAATTTAAATGCAGGCGATTTCACCCGTGTGTTGTTCCGAGCGTGAGACGAGAGAGCGGCGGAGAGAAGAGGGAGGGAGAAAGAGAGAAAGAACAGCCCCTGATTCCACTCGTGCATTTTTAACGGCGTTGTGGAACTTTGCGGGTTGTCGCTATGACTCCTGGGCTATACCGTTACATCCCTCACAGCCTGCACGCAGCAGCTCCTCAAAACTCTTTTACCGAAGGAGAAGGAGAAGGCACAGTAGTTACAGGTAGTCCCAACCGCATAACTTCATCGTCAGGCTTCACATTCCTACCACGCAAGAGTAAATAAACGCATGGACCTGCCTGTGAGTAAATCTTAGAATGTGGTGACTTTTCCTTCTACTTTACTTTCTTTTTCACTACCTTTATACATGCTTTTATTCTTGAATGTTTGGGTGCAGCTCTCCATTTTAACTCTGCATGTGCTATTTTCACACCAAGAGCAAAAGACATCATCATGTTTTGCTCTGTTGGGGTCAGTCCTATTTTAAGCCAGAATATCCAGCTGAACTTAAGGTTCAACTTAAGCTGACTTTCAAGGTTGTGCTTTCCTCTATTGGCTGAAGGCATTCAGTAGTTTCTGAAATGACGCTGAACACGCAGAGAGAGGGTAGAGAGGTGGTGAGGAGAAGGGCCAGTACTCCCATCCCCTCCTCTCGGCATGGAGTAATACACAGAGAACCTCAGCATCCTCCACTCGCCCAGTCCGCCTCCTACCAGGCTGGAGACACGAAACTCCACCTGCGAACTCACTGGTCCTCCGACTCAGAGGAGTCCGACAGCTCAGGCTACGAGTGTCTCTACCGGGTCATCCTACTGGGTGATCACGGAGTCGGCAAGTCCAGCCTCGCCAGCATCTTTGCTGGAATACAAGAAAAAGATGCCCACAACTGCATAGGCGGTGAGTCCAATTAAAAGCCTGGATATAAGCTAAAGCAGTGGTTGTAAAAGTGGGGTTTGAGGAACCCCCACTCCCCACCACTATCAAACTTTTTATATTTATTATTGAGTTGCTATTTTTATTAGCCTGTTTGACTGGTCATTTGAATTAATTTGATACAAACCTCAGTAACTAAAATCAAAGTAGGCCTAAAACTGATGTTAAAATATTAAGTAATAGAAAACTCTATGGTTCTAATAAGTAGGCAAAATATTATTGTACACATTTAAATACTGATTATGAAATAAATCTGTATTGAAGGTGTCCGTGGAATTTACTTTGTAGTTAAAGAGGTCTTTGGCTACAAAATATTTGAGATCCTGTACTGTATTGTGAAAATAGAGGTGGTAAAAATACCCAAATTCTTTAATCAAATAAAAGTGCAATTACTCATTTAAATAAATAAATATTCTGGTAAAAGTAATGCTTCAAAAACATATAAACTCAAACTTACTTTCAAAAAATATTCACATAAGAAAAAGACGTTTGCCTCATATCACAAAATGATTTTATTTACTGATGGTAAATTAGTGTCCCGTTCACCAAAGAAAATGGGAAATATTAAGGCTAACAAACAACTTTATTCCTAATCTCTCAAATATTAGCTAGCATGATAACTGACAATAACTATTTAAATGGTAGCTGTCATAACACAAACTGCATAAATACAAAGTGTCTATAGCAACAGACAGATTACAGTGACAGGTCTTATTCTCGCCGTTGCTGTTACTGTTAAAAGTTAAATCTGTTTATTTATTTATTTGTTTGTTTGTTTGTAATTTAGATTAATTCCTTGAAGCTGTCTGATGCTAAAAGTAACCTTATGGCTTTACAAATATATGATAATAGAGAAATGTAGTGTTAGAAAATGTAATGAGTAGAAAGTAGACATTTTCCTTTTGAAATGTAGATAAAAAGTAAAAATAAAAAGTACAGATTAAAAAAATAACTACTTAAGTTTTGGTTTTATGTTACTTCCCTTCTCTTTTTTTGAGCTTGAATTCACTTACACATAAACACTATTTCGTGCATAAGTAATCAGATGGTGACACGGGTTGTTTTGATTTTGCTCTTTACTACACAATGAAAGTAAGAATTATCATGAAATGAAATAGTGATTATTGGCTTAATTTGGGTGCTCTCTCTATATGTGTAATAATGTCATTATGTAATTTTTTATGTAATTAATAAATACTCATTCCATCACTCTCTCATTGTGCCCATAAGATTTTGTTCCAGAATTCTACAGGCTATTATGTGCTCTTTAGTAAACTTGGCTTTCATGTTCTTGAGGCTTAAGGTTTAACCATTTGAAGTTAAGGTCAATTCTCTGAAGTTGGTGTTTTCTTTCTGGTAGCCTTTTACACATCTAGGTAGTCTCAAACTGTTAAATAGCAGTTTATATTTAAAATTATTCCTGGTCAAAACCAGTCTAACTTTTGGTCCATGTACACCGATCAGCCATAACATTAAAACCATCTGCCTAATATTGTGTAGGTCCCCCTTGTTCTGCCAAAACAGCTCTGACCTGTCATGGCATGGACTCCACAAGATCTCTGAAGGTGTGCTGTGGTATCTGGCACCAAGATGTTAGCAGCAGATCCTTTATGTCCTGTAAGTTGCGAGATGGGGCCTCCATGGATTAGACTTTGTCCAGCACATCCCACAGATGCTCAATCGGATTGAGATCTGGGGAATTTGGAGGCCAAGTCAACATCTTAAACTCTTTGTCATGTTCCTCAAACCATTCCTGAACAATTTTTTGCAGTGTGGCAGCAGCATTATCCTGCTGAATGAGGCCACTGCCATAAGGGAATACCGTTGCCATGAAGGGGTGTACTTGCAGCGATGTTTAGGTAGTTGGTACGTGTCAGGACCCAGGGTTTCCCAGCAGAACATTGTCAAGAGCATCACACTGCCTCTGCCGGCTTGCTTTCTTTCCATAGTGCATTCTGGTGCCATCTCTTCCCTAGGTAAGCAACATACACACACCCGGCCGTCTACATGATGTAAAAGAAAATGTGATTCATCAGACCAGGCCACCTTCTTCCATTGCTCCATGGTCCAGTTCTGATGCTCAAATGCTCATTGTAGGTGCTTTCGGCAGTAGACGGGTCAGCATGGGCACTCTGACTGGTCTGCAGCTACGCAGCCCCATATGCAGCAAGCTGCGATGCATTGTATGTTCTGAAATCTTTGTCATAGTCACCACTCTTCTGTGGGATCGGACCAGACGGGCTAGCCTTCGCTCCTCACATGCATCAGTAAGTCTTGGGTGCCCATGACCCTGTCGCCAGTTCACCGGTTGTCCTTCCTTGGACCACTTTTGGTAGGTACTAACCACTGCATACCGGGAACACCCCACAAGACCTGCCATTTTGGAGATGCCCTGACCCAGTCGTCTAGCCATCACAATTGGGCCCTTACCAAAGTCACTCAGCCCATTTTTCCTGCTTCCAACCCATCAACTTTGAGAACTGACTTTTCACTTGCTGCCTAATATAACCCCTTGACAGGTGCCATTGTAACAAGATAATCAATGTTATTCACTTCACCTGTCAGTGGTTTTAATGTTATGGCTGATTGGTGTAAATTGGCCATGATTCCCGTTTGATGTAGCCAATACACACCCAAATACCTGTCATGATTTTAGTAATTATAATCTACATTTTATGATATTTTGTATATGTATTAGACTACAAAAGGAATCTATAACCCTTAAGGGCTTCTCATGTTGTTCCTCTGGATAACCTTTAAAGTTTTCCCTATCAGAAAGGTTCCAACTAGAACCATTTTTATATGCTAAGAACCATTAAGTACCCAAAGAACCATGTACGAACCCCCTTTTTTTCTGAAAGTGTACAATATGGAACCCAATGACATGCCACAGTAGGCTCATAGGTTTGTTTGTTTGTTGGTCTTTTTATTTGTTTGTCTTACATTTTGTTTTACACAGTTCTTTCAGAAGCAATTATAAAATGGGAAATTTTACAAGAGGCGGGTAATGTGATATAATGGGTGGAAAAAAGGGTGAAAAAGTGAAAAATTCAAATTATACGTATTACATCACTAGTCTGTAGACAGATGTACTAGGCTTGTAGGGGTGTATTGAGATAAATAGCAGTTGCTGGTGTGGGTGTGAGTATCCGGTTCCAGATCTTGCCTAGTGCTCAGAGCAATCTTGAGACATGGGGCACACAAGGAAATCTCTGTTGTGTAATGCTTGCAAAGTAGCAGTTAAGACTCTCATGTACAGCTTAGGACAGCCAACTAAATGACATGCTATTGGGCATTAAATTTGCATTGAATACATGGATTGTAGTATTTCTTTGCACTGGCTATTTTTTTGTTTTGTTTTAATGCTGCAGATTTAGATGCCGAGTCAGGAGACATGAAAATGTATTACTTTCTTTTAATCCTTGTTGAAATACATATGTTAAAATCATAGCAGAAATTGAATATCTAATCTCAGCTCTTAGTGTTTCTAGTATACAGTGGACAGTGATGGAATGGATTTGAAGTGGAAAAAGCAGACAAGGTCTGTTTCACCCAAAAGCAAAGTATGTTTTAATCTTCTTGTCAAACTGGCCATAAGATCAGCCCAAACTAGACACAGCTCAATGCTTTTTCCATTGCCTCATTCCCCCTTATTTTTCCTACGCATGAAGATGAAAAATAACAGCACATTTCAAGGAAATCAGGGATAAACAAGAAGTGTTTTTTTTGTTGGAATGCCTTGGGGTCTTATCAATGATGTCATCTGTTTGAAACATAGTAATGGTGCTCCAAAAGTAATGAGGTTTGTGTGAAAAAATAAATTGCTTGCTGCATCTTGAAATCATGACAATAGATTGTCTGTTTTGTTCTATAGATTATTTTGAATATATGGGTATTAAGTTTATCATACATCTCTGTCTTTTCTTCTTCAGAGGACATGTACGAAAGAACACTGACAGTGGATGGAGAAGAAACCACCCTCATAGTAATGGACACATGGGAAGCAGAAAAGCAGGTATGAAAATAAAATGGGCAGTCATTTACCTGTAATATACAACATGCAATGGCCAATAGGTTAACAAAAAGTACTTTGTGTAAACATGAGGTTACGATGGTGTCAAAAGCATTTGGACTGCTTGATACAAAACTCTCAACCATCACGTGCTTTTTAATCGTATTTGCTCTGTGAAAGTGGTCTTGAACCATTGTGTCATTCTCACTGATGTTTGGCACTTGGAGAAATCAAAACACAGACTTCACCTGGTCCAGAGTACTTTTTTCCCAATCAAGGAGGTTTATAAAGACTTTGTAGCATTTGTTAGCACAGACACCTCTACCACATGTTAAAATGAAAGATATAAAAATGTAGGCAAAGACACATGACATTTATCCAGTAATGACAAGTTAATTGAATAAAGCAGTCAACATATTTTGGCATAAATGGAACATAACATGAAAAGGATTCTGCAGGCATGTATATTTGCATGTATCTGAGTTGCAAGCTTTGATTCAACAGCAAACACATCCCCTTTGTTGTGGCAAACTATGTCTATTGAATGCTGCTGGCAAAACTGACAGAAGTTGAAGTGAAGGGAGCCAATGTCCAGCAGAGAGTGGGCAGAGGACTATGGACCCATGCAGAGCAGAGGACATTGACGGCATTGGGACCTAATTACACAGCTATTGATCCCAGCTTTCTGTATCATGTCCTACTGAAGGCTGTGAGGCAGATAGGCTTGGCCAGTATAGAGTGTCTGTTTACAAGGATGAAAAATTGGCCATGTTGAGAGACTAATGGCTAGGTTTGACACTTCTTTTCAGCTACTGTGGAGACTTTATTGCTGGGATGGGGCCTTTCCCTGTGAAATTAAAAATCCATAGACCCCTTTTGATCACATGACAAATTTAATTTTGGGAATATAATCGTTGTGCCTCTTGGGAGCTATATAAATGAATATATATAAATAAATGTTTATTTAACTTGATTACAATTGCAGCTAGATTAAAATTAAATTAACAGGTTTATTAATTTTATTATTAATCTCCACCATCATCATGTCATTAAAAAAAAAAAAATGCAGAACCCCTTATCTGCTAAAAACCACTGAGGATAACTGGACTGCACTCTGGCAGGATGCTATTAATGACTTATTTCCTGCCACACTAGAACTTTATTTGTAGTAAAGTCTGTGATTTGCAGGAAGAGGACGAGAAGTGGGTGCAGGACTACTGCATGCAGGTTGGGAATGCGTATGTCATAGTTTACTCCATCACTGACCGCAGCAGCTTTGAGAGTGCATCAGAGCTGCGCATCCAGCTGCGACGCATCCGTCAGGCCGAGAATATTCCCATCATTCTTGTGGGCAACAAGAGTGACCTGGTTCGCTGTCGAGAGGTAGCAGTAGAAGGTGAGAGCGTAAATTTTTGTGTCCTGATGTTTATGGAACAAGTGCTTCCATGACAAAACAAATTAAATTTTTTTAACTAGATCAGTGCATGCTTACCAGTAATATTGAAATGACTGCCATGGCCATAGTTTACACCATAGATTCTCAACCGATTTGTAATGAAGTCCTATGCATAAACTTGATTTATGTAATATTTAATAATAATTTTTATTATTGTTATTAACAGTAACAACAACAATAATAATAAAAATAATAAAATTCCATTAGCTTTTATTCCTCTAAAGTCCATTTTATGCCAAACCACAGCGGCATCACATCCATCATACTTTCATGTTAATCAAAGTGGCCTTTATAGTGGACACACTTTTCTTATAAGATGTAAAATGTTGGATATTTACTTTAATAATAGCATACCATGTTCTTTTTGTTAGAGGGTCGGGCATGTGCTGTCGTTTTTGACTGCAAATTCATTGAGACATCAGCATCATTGAACCACAATGTGCAAGAGCTGTTTGAAGGCATCGTGAGGCAGATCCGTCTGCGACGGGACAGCAAAGAGACCAACGAGCACAGGCGCTCCATTTACAAGCGCAAGGAGAGCATCACCAAAAAGGCCCGCCGCTTCCTCGACAGACTGGTGGCCAAGAACAACAAAAAGATGGCCCTGAAAGTGCGCTCCAAATCCTGCCATGACCTGGCTGTGTTGTGAGCTCTTTTCTTAACTTCTGAAAGCTTTGAAAACCATCAGGCATCTGTTTTTATGAGGGAATTTTTGTCATTATTTATTATTTATTTAGCTTCAGTTTTGAAGAGGGTGGATTTAATGGATGACACTTTTGAGTATCCTTTCAGCAAATAGATTAGAAAAATTATGTTGGGATGAGGAGCCATAAAGCAATTGTATTGAATCACGCAATTGTATCAAATATTAAGTAGACTTTGTCTTTGTCTGTGTTTGCCTTATTGGAATACATCTACAGACCAAAAAACTTAAAGAAAAAGAAAAATAACAAAGAATGTGAGCAAGGTGTTAGGCCACCATGAGCAACCAGCACAGCTTCAATGCATCTTTGCACTCAGTGCATCTTTGCAAGTCTCTGGAATTGTACTGGAGAATGAACACCATTCTTCCAAAAGATATTCCATCAATTAGTGTTTTGATGAGTCCTCATGCCCTGTGGATGAGGGCATTGTCATCCTGAAAGAGACCAAACCCATCAGGATATAAATAGTTTGTCTTGGAGTAAAAACGATTGATTGTTTTGCAGTGACGCTTTCCTATAAGGGAACAAGTGGACCCAAAACCATACCAGCAAAATGCTTCACACAGAATAAAAAAACTACCATTCTTTCCCCTTTTAATTGATCAACCATCTATAACTTTAGGTATATAGCTATAGTCATACTATTTTAAAAAAACATGATCAGTTGTCATTTAGATCATTTGTATAAATGATCAGTTATTATAGGAAAAGCACTGTATAAAAAGGTACTACAGGTGATGGTACAGGTGAAACCACAGTGTTTCATGGAAAGGTATGCACTATATACTCCATTTCACTGAACTGTACAAGCTGGCTAGATCAAAAAATATGCAAAAAAGGCTACCTAACTGAGGCTGTTAAAAGGGTAAGCATGTTGATCATCATCTATATATATTGTCAATATTTTATGCAAACCTGCCTTTTAAACTTTGTGTGTGTATTTTAGGTGAAGATACTATGCAACTATCCTCAGTCTCAAATGGCTCTGCTTAGTTTGCAGATATGCGTCAAAAGAAAGAGTCAGAAAGAGTTGTTTCACTCATTAGGTAAAAGGCAATGTTCTATATTTGTTCTTACAATTTTCTGTCTAGTTTTTTTGGAACCTGATTAAAAAACATTTTGTACAAAGAAACATTGACTTGCATATGTATTTCTGTATTTGTAAAATAAAATAATTGTCAGTTATACTAATTAAAAAAAAACAATTAATTTTTTAGACAAAATCTGTAATTCCTATTCCTCAGAACTGGAGATTTAATACATGTTTAATAGTCTAAATTTCTGGATTTTAGACAATCTTCATAGCCTTCTGTATATTATGATTTTAGTGTATAGACCCATGCTCACTCATTCTAAGCCAGTTGTGGTTTCAGGCAATTAGGACAGATCATTTTGGTCAGAGGAGCTCCGTCTTTGCAGTGCCCATTTCATCTCAGCTAAGTACGTAACTATCATATCAGTAAAGTTGGCTTGCTAATTAAGAATAAGACTTAGCTTGCTAGTTAGCTAACATGTCTAATACATATTGCTTTAACAAACCAACGTATCTCGCCTAAAATCTACATCAAGAAACTAGTTGGATAGGTCATGTTCTTGTTGTCTATACTGGACACATTTAGCAAGTTAACTTTGTTCAGCTAACAGTGGAAGGTTAGTGGTGCGTCTGGTTGGGCAGCACCTTGGCTTTCAGTGCCACAACATCCTCAATGCTGTAATCGTAAAACATTACATCTTGAACACAAACTACAAAGTTGTAAGCATCAAAGACTTGTATGCCTTCAGTTTCTCTCTAGTATAAAAGCTCAGAGTTTCTATGAGATAAATATATTTGTCCAAACATTGCAGGCTAGGCCACCGCTTAGCATCATTTAGCCACTGACAGGATGCCAAGCCATAAAGATCTTCTAGAGTTACACCATTTGAAAGTTTTAGTTTAGCTGAATAGCGCTTGCTATCTTTTAGTGGTAATCCATAATAATAAGCGGATATCATTTTAGCTAATGTCGGTCCGTTTCCTAAATAGAATTCACAATGGATTCTTCAGTCAGATTATATCTAAGTAGCATCGGGTTGCTAGGCTACTTTGGATGTGTGCACATCTCTTTTTGTTTACAAACTCCAAAGCGGTCATATGAAGCACACACTTTTCATGAGACAATATCCTAGCATACTAGCTCCTACATTCAGCAGTAAGCAGGAGCTGGAAATTCCTCCAAGTCTGGTGTATGGGAGCACTTCAGTTTCCTGATAAGTTACGATGCTGACGGCGAGTGAGTGATGGACCAAAACATTCAGCACAATACACCAGTGCTACTATGGCACACACACACACACACACACATATACACATAAACAAACTCATGCTTGTGTATAGCAAACTCACTGCTGCATTCAGGCAGTCTTTCCTCGTTGATTCAATCTAAAGGAACCACTGTGACATTTGAGAAGTTCATATTCGGTAGTGGAGAGGGCAGGATTCAAAAACCCACAACTATCTAATAGCAGAATAAGAAAAGCCCCATGCTTCAGACATGCCCCCTTGTGAGTCACAACAGTAACAGCTTAGCCATGTTTAATTCTGTTTAATTCTAATGCACAGCTTTTTTCTTATATGCTGCTAAGATGTCTGTCTGAATGGATCACACAAAAATTGTCATAATTAAGTTTCAGTCATTTTATTTTTATAATGTCAAATGTTTTGACCAATTGAAAATAGAAACCTAAGGCACATATGCATACAATGCTTATTTTTGCTGTATTGAAAATGTATCATGTCGAGGTGCCACCATATAGAAGTCGTATTTGAGATTTGTGTATCGTTACTCCCCTAGGTACTAAGTATCTTTTTTTATTTTCCTTAAACAATGATAGTCAGATACACTTATATGGCCAGAAGTATATGGACACCTGGCCATCACACCCATATATGGGTCTTCCTCAAACTATCGCCACAAAGTTTGAAGCACATAATTGTCTAGAATGTCTTATATGTCTTATACAGCTGTATGCTGTAGCATTGAGATTTCTCTTCACTGGAACTAAGGGGCCAAAACCTGTTACACGACAATACACCTGCGCACAAAGCAAGGTCCATAAAGACATGGTTTGGCAAGGTTTGAGTGGAAGAACTTGAGTAGTCTGCACAGAGCCCTGACCTCAACCCCACTGAAAACCTTTGGGTTGAATTAGAATGCAAACTGTGCACCAGGTCTTCTTGTCTGACATCAGTACCCAACCTCATTAATGCTCTTTGGGCTGAATGGGCAAATCCCCACAGCTAGGTTCCACTCTTCTAGTGGAAAGCCTTCCCAGAAGAGTGGAGGTTATTATAACAGCAAAGAGGGGACTAAATCTGGAATGCAATGTTCAACAAGCACATATGGGTGTGATTGTCAGGTGTCCACCTGTCTATGTTTGGCCATATAGTGTATATAATTAACCATTTTACAGCTTACATTCTTTACTATGAAGTCACTATGAATAAGATTTTAGAGTAGATTGTAAGTGTAAGAAAATGTTAAAATATAATACTTGTCTTTTACTTCTCCTCTTGTCTTGAAAGCCTAGCATTATTTTCTATGACAGTGAAGAGCTTGTGTATCTTCTGAGTCTATGTAGACTCGATGACCATCCATTATTTTTCTTCTCACATGCAAATGGCTTCGAGAGGGCAGACCTTCAGAAATACAGTGGATAGAATTAAAGCCTGCAGTTCACCAAAAGGCCCATTCTAAGAGCCCATGGCTAGCTCTAAGAACTCTCTTTATTTACCAGTTTGCTGGTTTTAGTTCCTTTTGATGCATTTAAACAGATTACACTTTGTAAACATAGAAACCTGATATGCTAATATGACTAATATGAAAATGGCCGATCAGGTTTTAGATTGAGAACCATCACTCTAATAGTTAGGGCTATCAGAATACTACGATGCTTTTGGGCAACTATGCTTCGGCTGTTGTGTGTTGTCACAGCTTCGGATGGTTTATTGAACTGTGACAAACAGGTCACTGGTGAACAATGGTGAAAGTCAATATCCATACTGGCAGTGACCTACTTCCTCCCCACTAGGCAGTGCTTCCTAACTTAGCCACCAGAAAGCTAACATATACTCCATACGGTGGAATTACACTTGTGCAGCTTCTATATAAGTATTGTTCACATATAATTGTTCAAAGCAGGCTTCTATTTCACTTGTGAAATGTAACCTATTGTGAAGTGGCATACAAATGTGGGGGGACAAAATCTCTTAGACTCTGACCCTCTCCAACATGGTCATGGTTGTTGTAATGCATTGCTCAGTTTGCCACATTACCTCACCTTGTGATATACTACCCCCACTGTTGGTATTGCATCTTGCAAACGTTAAAATAAAGTTTGGCACTTGTAGTCAATTAGGCGACTTTGGCCATTTTAACTTGACCAGTGACTTTTCTTGGACAAGTAAAAATAACCATATGACACTGATTTTTTTTTTTTTTGGAACATCTGTTGCTTGTGTGTGTGTGTTTGCATAAGTCAAATGTGTTGGAAGAGCCACTATTCAGCACCAGGAAGAAAAGGGGGCAAGAAAACATTTTCAAAAGTATCATGCCTGGGTCAGCACTTTCCACTCAGCCCCTGACACTGGTACAGTTGGGGAGGGGAGGGCCTGCTCCCTGGAAACTCAGAGCATTGATTTAGTCTGGCTAATGGAAAGAATTCTTCACTCCATGGTCAACCTCTTCTCCCAGCTAATTCAGACACTACCAGCATGCAACAGAGACCCCGTCTTCTGAACATATTCTCTGACAATTGTGAGAAAAAAAGCATAACTTGACAATGAAACTTCATATGTCAACAATTGTTTATGACTGGTGTATATAATATAAAGAAATTTCTAGTCAGGCATCTGTTTTTTTTGGCCGTATGAAAACAGCTGACATCTTACAATGTTTACACCTTTCAAATCTGCTGAGTTAAATACACTACTTGCTTAGGAACTTTCTAATTCTTAATTATTTTATATTCCCTTCTGTGTAACTAAATACCATTTTATGTATGTGCCTCTATGAAATGTATTTCTTAAGTGTTAAATATTAACACACAAACATATAGGGGGTCAAGCTAATAGAATTGTGCAGTAAAAACTCAACATGGGTAAGTGTGTGTGTGTGTGTGAGAGAGAGAGAGAGAGCAGAATGGAAAAAGTGAAAAAGGCCAAGGAGGTGGTGATGTAGGAAGATGAATGACCCTGGACCAGTCACACTGATTGGTTGTTGCAGTGTGTCAAGAAGTTGGCGTCGTCCAGATGTGTGTCATGTGTACACTGTCTAAAGCTTCCTGGGAGATTTACTTTTAGCCACATTCTGTTGGCCTGCTGCCCTGGGGTGTGGGGTGGGAGGGGGTGTTTGGCAGCCAGCAAAGGAGCAAAATACTATCGAAGGCATGAGATTAATCCAAGAAAAATACAGTAATATTTTTTCTTTTTAACAGGAAAAAGATAAGCATAAGATAAGAACTTTTTCCTAAACAATTTTTAAGAAGCTTTTTGTTGGTTTTTCAAATATGTTTTGATCTGTATGTTTTTATACGTGGTTAATTTTCTTATTAAGAATAGTTTCTTGCGTGGTTTGTGGGATTTGAAATGCCTAACCCAAAGTTTATGTAGTACACTTTTTTTTTTAAATTCATTGATGCGGCAAACATTTTCCAGTGAAATGCAAATAGCTGTGTGTTTGTGACAAATGACAGCTGACACAACTTGAGAACACAGCGGTGAGATTGCACATGAGCATTTTTTTTCTTTCATTGCACAAGGAAACAAAAGGAAAACGGGGAAACTGAGGTTTGGCTGCTTTTAAGCGGCTCAGGCACGTGTCAGCTCAGTAAACCAGAGAGACGAAACACCTCATTAATATAAACCAACAAATAAGCAACAGGTGTGCCACGTTAATTGCACATACTCCGGCTGCAGACACCAAGCGCGCCCCCAACTAGCACAGTGCCTCTAATATGCAAAATATCTGGACATTAACAATAACAAGTTATTGTTATTTCAGCTATCACAGTATATTGGCGTTGAAATTAAATCATATATGAATATGATCTCAAAGTGCAAATCTTCAGCTTTGAGCGTATTTGCATCCAAATCATGCGAATGGTGTAGGAATTATCTTTCATTAGTCTATTTCACTTACAGGTAAGCAGATAAAAGGTCTACAGTTGATTTCAACTGTGGCATTTGACGCAGATTGACAACAGATTTGCTGTTGCTGTAATCTCTCAATATGAAGTCCAAAGAAATCCTTCTCAGTCCTTCTCAAGGAACCCAGGT
Source organism: Pangasianodon gigas (assembly GCA_022758105.1). Classification (NCBI taxonomy): domain Eukaryota; kingdom Metazoa; phylum Chordata; class Actinopteri; order Siluriformes; family Pangasiidae; genus Pangasianodon; species Pangasianodon gigas. The sequence continues at coordinate 8,673,714 of CM040473.1, forward strand.
TCTCAAGGAAGCAACCTAACTTTAGGCTGAAAAATCAAAACAAACAAATGAGAGATAACAAAATTAGGTGTGGCCAAATAAACTATTTGGTACATTCTTAAAAAGAAAGAATGCAGTGCTGAGCTCAGGAACACAAAAAGGCCCAAAAATACTACAGAAAACAACTGTGGTGGATGAAGGAAGAATTATTTCCCTGGTGAAGATAAACAACCTTTCACACCAGTAGGCCAGATCAAGAGCATGCTCCAGGAGGTGGGAGTATCAAATTGGTTCAAAGTCAACAATCAAAAGAAGCATTCACTGGAGTAAATACAGAGGGTTTACCAAGATGTAAACCATTGGTAAGCCTCAAAAAAAGCAAGAGTTTCCAAAAAAAAACATCTAAAAAAGTCTACAGTTCTGGAACAACATCCTAACAGATTAGACAAAGATCAGCTAGTACCAGAATGATGAGAAGAGAAGAGTATGGAGAAGGGAAGGAACTGCTCATGATCCGAAGCATTCCACCTCATCTGTGATGCATGGTGGAAGTGGTGTTATGGCATAGGCACGTATGGCTACCAGTGGAACTGGTTTCCTTGTATTTATTGATGTGACTGTCGACAGAAGCAGCAGGATGCATTCTGAAGTGTATAGGGCTATATTATCTGCTCAGATTCACCTAAGTCCTTCAAAACTCATTGGACAGTGCTTCATAGTGCAAGACAATGACCCGAAGCATATTTTGAAAGCAACCCAAGATTTTTTAAGGCAAAGAAGATTGTTCTGCAATGGCCATGTCAGTCACCAAATCTGAATCCAACTGAGCATGCAATTCATTTGCTGAAGAAACAGAAGAACGAATGCCCCAAGAACTAGCAGGAACTGAAGACAGCTTCAGTAAAGCCATGGCAGACCATAACCAGGGACGAAACCCAGCATCTGGTGATGTCTTTGGGAAGTATTTGGTATGTCCCCTTTTTGCTTCAATGACAGTGTGCACTCGAGCTGGCATGGACTCCACAAGTTTGTGTAAAACCTCAGGATCCATTTTTAGATCAAATCCATCGGAGTGTCATCTGAACACATGCTTAAATAGAAGAGATTAAGCATGAGGAAAATCTGACCTCTTGTACAAAGCAGTTACCATTTACTTTCTTTGTTTTAAATATTTCAAAATTCTAAAACCTTGTGTTTATTTCCAATTTTAAATGAAAAATGTGGTCTCAGACTTTTGAACCCCACTCTCTCTCTCTTTCTAAGGAACTTAGGAACACCTGTACAATGCATAAAATCATACAGATATGGGCCTGCAGCTTTGGGTAATGTTCACATCAACCATCAGAACCATCAGAATGGGGAAAAGATGTGATCTCTGTGATTTTGACTGTAACATGATTGGCGTTCCAATATTTTTGGAAGGGACTGTATATAACAGAATCACTTCATTGGACAATACATCAGACAACAAACAGTGCAATAATACTAAACATAGACACAGAGACATGAGACTAAAGATACTGTCATGGTGTGTTTGACTGGATAACATTTTATTGTAGGATTTAATTATCTTTTCTTTTACATTATACAGCTATTTCCTCTGTGCATGTTATGGTTAGTTAATGTTCACTGACTTAGTTAACATTAATTTATAAAAACAGATTACTGTGTAGCTCATCTTCATTTTATAACTTATTTAGCAACTGTTCTCTGAAAGGCTGTTACTTTTGTTACTGTTTATTGTTTGTAAACAAATATACCCTCTTTAACCCCATCTCACTATTCTCACTGAGGGCATATCTTGTTTATTCTTTAGCTTGTCAGAGGGATGGTCCTGGCACACCGAACATGTATAGGCCAAAGCTGATGACACGGATTGCTAAAAGGATGATTGGCAGACATGGACTTGTTCAGTGTCCAGTCTGCACTAGTTTACTTGAGTGGGCTTTATGTTGGTTTTCGTTTCAGGGTCCTGAGAAGAAAGTGGGATAAGCTGATGGTAGATTTTTGATGATAGAAATTTCAGATGAGTTTATTCAAACTGATCAATGTTCAGTTGAAGACCCCAAATTCTTTTGGAGGCATTTAAGGGCTTCATTAGGAGTAACTTAATTTCATATCATGTGTCTATAAAGCAAGGGTTTCTGGCATAAAAAGAGATATGCACTGAAAAAAAGTTTGTTGGATTTACAAGATTTAATCATGTACATCAGTTCCACATGATTTAGTTAATTTACGGAGTTCCTTGAAATTAAGAACACAATTTGTTCATGTAAATTCAACACAATGAAATCAAGTTATTTTAAGTAACCAAATAAATTAGCTTCAAAGTGATTTATGTGTCCTCCGACATGATTTTTTTCTTAGTTTTGACATAACCTATTTGTGTTGCATTATTCAATTATATTATAAAGGTAGAAAGTAATCATGTAAATGCAGTATGAAATCCTGCTTATGTCACTAAATGATTATATAGAGGAATTAGAGTTAAAAGGTGTGTGTGAAGTACAAAAGATCATCCAGACACCAAATCTTTTTTCTGTGCATTTGTGCATTTGTAGTTAAACTTCACAGTTTTATGAAAACCATGTACGACAATTATGTTCAATTACAATGAAAACTTTCAAGATCAGTTCCAGTACCGTACAATGAATTGTACAATAACTCTCAAGAGTTAGACAATGCCAATAACAACACTTGGCAGGAGCGAAAATCAGCAGAAATGTACAACACTTCACGTTCACAAGACAGACACTTTTGTATGTTCAATTAAAAGAAAAAATTATTATACTGAGCATTTTCAAGTGCATCTCCAGTAAGTACTACACTGTAGAATGAATGGTACAATAACTCTCAAAATTTGAACAATGTCAATAACAACAGTTAGCAGGAACAAAAATCAGCAGAAATGTACACTTCATGTTCACAACATGACAGACACTTTTGTATGTTCAATTAAAAGGAAAAAAAAAGGAACATAGATGGCAAAGCAATAAACCACTACATTTCTTAGTGAAACAGTTCATTTCTAAACATAAGAGTTTGTTTGAAAGATTGTCCACAGTTAGCTCAACAGTGTATCAGAGATTGGTTTTAATGCATAAATTAGTTCAGGAAATGTCTGATATCACTGCAATTCAAAAAGCTAATTCTTCCAACCTTAGACACCTTTTCACAAGTGCTGGGTCTTCAAGTACTACAGAGTATAGGGCAATCAAGTTCAAACAGGTAAATCCAATGCACAAAATTACAACTACAACCATACTTTGGCTGCAGAGCAAATTCTTTGAGTGCAGAGGAAAATTTAGTGAAGCAGTCTGTTTCTAAACACAACAGCTTGCTTTGTTTGAGAGTTTGTCCCCATTCAGCTCCATGAAAATTTTGTACAGGACTTCAAAGGTGTATCGGAGATTGGCAGGGTAATTGAGGTTCAGGGCATAAATTAGGCCGAAGAGCATAGCAACCACAAGCAGCACATTATCCAAATCCTGCAGCACCTTAATTCCTTCAAGCACAATCCCAAAATCTTCTGGGTTTTCACTAGATGTAGGGCCTTTTATTACATAGATACCCAAAGTAGTGCTCTCAATTGCTGTCCGGACAGACTCTTCACCCAAACCCTGAAAAAGAAACAAAATAAAAACTCAATCACACAAAACGTGTCTAGAGTTAACACTGATCAAAATAGCACTATGCAGAAGTGCTGACCAAATTAAGAACCACAGGAATCTGTGGTGCTGGAAGAAAAGGCTTTAAGCAGTATGGTGTATAGCAGGGTTAGGGTTAGGGTTAGCTGTAACCCTAGGGTTAACTCTAACCCTAACCCTTGGTTTAGAGTTTATCTTCAACCCTATTCAAACACACATAAACCAGCCAATATAGGTCTTCATATTGGCTATCACTACTTAATTCACAGCCAGGGGTAGGGCTGTCAAATTAAAATTCAAACTTCAAATATTCATCAAATTTAAAATAAAAGTGCACATTCGAATGCAAAAACTGTGCATTCGAATTTAAGATGTGTAGCAAGCACTAGCACCGACTGTGTGAAGGCTCCAGGAGAGATCCTCAGAGATGTGGACAGCAAGGAACTTGTATCTCTTTATCTGTATCTCTGTAACTCTCTCCACTTCCACCCCACTGATGTAGATGGGAGCGTGACCCCTTCTCTGTGACTTCCTGTAATCAACAATCATCTCCTTGGTCTTGCTGACATTCAGAGAGGGAGATTGTTGTCATCACACCATGTTGAAAGTGCTCTGACCTCCTCTCTGTAGAATGTCTCGTCACCATTGATGATGAGTCCCAGGATGGTTGTATCATCTGCAAATTTGAAGATGATGTTGGAGCTGTGCTTAGCAGAGCAGTCATAGGTGAACAGGGAGTACAAGAAAGGGCTGAGCACACATCCCTGTGAGGCACCAGTGTTGAGTGTGAGTGTGGAGGATGTGTGGCTTCCAATCCTGACCACCTGGGGTCTGCCTGTCAGGAAGTCCAGTATCCGGTTACACCCGTGACTGTTAAGTCCTAGATACTTCAGCTTGACTATGAGTTTGGTAGGGATGATGGTATTGAATGCGGAGCTATAATCAATAAACAGCATCCACGCATAGGCTCTTTCTGTAACAATTCACTAAAACACAGACAATGAATAACTAAATCATAAAGAATTCACAATATTGTATTGCAGTAGTGTACTCATTGTAGTATTATTTCAGGAGATCAGGTTTTCACAACAAGGGCAGTTTTCACATGTTTTGTTGATATATATTTAAATTAATAAATAATAATAAAATGTATGAATATTTGGTTTAATTTTGCACTCTCGTCAACTAAAATGCTGTTGACTAATATTCAATGCCATTTTAGTCAGACTAAAATTGACTAAAAATAATAAATATGATATGAAATATTGACTAAATTTAAAGAATATTTTTGTCAAAAGACAAAAACTATGATTAAAAACAGTATGAAAATTAACACCGGAACTGGACTGGGAGCCTAGGATAAATCTTTTGATTTTATAATTTTTAGCACTTTAGTTTAAAAATAAATGCACTTTGTTAATACCAGTTTTGTTCTTTGCAATAAACAATAACACAGTACTGTTTGGTTTGTATTTATTTGTTGTGCCCTCTTGTGGACTGTTGATTTAAAAATCTGGTGTTTACTAATATTTTCCCCTAACTGAAATAATGTCTTTAGAATTTGAATATAATTATCATATAATATAATATTTGAATTATTATATAATTCAAATTCTGAAAATATTCGAGCGAAAAATTCAAATTTCGTTTTTCAGCCCTGTTGACAGCCCTAGACAGAGCAGGGTTGGAACTGAAGTCAGCAGAATGTTGGCCCTCCAGGATTGGAGTTTGACACCACTGGTATATAGAGCAACAAGGAACAAAGAGGGAAAAACAACACACAAACCTTAAAGTTAAGTTAATTAGTGAAAAACCAATGCTTTCAATAAAGTGACAAAATATTAAATACAATTGCTGTTAGTTGAAGTAAATGAACAGGAGAAAGTAGTTAAAAGGTATATAACAAAAAAAAAAAGGAATACAACATACCCCATATTCACTGACTAGTTTATCTGGGTCCTCTCCCATATACAGGCAGACAGCTTTCATGTTGCATTCTAAAAAGACAAATCATTGTTTTGCAATGAGGTCTGTCTTATGTCAGCAACTGTTGCACCAATATAAAACCACATGGGGTTAACAATCGGTTACATGTGGTGATGCTTACATCAGCCATGGGTGCTACAATTGATTTCAGTCTTGCTCCTAGCTGTCCTCTTCTCTGGAACATCTTCAGGAGGTTAGCAGAGTGTACATCCAGTTGAGATATAAATTTGGAATGGAGTGTTACAGTGGTAATTCACTTAAACTCCACATTAACCTAAAAAAAAGGTAGAGATGCTTATATCTATACACAGAATGGATTAAAACTGCTACAGTAAAACCTACTGGACAATGCAATATAACTATTGGATTCACTATTCTCCAACTCATAAATAACATGCTAAAGAGATCAACAATAACTTGCCTCACTGACAGTGAAAAGGGCAGGCCCCCTTGACAACAAGTCCTCAACCATGGGGGCGTCACGAACCACCTCTTGCCTCCTATAGGCAAATGTCTTTTCCATTTTGAATTTTATGGTTTCTCCATTGTTTCTATTCTTCACTCAGAAAGTAGAGATTTCTGCATGTCCTCAAGGCTCTCTGAATTTTCTCCAATGGGATATGTGGGACACGTGGGACAGAATTTCGCTTCTGCTCTCCTTGCCTTTGACACCATATGCTGCATTCAGCTTTCCAGCAGGCTTGTGCTTTAACCAGTTTACTTCCACCTCTGGATATCCAAGTCTTCTTAGGTGAGTGCAGTAGTTTGACAGTTTGTATTTTAAACTGGTTTTCCATCCTGCACATCCACTCTTTGAACCCCTTTCAGCCAAACAGGGATGCTTTTAAATGAGACTTTCTGTAACTTGCTCCATTTCCTTGTCAGTGATATACACCATGTACTGGACAATTTCTTGCTAAGTTACCCATGAGCTTGTAGACCCTGCAGAAGAAAGTATGTCTTTGTTACATGATCCACTGGAAAGAGATGAGGAATCAATGTGTTAAGTGCAAGCCATGCTGGCTCATCATCAGGCACTAGATGCCCAATCAAAAATGGCAAGAACCTTAGTAAGCGCCAATTTTCATGAACAATTCCACCCACTGATCTTCTACTGGAGAAACTTTGAGGTACAACATGAGACAACTATTTGTCTTGTCTCCCCACTTGTAAGGAAAATTTAAAATGGCCTTATTCAAGTCATTCAAGGTGAAGAGTCTTCTTGATATAAGCAGTGATAAACAGTGAGCCAGCTCTACTGGGACAATACCCTCAAATATGTCATGAGCAACATCTGGAGGATACCCAGAACATGATTACATGAAAATTAGACAAGTTACTAGTGAGAACATAGCCCTTCTTCATTCCAAAAACATTTTTTCCAGGTTGCTGTGCTTGTTTTACATGAGCATCATGAAGATCTGTTCTCAGGATGAAAGCACCAGATGCAACACAATATAAATGAAAATTACGACTCTTTGCTCTCTGCTTTGCAATAATCCCCCAAGAAACTCTCAACAAACCCAGCTAGGCTGTGAGCTCCTAGAATGCCTGCCACTACAGTTTGTACTGTGCCCTTCACAGATGCTCCAAATAGAGGGACATACACACCAAGTTCCTCTAGAATGTGTAGATCTTGTATAAAGGGTTCTAAAACCTTGTCAAATCCATAGGTTTTAACATCATCATTCTTCCACAAAACTGACAGACAAATCGGTGTTAAAGTAAAATGAGACCCAGTAGGCAAGTTAGCCAACACCCAATAAACACCACAAAGCTTGTGTCTCTGTCGAGATGTGCCCAGAGGGTTACATGTCTCAAAGTCATCCACATAAAGTCCTAACCCTATTCTTGGCTCTTCTCCAGAAAGAAAACCATTCTTCCTAAAATATGAACCATCTCTCAGGTATTTTTGCATCAGGAACCATGATGAACTGATGTTGAATAACCTGATTTGTTCACATTTTCCCTACATAATTGAATCTAGCAGAGTGCGCATTTTAGAAAATTACGTTAATCTAAAGCAAAGAAAACCAGTTTAGAAGAGAAACACGATTTTGTTTTGATCACAAATATCATTTAGTAAATCAGACAACCAGCATTTTCCCATTTTTTCAGTCAGCCGTCCATTTGATTTACATTAATTTTATTTTTTATTAAGCTTTATTTTAACTTTCATATTTTACAGCAATTGGCATATTTGCTTTAAACTTGACCTCATGTCTCTTGAGTTGCTGCTGTCCTCCACAGCTCCAAGCATAGCGCCCTGCTTTTCCAAAACAATATCAGTGAGGCCTCTTGGTGAATGCTGGGGAGTGAGAGGTTTCCAAGCGCAGAGACACTTGGATCTGGAAAAAAACCTTTAGAATAATTAACAGTTTCTCTGTGTGATGTGCTTGGTGTGCATGATTACTTCTGGATACTTCTGTAGATGAAATATTTAAATTGGCAGACATGGGTGGGTATTACTCTTACCTTTCGAATTAGGTACGGACCATGGCACCTGGTTTTGTGCCTCTGCTGGCACGATGCTATCTCCTGTAACATCTGTTACTCCAGAGATGGAGGTTTTGCCAGTTATGGCACTAATACATTAGTGAATTTTAAAAAGCTTTTGTCATGTTGTGGTGGCCTCCCCTGGTAGCAGAGAAACTCTGTCGATTAACAGTAATTCTTTTTTTTTACTCCATTTTTGTGCCAAACCATTTTCTTTTGCTCTCACTTATATTGTTTGAGGGTGTCACCAAATGCAAATCAGCTGTGGCATGCATGTGCCCAATAATGTATGGGTGATTGCCATTTATCAGCATACACGTGTGAATACGAAGAAAATCGGCATTAAATAAACTTTTGTAAATTTGGCAGAAATGTTTAGTTCAGTTTGGCTTATGCAAACATTTACACACAACTTTACTAAAAGATCGATAAATAAGGCCCAATGAATGTACGAGTTATTATTTTTCAAATTAATAAAACAATTTTTGATTATTTTTGGTGAACCCAGCTGTGCAACTGCTTTTATTTTGGAAACCAGTGTTTAGGTCAGGCTACTGGAGCAAACCACTGGCAGAAAAAATGAATAGTGCACCTCCTCTTCGTATTCATATGTTAATGAACTCTGTTTTAATGAACTTGGTCTTCTTTATATTCTGCATGAAACTGCACAAAATGTACCTGAGACTACTGATATTTTTCTAAAAAGCAAATGGCTGGCACACCAAGTATTGACTTTGTTTATTACTGTTTACTGCTCTTTATAATATTTTTTATGTAGAAATGTTAAATTTTTTTTGAAGGCATCTTTGCGTTACAGCACATCTTTGCATTTGCCTATGACTTTTGCAGAGTACAGCAAATTTGTATACGGCAAATCAGAAATGCAAACCACTGTTAATACTGTTAACTTTTAACACTGTTAAAAGACAGAAAAAGAAGAAATATGTCTACCTTTTCTTGTGCCCAAACATTTGAAGCTAGTCTCAAAGTCTTTTTGTGTGGTTATTGAGTTATAGTTGGCGTGGGTATATTGATGAAATACCAGAGGGTTATGTGATTCCTTAAAAAGATTATCCATTTTTCTGTTATGCAAAGAAAGTAAATCAGATTTTATTTTCTTACAAGAATCTCACTCTTCTCTTACTGATGTACACTATATGGCCAAAAGTACATGGAACGTGAACATCACACCAATATGTGAGACTTTCCCAACCGTTGCCACAAAGTGGCACACAGTTGTATAGGATATCTTTGTATACTGTAGCATTACAATTTCCCTTCAAAGGAACTAAGATGAAGGCATGACAATGCCCCTGTGCACAAAGCGAGGTCCATGAAAACATGGTTTGGCAAGGTTGGAGTTGAAGAACTCGAGTGGCCCTCACAGAGCCCTGACCTCAACCCCAATGATGGGTTGATCTCTGAATTTTTAAGCTCTTCACTGACAAAATCTCTACATTTCTTTTCCCAGTTCATAAGGAATCCTTCAGTAAAAAATCTTTTACCCCTAGTTTGAAAGGAGGGATTATCACCCTAATTCCAAAACCCAATAAAAAGTGATAATTGTTATCCAATTACCCTGTTTAATAATGATTATAAAACGATTGTGTCTGTTCTGGATTATCGTCTTAAAGGTCATGGCTAATAAGTCAAACTCAAAGCAGTTTTATAAAAGGTCGCCATATTTAAAATAATTGAATTATTGATTATTGTGAAATTTTAGATGGTATTCCTTTTATTTTATTCCTTGATATTCACACGGCATTTGATACATTCAGCCACAAATTTATTTTTGATACATTGTTGTTGTTTTTTTTTAATTCAGGTCATCTGTTTTTTTAACAAGGTTAAAACTTTACACAGTGGCATGAATAGCTCAGTCAAACTTGCCCATGGAATGTCACCTAGGTTCTGCTTTAAAAGAGGAATTCATCAAGGATGTCCAATCATTCCTTTACTTTTTATTTTGACCACTCAAATTCTCATCTTGCTAATTGAACAAAATTCTTTTAGAGGCATTAATATTGGTGAAATAAAAATGTCACAGTTACCTGATGACGACTTTATTTCTTGGTAATAAATCTGAAGTTCCCAGAGACCTTAATGTAGTTCAGCTTTTTTCAAACTTTTGTCTGGTTTAACTCTCAATCTTAATAAATGTGAGCTCCTTCCCTTAAATAAATGTGACTCCATATTAACTCCATATGTAAAACCTCAATCAAAGAAGTTGTCACTTACATTAGTATTAGAATTTAGAATTTTTCATGAAGTAGAAAAATATGAATGACTTAAATTATCTTCTCATAGTTAACAATATACAGAAGAAATTCAGTATCTGTTTTCAATCAGTATTTGTTAATCAGTATTATGTCAATCAGTATCTATGCAATAGTATTGAAATGTGATCTTGTGTTAAACCATGACCTTAAATCACCTCATGTATTCAAGCAAGTACTTAACTTTCAGAGCTTTACTTATATACTACACTGTACCATTTCTAGTACATTTAGAGAGTGATTTTATGCCTATGATATGTCTATGATTTTACAAGGATATTTCTGTGAAAACAAACTGGTGTAACCTTACAGGTGTTGTCTGAAGGCTAATGTCTGAAGGCTAGTGTTGTTTTAAAAAAAATAAACTGACTGACCTCTTGCCACGGTTAAAACTAAGATAAGGGGACAGTGAAATAATTGTGGCGAGAGACAGGTGTGTGATTAAAAGAAAAAAGAGAAAACTTCAGAACTGTATAAGAGCATGAGCCACGACTATGTAAATCAGATGCTCTGCAGACCATCTCGGCTTTGGTGATTGATTCAATAAAGTGTATTGATTTTTTGGCATCCAGAACCCCTTGTCTTTGGAAGTCTTTTTTTCTTATTCTGACTTGGAGAGTTTTTGCCATGACAGGAACACCCTGGATGGGGTGCCAATCCACTGCAGGGCACAATCGCACACACACTTACGCACCCACCCACACATTACGGACAATTTAGAGATCAATAAGCCTACGACGCATGTCTTTGTACTTGAGGGGCAAGCGTGCTAACTACTAAGCCACCGTGCCCCCGTTTTTTTTTGTTTTTTTTTTGGAGTAAAGCGAGAGGCCTCTCCAGAGCTGCTTATGCTTGTCATGGTCTGGGCTTAAGCTCCTGTGGTTTCCTCGTTCCCTTGTGTTTTTCTATTTCCTCCCCCTTCCTCGTGTTTCCTGTGTTTGTGTGTGTGTGTGTATGTAGTGCTCCACTCCACCTTTTCCTGATTTGATCAGCGAACGCACCTGCTTCCCATCTCATCAGTGTGCAGCGCATATAAACCCCGGTTCTTAGGTGTTAAGACCACTTTCGTGGCTACGCTATGCCTTGTTGTTTCCTTGTGCTTGTTACTTGAGTAGTCCTGTTTCTCTTGTGCTCCAGGTCCGCCTGCCTGCCTGCACTTGGCTACGCCCAGTCCTGCTTCGCCTCCCCTGTGGCTCACAGACACACTGTCCGACTCTCAAGAGAGTATTTGACTATCCCGGATGGTCTTCTGCCTGCCTTAATTCAAGGTAATAACAAAATTATAGAAATTTTTCCTTTACAGCTGTCATTTCTGTTAATATAACTTTATAAGGCACTTATTAGTCCATCAAACTCTGTAGAGCAACCTGTCAATGTTCAAGAGTTTATGCTTTTAAAATTAAAAATTATAAATATATATACATTATGTATTCTAGAGTACAGATCAAATACCAAGATATTTATTTGTCCTTAAACCTTTCCTTCCAAGTATGATTTGTGTTTTTTTTTTCTCCCCCAAATATTAATAAAAGTGCTTATTTTTCCCTTACTGCAAATTCTTCCAGATATAACAAATTTCCCAGCTGTCTTGCCCACATCTCAAAAGTGGGAGCAGATTCTGATTTTCATAGTTGTAATATTAGCTTTTTTTTAAATCATGCAAAATAATTTTCAAAAACAGGCCATTTTATTACAATTTTGCATCCCCATTCCCAGAATTCCCAGGATGGGATCTGGCTTCATCTCAGAGAGATGGATATAAAATGTACACACCCCTGTTAAAATGGCAGGTTCTTGTGATGTAAAAAAATTAAACCAAGATAAATCATGTCAGAACTTTTTCCACCCTCAATGTGTAATTACAATTTATAAAAAAAAATTAAGTCAAAAACAAACATTTTAGGGAAAAATAGGAAAAATAACAAACAAGAACCTTGTTGCATAAGTGTGCACACCCTTTTATTATTGGGGCTGTGTTCAGAGTGAACCAATCACATTCAATGTCATGTTCAAAAGTAATTTCTACAGCTGTCATCAATGAAGTTCTGATTAACCCCAAATAAAGACCAACAGTTTCTGTAGGATTTTCTTCACATCTTGGTTTTTTCTGACTTGTACAGGGTCCCACTGTTGAAAGGTGTCGATCAGGAGAGGGGTACAAAAAATTTCCAAAACATTAGATGTACCATGGAACACTGTGAACGCCATCATCAACAAGTGGAGAAAATGGAGTACCACAGTGATATTACCAAGAACAGGACATCCATCTAAAATTTACAAAAGGACAAGACAAAACATAACAGGGAGGCTGCCAAGAGACCTACGGCAACATTATAGGAGCTGCAGGAATATCTGACGAGTACTGATTACTCTTCTCATGTCTGAGCTATGGGGTAGGGTGGCTAGACAGAAGCTCTTTCTCACAAAAAAAAAAAAAATCCAAGCTCAACTAAATCACCCCAAACCATGTGGCAAAATGTGTTATGGTCTGATGAGACCAATTCCAAAAGGTAATAATTCCATAATTCCAAAAAGTATGTTTGGTGCAACAAAAAAAAAAAGCACATCACCAAAAGAACACAATACCCACGGTGAAGCATGGTGGTGGCAGCATCATGCTTTGGGGCTGCTTTTCTTCAGCAAAAACTGGGGCTTTTATCAAGGTGGAGGGAATCATGAATAGCTACAAATACCAGTTGATTTTATTGCAAAACCTTCAGGTGTCTGCTAGTAAGCTGAAGATGAAAAGGAATTTCCCCTCTTAGCATGACAGTGTCCCAAAGCATACATCCAAATCAACAAAGGAATAACCAAAAGATAAAATGTTTTTGAATGGCCTAGCCAGAGCCCAGACCTGAATCCATCTAAAAATCTGTGGGGTGACCTGAAGTGAGCTGTGCACAGGAGATGCCCTTACAATTTGATGGATCTAGAATGTTTTTGCAAGAAAGAGTGAGACAATATTGCCAAGTCAAGATCTGCCATGCTGATAGACTCTTAGCCAAAAGGACTGAGTGCTATAATATAATCAAAAGGTGCTTCAACAATGTATTAGTTCAGGGGTGTGCACACGTATGCAACCAGGTTATTGTAAGTTTTTTGTTTTTTGTTTTTTCCCTAAAATGTTTCACTTAATTTTTATATGTTGTAAAAAAAAAAAAAATGACATGATTTATCTTGGTTTCATTATTTTACATCACAAAAACCTGACATTTTTACAGGGATGTGTAGACTTTTTATATCCACTGTATACCTAGGAGAGAAATCTAAATATTTGTTCCCAAAATGATTGGATCTTATAACCTGAACAAAGAGAATGAAACAATGTGCCTTCTGATTTACACTTGTTACAAAGTGATGAGATTTCAGGACAAATTTTATGTAGCCTAGATTTAGAAAAAATAGTCCATGTACTACCTTAAACTGAATAAGAATTTGTCTAGTGTTCACACAGCATATATGTTTCTCATTCATTCCACATTTTCATGAATGTCCAAATCCATTTTTTTCCTCTCAATTATGCTTCATTTTGTCTATATTACTGTCAACCTTTTCCAGAAGCAAAGTATAAAAGTATGACAGCCCCAGCATTCTTGGGATTAAAGGTGATAATTTTTTCTAATATCGGGTTAAGATGTTGTGACGAGGAGGAGGGAGTGGCCAGACAGAGGATGGCGCCATGGCTGACGCTGAGTGGTCTAACCAGCGGGAGAGAGATAAGGAGCAGGTGGAGATGCCAGACAGAGAGAGAGAGACACACACACGCACGTGTGTTTTGTTTGACCTATGTTTGTGTTTTACATTCTGTTTGAGTTCTGTATATGATTAAACTTTACGTTTGAGTTCAGTCGTTTCCCGCCGCCTCCTTGCCTATCTTGGAGTTTGTTATAGATGTATATATTCAAAATCTGGAATGTTTTCTGATAAAATCTATTTGTAGATATTGAAAAAAGTTAGTGTTGAGTTGTTCAAATGATCCAAATTTACCCTCCATATATAAATCTTTAATGGTTACTACACCCACTCGTTTCCATTGATGGAGCACTGTCATCTAATGCTGGGGGGAAAGCATGGTTATTGCATATTGGACTATCAGTGTATGTATCTGGAATCTTTAAATTCATCTTTATCTGTTTCCATATTTTAACTGTATTTTGCATGACAAAATTCCTACTAATAAGCTTACTGTCTGGCTTAACTGGACTGTGAAGCAAGGCATTGAGGGATGGTCTATTTACAAGAAGCCTCCTCCAGTACCACTCATTCAGGTTTGTCATGTGACCCACTCCTGACCTCATTTTTCCACCAAGACAAAAATATTTAAATTAGCTGCCCAATTGTAACACTTAAAATTGGGGAGGCCAAACCTTTTTTTGCTTTATTCAAGTGTTTTCTAGTGTTTCTTGGCATTTTACTGGCCCATATAAATGTTGATCTTAATGATTTCAATTGTTTAAAGTGATTGAGGAATAAAGAAAGGAATGGTTTGAAATGTATATAAAAACTTTGGAAGCACAACCATTTTAATGGCATTAATTCTTCCTGCCTTGGAAACGGGGAGTTTCCAAACTGTAATATCTGCTTTAATTTGATCCATTGTCTTTTCCCAATTAACTTCTAATAAAGATTTTGGTTTCTTTGTGATTACACCTAAGTATTTGAAGGACTTATAAGCAATTCTGAATTTAGTTGTAGCCAAAAACTTGGAAATAGGCATTAACACACTTTTTTCCCAATTTATTGTAAACGTGGAAATACTGCCAATGGTGGAATCAAAAACTCAGGTTTCGAAATATAAAAGAACATTGTCTGCACATAACGATAGATGATGTGGTCGGTCACCTACCAGAATAGGAGCTGTTGGGATGTTGTCTAATGCTGGAAGCCAATGGTTCCATTGATATTGCAAATAAAAAAGGTGATAGTGGGCATCCCTTGGGTGTTCCACAATATAACCAAAATGGCTATATTTAGATTTGTCACAACTGAAGCTTGAGGCTGTGCATAAATGACTATCCATTCTGCCATCCATTTCTGGCCAAAACCAAATTTCCTAAGAGCTGCCATTGTATACAATCATTCTATTTGATCAAAGGCTTGCTGAGCATCTAATGAAATTACACATGCCTTTGCATGTTTCTACTTATAAACTACGGTAGATGTCTGATGTTAAAGTATATACTCTGGTCAGCCATAACATTAAAACCACTGACAGGTAAAGTGAATAACATTGATTATCTCCTTACAATGGCACCTGTCAAGGGGTGGGATATATTAGGCAGTAAGTGAACAGTCAGTTCTTGAAGTTGATGTGTTGGAAGCAGGAAAAATAGGCAAGCATAAGGATCTGAGCGAATTTGACAAGGGCCAAATTGTGACGGCTAGAAGACTGGGTCAGAGCATCTCCAAAATGGCAGGTCTTGTAGGGTGTTCCCAGTACACAGTGCGTAGTACCTACCAAAAGTGGTCCAAGGAAGGACAACCGGTGAACTGGTGACAGGATCATGGGCACTCATTGATGTGCGTGGGGAGCAAAGGACCTGTAATAGAACAGATCCCACAGAAGTGCTACTGTTGCACAAATCACTAAAAAAATTAATGCGGGCTATGAGAGAAAGGTGTCAGAACACACAGTGCATTGCAGCTTGCTATGTATGGGGCTACATAGCCACAGACCAGAGTGCCCATGCTGACCCCTGTCCACCGCCAAATGTGCCTACAATGAATCACATTTTCTTTTACATCACGTGGACGGCCGGGTGCGGGTGCGTTGCTTACTTGGGGAAGAGATGGCACCAGGATGCACTATGGGAAGAAGGCAAGCCGGCAGAGGCAGTGTGATGCTCTGGGCAATGTTCTGCTGGGAAACCTCGGGTCCTTGCATTCATGTGGATGTTACTTTGACATGTACAACCTACCTAAACATTGTTGTAGACCAAATACACATTTCCTAATGGCAGTGGCATCTTTCAGCAGGATAATGCGCCGTGCCACACTGCAAAAATTGTTCAGGAATGGTTTGAAGAACATGACAAAGAGTTCGAGGTGTTGACTTGGCCTCCAAATTCCCCAGATCTCAATCCAATCGAACACCTGTGGGATGTGGTGGACAAACAAGTCTGATCCATGGAGGCCCCATCTCGCAACTTACAGGACTTAAAGGATCTGGTGCTAACGTCTTGGTGCCAGATACCATAGCACACCTTCAGAGGTCAGTGGAGTCCATGCCTCAACAGGTCAGAGCTGTTTCGGCAGCACAAGGGGGACCTGCACAATATTAGGCAGGTGGTTTTAATGTTATGGCTGATCGGTGTATGTCTACGTAGCATAAAACCTGTCTGATCCTTATGTATTTTCAATCTACTGGCAAAAATTTCTTACTATTTTAGTTTCTGTTGGAATAAGTGATACTGGATGATATGTATAGACTTAATTTATCTTGGCCAGGTTTTGGAATTGAAGTTATATTTTCTGGGTACATTGAAGGAAACATTTGTGCTTTTGTGCATTTAATCATGTGGAGTATTAGTGGACCAAGAATTTCCTTAATTTTTTTTTTTTAATTCCACACTAAAACCATCTGGACCTGCTGCTTTATTACAGGGTAACTGAGTAATTATTTCGTCCACATCCTCCAATGTTATCTCTTCCTCTAATAACTGAACTGCTGCTGTGGTGAGACAAGGGAGGTCCAGAACTGGGGGGAAAAAAAATCCTCTGTAGTTTTTTTGGTCTGCACTACATTTTGAGAGGTAAACCTCTTTATAAAATTTAGCAAAACATCTGTTAATTTCTTTTGGATCTGCAAGTACCTTTCTGTCCCTAGACTCAATTCTATGTATTGTCCATCCCACTTGGACTTTTCAAATGACGTGCAAGTAGCTTGTGGGGCTTATCCCCAATCTCAAACTGTCTGTTTAACCTGAGTAAGTAATTTTATTACTTTTTTTTTAGGGAGTATGGAGCTATGTTCACTTAATACCACAATTTCAAGAGCGGCTTCACTATTTGTCAGTCTATACTCTGTCTCCAAATTAGTCATTAAATTGTCAATTTCAATCAACTTTGCTTTGTCTTATCTATTCTTTGCTATTTGAAGTGAAATGACACCACCCCTGATCACTGCCTTCATTGAGTCCCATGACATCGCATCAGATATAACCCCTTATTATTCTCCAAAAAATATTTTAGTTTGTCAGATACAGTCACAAAACTCTGGATTGTTCAATAAACTTATCAAGTCTCCAAACATAATTACTCTTATTAATGTGCATCTTCAGGGTAAGAAAAACTGCCCAGATAGCAACAAAATCTGGGTGAGATGTGGCTTACTTTAGGCCCTTCTGGTTTAATTCTGGCACAGTTTTTTTTCACAGTCTTGTGTGAAACAGCATTAGGCTGAGCTCTGGCATGAGTTTGCAGCTTAAGGGCCATTCGAGGGGAGTGGGCCATGGTGGTATGTGGGCCTAAATTCAACCAGATAAGGCCCACAACCAATTTTGCTATCTGGGTGGGGCATGATCTGATATTGTGTTGAGACTGTATTCTGTATCAATCTAGCATCAACTTAAAAAGGAAAAATCTATTCTTTAGTATGTCTTATGAACTGAAGAATAAAAGGAAAAATCATAATCAGTGGGATGCATTATTCTCCAAATGTCTACAACATTAAGCTTCTTCATATAATTATTCAGTGCCATTGTGGATTTACTTGTAGTAGCTCAGAAACATGTTCTGTTTATTTTTGCTCCGCTAGCAGAAATAGGTTTGGAAGAAGCCACATTCACTTAATAGCACTTCAACAAGCTGGCTAGCTAGCTCACATTAATTTGTACATTCCCATTAAAGGTGCTTCTGGAGTAATTGTTTTCCCTTCTTCCTTTTCATCCTCATCTGATGAGCTTTCATATTTTAAGTGAAAAGTTATATTCCTGTAAAGTGTCATTGCCATGTCTGCTGATGATGTCACTAACACTACTGTAGTGACCATTTTGAACTAGGAAGTGGAACTAACAGTGAAACATCCCAGTGCAGTTATACCTAATGTTAGCACTCTTGGAACGTGGTTCAACCAATAAAATTAGTGGACTAGAACTAACTGTTGTATAAACAGGCTTATTTAGGTGCATGACTACATTTTTTCCACAGTGCCATGAAGAGGGCACTAATACAACAGACTGGATGTAAAGTGATCAAAAACCAAAATACAAAGAAGTAGAACTTACTGCTGTGCTGCATTCGCAGTGCCTTTTAAGTGGTAATTTGCAAGTTGTAATAACGTTATTTCTCACCACAGGATGTCCAGCATGGTAACTGGGGGTGACGGGGGTGGGGGTGGGGGTGGGGGGTGTCATGGACTTTTACAGTTACAGGCCTGAGTGGCTATTGGTATTGATCTGCTATAGTGAACTTCAAACTTTCATGCAACATTTTGGACTAAAATTGCAGTACAGCAATAACAGTGGACAACAGCAAGTAGTGTTAGAAACAAGCTAGCCAGCTAATGTTAGTTATTTGAATAACCCGAACACTGAATACCTTTTCAAAACAGGGATTAGTATGGTCAGTGTTGTACATTTAACTGAGTACTGTGTCTGTATATTAACTGATCTAAAGCCAATGCTGTAAAGGGGTACTTTACACTGTTCAGTGTGCATGGCCATGTTGATTTGATCACTAAAAGGGGAAGGATCTGGGAGTTGAGAAGACTACCCAAAGCTGGCAAATTAAAATTTCATGCTGGGGGTGTTTTCTGTGGTTTTTACTGGTTGGAGGCAGGGAATTACAAGTTATAACCTCGCCTTGAACGCAGCATGGTTGGTCTCAAACCTTCATTTCCAGTTCGACTCATTGCAACTTGTAATGCCCAACCTCCGACCAGTAAAAACCAAAGAAAACGCTCCCTCAACTTTATCAACTTTATGGGTCTTTACTTGGCTAGCCCGCTGGCTGCTTTGCTAGTCTGTACCGATTCCTGAGAACATGATGTACTTTGCTTCAAGATTAGCTAAAATTCTCTACCAATTAACAAATCACATCTTCATAATCACAATGATAAGACAATTATACACAGAGTAAAAGAACTTTAGTCTCTCCACTATTCCATTATTTTGCCATTAGATGGCAGTAGGCCTTTCTGGGAGCCAGATTGAGTGGTTGGGAAGTTCATGGGGACAAAATTTGTGCCAGATTACTTTAATTCACTCTACCTGTTTTCACTTTGTAGGGCATTGACTCAGATAGTTAACCTGAAATGTTATGCAAAAGTCTGATGAGACAAAATTTATACTGAAAGTTTGCGTCTGGATTTTTATTTTCATGATGAGAAAGTCCGATTTTTTTTGTTTCCTTTTTTCAAAATGCATTTTGTAAAAACAAAAACCATTGTCTTGTTTACAATGCATTTATCAATTTGTAACAACACAATAGTATTGTGTAGATTTTTTTGGTAACAAGGCAATAGTCAAAAGAAAACAGTTTTAAATAAAGTGAGTTCTTTGCCTTTATATATACATTGTCTCTCATTATGTACACAAAAACATGTCTGTCTGTATGGATTTATATTCTAAGCCCGTGTAATGTCTATGTAAAACATCGAAGTGACATGGAATATGTCTTGACTCAGCACAGTGAAAGAGGTCTTCAAAACCTGGACAGGTAAATAAGAAAATCTCCTCTCTCTGTTGCACTGAAACTGGATGGCCATTTAAAGGATCTTCCCCGAAGGATGCTGGATAAGTAAGATACCCTCCGAGGTTGATGTACTCTGCAGGAGTCAGATCAGTGGTAACTCACATAGTTCTCAAGTTATTTGTAAAGGAAACCTCTGGGATGCCCTTCCCAGGAATTGTATGGGCATTCCATGCTGGGATCATGTAGCCAAATCCAGCTGTGCAGCATTTCCTGGCACAGGAGGACACAATATTTGGTATATGGATGATCCATGTCCACCCTGTCCTTGTCATATTTTGTGCCCCCTCCCATTTCATTTCAGCAGCATAGTTTTGCTTTGACTGACTTTGGATGTAAGGGGGTCTGTTTCTGTTTGTACGGTAGACTTTCAGATTAATCGGCATAGCAGACCATCCAAGAATTTTGCCACTGTAGCCACCTGACACCAGTACCTCGGTGACTGCAAATTCAATCAGCTTTTTTTTTTTTTTTTTTGTTATTGTTTGGTCCATGTGCATTTTATGGCCGGCATATTCCGTGTAGTACAGGTGAGGGGTCGTTTTTCTGGCAGTGCCTTCCCGTCTTCTGCGAGTACTGTAGAGCTTAAAAAACAGAAAACTACATAAATACCTTAATGTTAAATATTCATTTCACACTAATATGCAAGCACAGCAAGTCTTATAGCCAATGAAGATCCTCTTAATATACATATACGCATATTAAATAGATATATATGCATATTCTCGTACACCGATGGAAAGGCTGGAGTCCAACAACCAATCAAAATAGCTGTGGGCGGGATTACACGTTTTACTCCTCCCCATATGTAAACCCACTCCAGGCTCCAGGACGCAGTGCTCACGAGTCCCTCTTGTGGACAAATCCGGAAGTGTCTCTTATGCAACAAGGACCGTTCGTGCGCCATAATAGTTTGCCGCCACAGCCTGCCGGAGAAGGCGGACGCAGAGCACGCTATTCTTGTACACAATCTAGCATTTATTAAAAATAGGAACGTGCAGACAAATATATGTTTTGAGTACTTTTAGAGACGTTGGAGAAGCCCAGTCTGTAACAGAACAATACTGAAGAGGGCCGTCGTTTAATAGAGGATTTCAGTAGGCCGCATTAACACGGTAAGGCGGAAAAGAAGACGTAACGTTAATGGTTAGCTAACTAATTACTTGTCAGTAGTCGATACTTTATCTATAAACACCTGCGGCAGTTAAATTCTGAAATCACATTTGCACTATTTTGTTTGCTAATCTGGGTAGTTGCTAGCCTGTTGCCAACAACGCAGTCTACAGCGAAGGCCGATTGAGGCCTTACTAGCTTGCTAGCCGTGTTTATTAACTGTAGTCTGAGTAATTGACTTTTTATTATCATGATAATGTTCTACACAAACTTTTTAGGAAAAGTTAATGTGTAATGTGATATTGTTTGCGAACCTCTTGGCTAATATACTTTTGTGGTTTAGCTGCTTGCTATCCGTGTCAGAGAAACCTTAGCTAGTCAGCCATATATAGCTTAGCTACAAGTTAGTCAGAGTTCCTCGCAGTCCGAAATTGTTGTTGTTGTTTTTAAAAAAAATATATTTTTTTTCTATGGTCATAAATAAGTGACTGTGGATTGTGAAATGTGTCTTGAAAGAGAGCGCTGTTGGGGTAATGTATTTTCGTGTGTAATTTTGCCTGTCTTTATGTGCTAGCAGAGCTCCGCCATCATGGCCGACGACTTTGACATCGAAGCCATGCTTGAGGCGCCCTATAAAAAGGTGGGTATTTAGTTTAGCGCGATAAGCTATTACATTTAATTGAAACTGCAGTCCAATCTACGCTTTGTTTTCGCTAGCTTATGTACAGATAAATACCATGTTTGTTTATATGATAGTGGTTTCAATGAATAAATGCCCATCTATCTCTTTTTGTAGACATGCCTATATCTCACCTCTACTCCCATGAATTCCAGTGTGAACTGTCAAAAAAATGAAGGTAGTAATTGCCCCATATATTGATGTACTGTGGTACCCATGGTTGAAAATATTTAGGCTGATTGATTTTGGTGCCGTCAAAATAAATGCAGTGGATGCACATGAACTTAAGTGCTGGTATGAAGTCCTTGGAGACTATTCACGCTTTTTATATGCATGGTAATTTTAGCACCTACCCTTACATTTGGTATTCAGTATAAGTTAAAGCCATTACTGAAGGATAATTCTAATTTGCATGTCTTAAGTAATCTACTTATGGCTTTTATGTTACAATTATGGTCTTGTAATACAAGCTATTCCATGCACTTCTCATGTTTTTCATGGGATTGGAAATGAACAGAGATGTACATCATAACCTATAACCAAAAAATCATTATTATTGATGTATTGAAGGGACATTCATTGTATTTAGCATTTATGCATGCAGTTGACTTTCATATACCAATGTGTGGTTATTTCATTGGTCTCAGAAAAGGAAATGATGGCTCTCTGCATACTGCAAAAAGCTTTCAATCGAAAGAGAACTTTTCTACTGAATGCAAATGGCCACTTTGTTTTAAGACACTCATGCACATTATTAGGTAGCTTAAAGAACATCTCAGCTTTAGATGTTCTTTGGGAGTCGATATTACTAAGCCGTGTGAATCCCTGTTTGCTTCAGGGCGAGATGTGTGACAGAGGTGGCATCGAACTCTTACAATCCACGAAGGCAAATGGGGTGAAGATCACTGGAATGGCATCCACCACAGGAGCTCACTTAGTGGCTGGCTGCTAGCGTTGCCACTTTGGGTCTTATAGGCACAGATAGCCTTGGTACAGAACCTTTCAGGCTGCTAAAAGAATGAAATCACTAAATATGCAATTTTTACATTCACAGCATAGCACTAGCTCTTGACCTATTGACCGTACCACATACGCAATATAAGCATTAGTAAGGAAGGAAGAAAACGACAGCCTTGTGGTTCTAATGACCCTTTTCTGTCACTCTCCTACACATAAATCATGTAAAGTACACATATTTAATGATTATATTATATTCTCTTTTGTTCCCACCCCCTTATCCTTACGACTTGCAATGTTACGCCGTCCTCCTCACGATGTTCTTCTATCGACCCTGCTTAGGATGAGACCAAGTCCATAAGTTCCAATGGGCATGAAGAACGGAGCAAGAAGTAAGTCTGTCTTAATTTGACATATTTTAAACAAATAATTATTGTGATTGTGCTGAATTAGAATTTATATATTCTTTTAGAGACCTGAATGGATTAAATTGAAAATCGCTGTAAGTGTTTCTATAACATTGCAGTCATGAGCCAGCAGATTACATTAAGTTAAACATGTGCAAATTGACAAATATAAACTTTCAAAATGGAAGGAAAAAGAAGAGCAGAAGTCGTAGTAGGAGCAGAGAGAGAAAGAGAAGCAGGAGCCGGGAGCGCAAAAGGAGCCGGAGCCGGGACAAGAGTCGTGAACGAAAGAGGAGCCGGAGCCGAGACAGGAGACGCAGTCGGAGCCGAGACAGGAGACGCAGCCGTTCCAGGAGCAGGGAACGTGGAGGGCGCTTCAGAACAGCCTTGTATGTATACTTCCCCTCAGTTAGGCCCTACATTTGTCTGCTGTGTATAGCCACGTTAAAATAACATAGATTTTGCTCTTTTTGGTGTTCTTTAAAGTATTTTTATTCACAAAAACCTTTTGAAAGCAGTTCTCACAAAACCATGTTTTCTTCATACTTGTGCACTCAAATATGTAATTATGCCTGCTTGGCTCTCCGTGTAATAGTTAAATGATCAAATTTAGCCTGGTGTCTCCAATTAAACCTAAAAGTTTCATGATAACCATTGGGAGTAGAGCGATAGTAGTCGCTGCTGAGATAAACCTTGTTTTTAAATCACAGTTCTGGCCTGAAATTTAATGGTGGTTCCAGGGGGAAGACTGGCCCACTGCCTGTCATCAAACTAAGGTTTCTATGATACTATTTTTGTTGTGTGTGGGTAGTTGCCTGTTCAGTGTATGAGTCAACAGGTGCAAACCTTTGGTAAAAATACTAACAGAAAGTGTTTTCTTGTAGCCGGAGAAAGTCCAGGAGCCGGAGCCCATTCAAACGAGACAAAAGTCCTATCAGGTAAGCTCCAATATTTAAAAAAATAAAAATAAAGTAAAATAAGTACTAATAAATATAAGTATAAGTAAAATAAAAGTACTTTAAATGAATCTTATTGATGTGTTGCTACAATTATTTTTCTCTGCTTACAGACAGCCTATAGATAATCTCACACCAGAGGAGAGGGATGCCCGCACAGTTTTTTGCATGCAGCTTGCTGCCAGAATCCGGCCCCGGGACCTAGAGGAATTCTTCTCTGCTGTGGGGAAAGTCAGTAGCTCAGCATTATTTTGTGAGCCAGTTCCTAGTCATTCTAATAATTTTGTTTTGTGCAGTTTTAACACTGATATCATTTAACAGGTGAGAGATGTGAGGATGATCTCTGACAGAAACTCCAGAAGGTCCAAGGGAATTGCCTACATTGAATTTGTGGAAGCCACCTCTGTACCACTGGCAATTGGTCTGTCTGGGCAAAGGCTGCTTGGAGTACCAATCATTGTTCAGGCTTCACAAGTAAGAGAAACTGTCCTCCAGTGGAGAATTACATTAGATTTGTAGTGTTTTTAAGTATCCTGATCTGGGTGCATATGTTCTTATTGCTTTTTTTCCAGGCTGAAAAGAACAGAGCTGCTGCAATGGCCAACAACCTGCAGAAAGGCAGTGCTGGACCTATGAGGCTGTATGTTGGCTCTCTGCATTTCAACATCACAGAGGACATGCTCAGAGGGATCTTTGAACCATTTGGACGGGTGAAGGCTCATTTGCTTAAGGCTGCAGCTCATGGCCTGTCTGCCTTAATTTGCTCTTCACTTTCATTGTTATTTGATTAAACATCTGTATTTAACCTGTTTTTCTTTTGCTTTGTCTTCCTAACAGATTGATAGTATTCAGCTTATGATGGATAGTGAAACAGGGAGATCCAAGGGATACGGCTTTATCACGGTGCGTTAATACTAAAGACACGTTTTCTATTTCAAGCATATCAGTCTAAAAATGAAAAGTAATTGAAAAGCTCTGAAAGTAATTCTGAGTCACAGAGCAAAATGGTAAGTCACCAAGAAAAATAATGTCTTTTTTAATTTGTTCTCACCCAGTTTGCTGATGCTGAGTGTGCTAAGAAAGCCTTGGAACAGCTAAATGGCTTTGAACTGGCTGGCAGGCCAATGAAAGTGGGCCATGTGACTGAGCGCACTGATGCCTCTACAGCCAGCTCTTTCCTGGATAACGATGAACTGGAAAGGACTGGCATTGATCTGGGCACCACTGGGAGGCTGCAGCTAATGGCCAGGCTGGCCGAAGGTAAAAAATTTATACTTTTACGCCTGTAAAAGTTGGTTTATAGCTGCACTACCTAAACATACGTTTGTGATGTCTTTATTGATTATTAAGGAGCAGCTGATAAAGGATGAGGACATGAGCATTTCTTTTCTTCTTTTTAAGGGACTGGCCTGCAGATCCCTCCAGCTGCGCAGCAGGCTCTTCAAATGAGCAACTCAATGGTGGCAATGGCAGCAGCTACAGGTATATAGTAATTAAATTAACTGTTAATGCTCCTAGTGATTAATTTAGAGATTTTTACATTCTGTTTCTTGTTCTAGCGGCTATGAATCCTGGATTGAGTTTCAATATCAACGTACCCACAAATCAACCTCTCAATCTACCATCTCAGCCAATTGCCACACACTGCTTCCAGCTGTCCAACATGTTTGATCCAAATTCGTAAGTGTCTTAGGCAACATTTGAAGATTAACACGAGTATATATGTTGCATTACAGTCAAGTTTAATATTTTCATGTTGTCTTGTTAATAGGGAGAATGAACCTGGATGGGATATTGAAATCCAAGATGATGTAATTGAAGAATGTAACAAACATGGTGGAGTAATTCATATATATGTGGACAAGAAATCTACCGAGGTATATGATTTTATGATTATAACAATGTTTCAAAAAATAGTAGTGCTAAGTAGAAATAGGCAGTGATGACTTGGTGATTAAGGTTCACATGCAAGATTATTGTCCTTCTCTTGCTCAGCTAATGGTATATATTTAACAGCCACTCAGTGGACAGCTACAGTTGCAGGCTACGGGAAGATGGAAGTGGTGGGATATTTTAAGTATGACCAAGCACAGTAAAGTTCAAATTACAAAAGATGCTGTTCAGTGTCAAAAAAAAGTCTGGAAACACTACTGATTTGTTCCGATGTTTGAAAACAGGATTAATTTTATTTTTGTAAAAAATTTTTTCTATTTTAAAAATTGTGTTTTGCACTCAACAGAGAAGTAGGTTTAGAACAAATTTTGAAGATGTGGATTAATTAGGTTGTGAGAACACCACTGCTCATGTTGGCCAACCACTTTCTTCCATTTTGTCAAGGGCACGGTGGGTTAGCTAATGAATTTCTGATTTGCAGAGAGCACAAACCCATGTTCGTGTTTGTATGTGTAGTTCAGTATTTTATACTGTGTGCATGTACTATGTTTTGATAAATAATTATATAAAATGATTATGTCTGTTTTTTGTATAAATATATCATATACAATATATTACATAATAGATTAATTTATTATGTTAGGACAACAATAAAAAGCCAAAATGAGTAAAAAGTAAATATAAATAACTTTTAATCTTAACAGCATTCCTTTTTTTAAAAATAGGGAAATGTATATGTGAAGTGCCCAAGCATCCCTGCTGCAATGGCTGCTGTTAGTGCATTACATGGACGCTGGTTTGGAGGTAAGTGCTATGTCAAATTCAGTGCTGAATTTACTTAAAGCATACTTTAAGCCATTTTAGCAGTCTTCATTGATTTTACAGTGACTTAGTGTTATTCAGTGTGCAATTCAGCTTGTCTCTGAATAACCATCTGGATTTTACATGGCATTACAACTCTTATTTCATGGTTCTTTTCACAGGTAAAATGATCAAAGCAGCATATGTCCCTCTGCCAACATACCACAATCTTTTCCCTGAGTCGGTGCAAGCTACACAGCTTCTTATGCCTACTCGTCGGTGATCCCTGGAGCTCCACTTTTTCAGGCTTTCTCTTTTTAATAATTTTGGCAAAATATTAATATTAAATACCTGCAAGCTTTGACACCTTTGTGTACGTTTATGCCCTTACATCACCTGGGCATTAAAGAAGTTTATGTGGTAGTTTTGTATGTACAGCCTTTTTTGTTCCCTTTCTTGGTGGGCCTTTTGACCCCTTATTGTTTATACAGTTTTCAGGGTTTGTTTTCTTCCACACATTGTCTTTGTGATTGGCATGAGTTCCATTAGAAGACATGTACAGTTAGCCACACCAAACTACAACTATTGAATCTTTTTTGAATGAATTAAAATCCTGTAGCTTTGGTTAAATATCTACATGCAGTGTTTTGGGCTCAATGAGCTGAAGGAAAATTAAAATGACTGATGAGATCCTGTGTGTTCATAGAGACCATTATGGGTTTTGATGCATTGTCTTTTTCTAATTAAGACTTGATTTTGTAAAGTCCTTGAACAGTTCATTTCAAATAAAGCCATGATGCTGGTTTATTTGTCATGTTTCACGTGAGAAGTTAAATTTGTTGTGCTTTTGTATTAAAAAAAGGTAAGAACATAGCTTCTAATCTTTTTTGCTGTTATTTATTGTGTTAATATTAGCTTGATCTTCTATTTAAAATGCCTTCCTTTCCAAGGCAGCGTGTTGCCTTTTTAACGTCATTCCCCACCAACAACAAAAAGTATCAGTTAATGTTGCACCCCAGGAACCATTGTGTAGATTACTTCAGGCTTCAGACTAGAGTTAAAAGATAGAGCACACTGGTCATGTGATTGCATTCATTCATGGAGAGCCTGCTCCATTACAAAAATGGGAATCGTCTGCACTTGTGACTGGTGGCTCACTAGCTCTGTGTCAGACATGCCAGATTATAACTGTTAAAGAGCTCTTCAGAGCTTCTAAACAGCTAAAATCACACCTCAGGCACTGCCTTGGAATTCATTAGGTTTAAATCAATGACTAAATGTAACATTCAAAAGTGAGGCCCTCAAAGTGCTGGCTGCAGTACTATTTTTAACAATATTTTTAACAATTTCCATGTTAGTGAAAGGGAAAGGACCCAAACCTACATTTTAAGTAACATCTCCACAAATTATTTTCAAGAATAGTATTCTGTCATTTTTACAAGTTCAGTTGACCTTGATCTCTCCCCCAAAGTTTGAAGAAGACTTTGAGAGCAGAAATATAGATGCCATAACACAATATGCAAACTACTCATCAGCAGTAAGAATTAGAAGGCCAAATACAGAGATGAGCCACAGAAGTTCTGGAACCAAGATACACTACCAAAGTAATGGAAAGGTAAAAGTGTGGAGAAAGGAAGGATCTGCTCGTGATACAAAACACATGAGCTCATTGGTCAATCACGGCAGGGGTAGTGTCATGGCTTGGGCGTGCATGCCTGCTTCTGGAACGGGCTCACTATTCTTTATTAATGATGTAACTCATGTTGGTAGCAGCAGAATGAATTCAGAAGTCTACAGCAGGGGTTTTCCACCTGTGGGGTGTGCCTACTTGGTGGGGCGCGAGATTTCAAGGTACATGCTTGAGTGAATGAAGAAGACTGGCACAGCTGTGAATGTAAGCTGTCATTGCTAGCAAATCTTTTGTTATCCACTAGGGGGCAATCTGACTAGTTCCCCCAGCAATACTATTGTGCTAATAAGGTGACCTAGGGTTAGTATCCTTGTAGGCTGCAACTGTTACAACAGAGTTGGCAGTGATTGAGTATTCGAGCAGTAAATAGCAAGAAAAAAAAAATTGACCGGTGGCTTGCAAAAATTAAGAATACCAGTGATGGTAAAACTGTTGAATTGACTGACAAAAAACAAGAAGAATCCCCGACTGAGCCCATACGTCTTCACCCCACTGATGGCGATGAACCCTCCACGTCAGCAGGGCTTTCCACACGGAAGAGGATAGCTGCAAAAACCAAAGGCCTGGGTGCATCAAAACGATGGAAGTATGATGAACAGTACATAAAATATGGATTCACGTGCATCACACCAAATAACTAACCATGTCCACAGTGTGTTGTATGTTCTGAGGTGCTTGCAAATGTTCTGAGGTGCTTGCAAACCTGTGAAACTGATAAGACGCTTGCAAACCAAACACCCGACAAGATAAGCCAGTTGATTTTTTTTCGCCGTAAAGAATCAGGCATAACAAACCAAAAACAAACGATGACTGGAAAAGCCACAGTGACAGTCAAAGCACTTACTGCTTTGTATGAGGTGGCGTATTTAGTTGCCAAAGCCAAAAAGCCTCACACAGTTGTAGAGAGCCTCATTCATCCAGCAGCAATAGCCATCTGTATAACTATGTTTGGGGATAAGTTTGCCTGTGACATTGAACAAATTTATCAGATAACACCATGAGCTGCCGTATCACTGACATGGCAACCAACGTCAAATGTCAACTAATTGAGAGAATAAGGGTTGGGAATTTTTTTCATTGTAATTAGATGAGTCGACAGACATCTCAAACTCCTCCCAACTACTTGTATTTGTTCGCTACCACTATGAGAGAAAATTGCTTGAGGATCTCTTAATTTGCTCAGCACTGGAAAAAACATGCACAGGGAGAGATATTTTTTGATAAACTCAATGGCAAACTGATTGAACTTGGTCTATCTTGGGACAATTGTGTCGGTGTGTGCACAGACCGAGTCATGGTAGGGAAAAATAAAGGACTCGTGGCATTGGTTCATGATGAAGCTCCACATGTTAGTTTCACGCGCTGTATGATTCACAGGGAGGCCCTTGCAGCAAAAACTCTTCCTGCAGAGTTGAACACAGTGCAACAGACAGCAACACAAATGGTGAATTTTATCAAGACTTGTTCCATAAAATCAAGGGATCAGAAAATAAATCCTTAGTCTTGCACACAGAGGTAAGGTGGCTCTCCAGAGGGTACTGCAGCGAATATTTTCATTGCGTGAAGAACTACTAATTTATCTGTTGGACTGTGCATCTTCCTTTGCAAATTATTTGACCGACCAAAAGTGGCTTGTCTTTGTAGGGACAGAATTCAAACCTGCTAACAATGTCTGATAAAATCATGGGACTTGTAAAGAAACTGGAGTGATGGAAAGACATGTTGATGGGGGAAATGTAGACATGTTCCCAACCTTGGATGAATTTCTCACAGAAAATGGGCTTAACTGGGATGTTACAAAAATGAAATCACTCTCCATCTGCATGCCTTGTCTGCACATTTCATGAAGTATTTTCCTGAGCAGCAGAGTTGGAACCAGTACAGCTGGGTTCGTAACCCATTCATCGAAAGCGCAGGGAGTCACCTGTCACTCCATATCAACAGGATGACCTGCTGGACCTTTCAAGTGACCGCTCTATAAAGGCACTGTTTGACTCAACCACACTGTCATAATTTTGTCTGTCAGTGGAGACAGAGTATACTGAACATGCAAGACTTGCAACTGATGTACTTTTGCCTTTCTCCTCAACTTGGCTCTGCGAATCCACATTTTCTATACTTGACAGTGGAAGATGATTTGACGGCTAGCTGTATTGGGTATTGAACCATGGACTGACATGAGGTGCTCTCAGACACAGGCTCAACCGTCACACTGAATACGGTAAGCTGTTTATATATTTTATGTGTCAATATATGTTACGTGCACTGTATGCATAGTAAGTAGTATGTCAAGGGTGTTATCATGCATTACCTTGGATGTTGTGGGGGTGGGATGTGCAAGTGAAATTAGACAAATGGAGGGGCGCGCATGTCCTAAAAGGTTGAAAACCCCTGGCTTAATATATTAAGACAGTGATAGTAAAATACCATATTTTACTGATGATGCATACTATGTACAGGCAAAAGGTTCAGTGACTTGCAAGAACCAAATCTGTCTTGCACTTATTTGAAATCGCCCTTTTTTAAAATCTTGTCCTTGTAGATCACATGGTTGCCTCCAGCCAACCAAAGATGTTTATTCTTGAATCGCCCAGTCATCACATAATGCAATCTTTTGAAATGCACATAACGGTCATCTGTAGGTATGTATAACACACTGCCAGCTTCCAAAACCGTCATTTGTGCAGTTGTTTGTCTATGATCACTGTGCAGGTTCTTGCTATCATTCAGTTATGTTACAGTATTGGAATTGACATTTCCTTATAAAAAGCCTTTTTAAGCCTTTCCACTGGTACCATACAGATCACAAGGGTACTTAATATATACGCTTATACTTTTTTATTTTATATGATATTATATGATATTATATTATATTTTTATTTTTCTTTCTTTTTTCCTTTACTTTTTTCTTTTCTTTGTTTTATATTCACATTCACACAGAAAAATGAGTTTAATGCAAAAACAGTCAGAGTTTACACTAAAAGAAGCAGAAGCAATTCTAGATAATGTTGAAAACTACAAAGAATTCATTTTCACTGAACCACCATTACATCCAAAGGGTGGTGACGAGTTCCTTTACAAGAGTTCAAATTCAGATAAATCTAACATGGACTTTCGATTTGATCAAATGACATGGAAGCAAAAAGGTTCAAATTATCACAACATTCAAACATATGGGGGAATGGATGTGAAAAAGGGACCTCAGAATTCATATATTATTATTTATCTGTATTATATATTATATATTATCTGACTATATTATTGTCAGAGGATACTCCATCTTTAATTGGGCAAGCGTGGCTAACTTTCAGAGCACCTCCCACCTCCCTATATAGATTTAAGGTGAACGCCTTCTTATAGGCCCCCCCCCCCAGTAAAAAATGTGCCAAAAGTCAGAAGCAAAGGAAAGATTCCAGTAGCAAAAAAAATCTGCATCAGAAAAATCCACAGACAGGAAAAAGTGAAAGCAAAATTAGAGTGTGGATCAGAAATAATCTTTTTAAAAAATTAATTTTGACTTGATTCTCATTACTTGCATTTGCTTGTGGATTTAATTTAATTTAATTTGAAAATTTTGGCACAAAATTAATAGATAACTCAGTACTTTCATACCAATGCAGAGCCCCGGAAGTACTTGCTTCGTTGCTGTGACGTAACGCTGAGTGAACGCGAAAGCGCAGGAAGTCATAGTTCTTTTAATCTTTAAAATAATTTAAAAAAAGACAAAAAAAAAGGAAGTTATAGTTCTGTTGGTTGAGATTTTACATTTCTATTGGACAAGACCGGTCTTTTTTTTTTTACTCCAAAACCAGTGTGTTTCGTGTACGTTATTTAAATCCCACCTACATATAAAAAATATCCTATCCGAGTTTGTAAGGACAGACGGAACCCGCCCACACCTCAGTGTTATGCAGCGCCGCTTCTACTGTATACACTGCTCACAGCGTCCATCTGCCGCGTGCTAGTGTAATGAGGTGTGGGGTGTCCTTGCTATTGAAGTTTAAACAGCTACCAGTGTGAAGGGAAAACGGACCAGAATTACTTGTAACTGATTGTGAGCCATTATTAAAAATCCGATTATCATTTGCAAAGGAAATAAAACGCGTGAAGATGATAAGTAAGAGTGTTGTGAAGGCGTTTTCGGGCTCCCTACGTGGGATTTCTTCTTCTAGCCTTCGACTGAATTCTCCACAAACTTCTGTCAGTGCCTCTCACACACACAGAGGTAATGTTATCTTTTGCTGGATGTTTTTTTAAATGTCCCTTGATAGTTACACATTGCAGTTTCTCCCCCATGACGCAGTTGATTTTATACAGCGTGTGTTTGCTAGCCTTTGCTAGCTCTTCGTTCTAACATTGGCTGGCTTCTCAAGTTGTTTAACCAAGTTAGCTGGGTCCCTAAGTGGGGTAGATCGAAAGTGTGTAAAATAAACAAACGTTAGGTTTGCCGATGATAGTAAATTTAATACAAATTAAACAGTTTTTATAAAATAAAAAAAAAAAACATACATTTTTGTCACGGCTGTGTTTTATCGTGTTAATCCACAGAAGGGATCAAACGTAGGAAACTGGAGAAAAATGAAATGCGGCCGCTCTACATGGACTTCCAGGCGACAACACCAATGGGAAGTAGTTTATATAGTTACCGGAAAATGTTCTTAAGAAGAATATGATGTGGATGTTAAGCAGTAACTAATAACTTTACAGGAAACACTGAAACTTTGCGGTGTATTAATGTCTACTGCCTGTGGGAAATCTTTATAGAACAATTGAATTGGGTTGTGAAAAACGCCTTAAACGACTTAAAGTGCTGTTTGGCTGTCCTTGATGTGGACAGTGTGGTTTATGTTTGTCTTTACAGGACCCAAGAGTCCTGGATGCCATGCTCCCTTACCAAGTGAACTACTACGGCAATCCACACTCCAGGACTCATGCTTATGGGTGGGAAAGTGAGAGTGCAATGGAAAGAGCAAGAAAAGTACCTATGATTTTTTTTTTCCACTGTTTTATTGGACATCTCTGTGGATAGTTGATATTTCTTTGTTTTAGTACCACATGTAATTCTGAAGTAATGTTACATTCAATGTTACTTCTTCTTCTTCCTCTTCTTCTTCACACTGCGGCAAAACAAATTGCTTTCTTTGCTGTGCAGCATGACAAGAAAAATCCCTGTCACACAATATTCAGCAATCTGATTGCAGCCTACTAATATACTCTTTTTAAATTTTATTTTAATTGTTGCATAAATATTTAAAAATTCTCTTGCTGCCACAAACGTGTGGTGGTTTTCTGTACTCAGTAATGTTTCTCACTGTCTTTAAACCAGGGGTTCCCAAACTATTTGGGAAACAACCCCAGATGGACAGTATGAATTTTCTGTGACCCCAAGCGTTGCCCACCCTACAACTTTTTTTTTTTTATTATTCCAGATTTATAATATAGGACTAATGTAATATTTGAACATTTTATTATGTTAGTAACATATTGCATGTAGGCTGTGTGTAATGTAAGTGACTAAAAACCAAAGGAATATTCCTTGCACTGATTTAGCAGGCTGTTCTATTGCTGTAGGAAAATAATCCATGCTGGAGTAGTGAGATGTGAAGCAGAAGGGCCTGGTTTGTACTTGTCACATGATTTTGCGTGATAGCAGTAGAGCGAGTGGCATTGTTCACACACTCGCTGTGCATCAAATGTACATCCAGAAGATTTAAAAGTGGCATTTAATAGATGGCACATAAGAGCCAAACACCCCTGTGTCAGGTTTCCAAGTGGAACTATTAAAAAAAATTTATCAATGTTAAACACACTGACGAGCTCTGTTTCTCTTAAAACTTTGAGGACAGCATCATGATTGTTGCCATGGGCTACATCTCAGATCGAAAACTCTGGCCTTGCACTCACAGGTATTTACTAATCTAGAATATCCAGAAGACTGGTACTTAAAACAGAATTTTTGGTAGGTTTGAAGGCTACATGGCTAGATAGATGGCTAGATAGCTAGAAACTGTACTGATCCTTAGGGAAATTGAAGTGTTACAGTAGTGGTAAAAGAGAAACTTTCAAAGATAAACATAAATACAATAAAAAATTTTTTTAAAAACTAACGGAACTCTCTTAAGGAGGAGAGGGAGTTTGTCTCTATATATCTTCTCTATTAAAACCATGAAAGGTTTTTAAAATGCAAACACTAACTGTAATAGGAAAACTGGTTAATGTTAGTACTCAATAACAGTCTACAATAGTACATAAGTATGTGATTTGAGACATAACGCTAGTTTTTTTATGGAGTTCGATGGACAGGGAAATTTGTACTTTTTTTTTTTTAATTGCTGAACTATGCCAGTGCAGCATCTTAGGATAGTAGAAAGATTAAAATAACATGCACCCTATTAATTCAAATGTGGTTTATCTGAACGTGACTCCCAGTAACATTTCAAAATACTAGCACACAAAATCCATCTCCGATAAAAATACTCCAGTGTGTCTGCCTTTGGACTGAAAGCATAGGGCAATCAGCCATTTGATAGAGATCACAGTGATGCATACAGCTTCTGGCTTTTGTTATGAACTTTAATGCTGAATGGTAAACAGAATCCAGTGGCTTCAAAGCTGCGTTTGAAGCATGCATCCACAAAATATCACCATAGTCTCTCTCTCTGTATCATAAGTCTTTGACAAAAAAATTAAAAAGCTTAAAAAGCTAAAATGTTAAGAAAATATTTGAAAAAGGACAAAACATACTTCTGGAAGTATAACATATTTGTGGGAAACAGTGCAATGAATGGTAAGTGGGACAATTAATGCTTTGCTTGGCTCAAATTTGACTACACCTTAATAGTTTGCTTTTGCTTATGTAAACCAAATTGAAATAGCTTAGTTTATATCTGTACTATTGTTTATTTCCCCTCCAGCAAGTAGCAGATCTTATTGGTGCTGATCCACGAGAAATTGTGTTTACCAGTGGTGCCACAGAGTCCAACAATATGTCCATCAAAGTAAGTGCTTCCTTATTCTATAACAAGAAGGGTCATGTAAAGATGAGTGCAAAGTATCGTATCTTAATGCAGATAATGGAACAGTTTTTCATGACTTTCCAGTACTGTTTAGTGTCATTGCAGAATACATATGCAGAGAAATTATTCTCAACCTGCTTATTTGACCACAGGGTGTGGCCCGTTTCTATAAAGCCAAGAAGAAACACATCATCACCACACAGACAGAACACAAGTGTGTACTAGACTCCTGTCGTGTCCTAGAGGCTGAGGGATTTAAAGTAACCTACCTGCCCGTAAAAAAAAATGGCTTGATTGACCTCCAGGTGTGATGCATTGACGGATTTGTATCAAGCACATATAGATTTTTCAAAAAAAAAAAAAAAAAAAAAAAAGATATTATTTTTACTATTGTTAATTTAATTGTATCATTGCATTATGCTTTTTTTCAGCAATTAGAGGAAACAATACGTTCTGATACGAGCTTGGTATCTGTGATGACTGTTAACAATGAGATTGGAGTCAAACAACCAATCAAAGAAATAGGTAATTGCACCTATAAGAAATTTTCTCACAAACGTGGTTGGTGTTAGTCCCTGAAAGATAATCCATTCATTTAAACCATTAAAGCCTTTCTTTGTCCCACAAGATTAATATCTGACCACTCACATGAAAATAAAAACAGCCTGCTCCTGTAACTATTTTATTGGCTCTCATGGGATTCCAGTCCTGGTGCACATAGCTATGGCCAAGTGTACTGTACATATATGACTAAGTATGAAACTGTGCAGCCACATCATTGCCTTCCTATTCGGCTAATGTTCCCTCTTTTAGGTCAGATCTGTAGGTCCAAGAATGTATTCTTCCACACTGATGCAGCCCAGGCAGTCGGAAAAATCCCCATCAATGTCTCTACCTTGAAAGTGGATTTAATGTCTATTAGTGGCCACAAAATATATGGCCCCAAAGGTATAATAAGACATCTACTTTTTTTAAAACATTTTATTCAAAGACAATAAAGATTGCAGGCTAAGCTGAGAATTTGCATATTGTAGAATATTTAAGTTGTGATTTTTGTAAATTACCAGGTGTTGGTGCTCTGTATGTGAGGAGGAGGCCCAGGGTTCGTATCGAGCCATTGCAGAGTGGAGGGGGTCAGGAGAGAGGCCTGCGCTCAGGCACTGTACCCACTCCACTGGCTGTGGGTCTCGGCATTGCCTGCGAGATTGCCCAGCAAGAAATGGAGGTAGAACCTAACAGTTACTCCTGTGCACTATTTTGTGTTAAGTGGACTAAACGTGTAAGCTTTATATACACATATACAAGCCTAAAAATGACTCCTCTTACAGTATGACCATGCCCGAGTCTCCATGCTTGCTGATCGTCTTGTGCAGAAGATAATGTCTGAGATTCCTGATGTTGTGATGAATGGAGATCCTGAACAGAGATATCCAGGTTAGAGACTCAGATGTTTGTGAGAAACTGACCTCTCTGAAATACCTGAGCATGACAAAATTGCACTAACCAGCAGAAATGCGTGGCGCCACCCAGTGAATAAAGTGCCATGAATTACAGGTTACATTACATGAAAAACATGTTGTGTACCAACCAGGTGGACTGGGCGATGTGTACAGTTTGAATTCAGCCCAGAATCCTGAAGTACAAAAAGGCTAAACACCATAGTAAAAAATCTAATTCACATAAGAAGTGTCAAACAAGGTTAATATTAGAGACTATATTAAAAAGACCATTTTAAATCAGCTATTGGAAGTGTTGCCAAATAACATGCTGTTCTAGTTACCAGATATGAAATAATCTTGTTATCAAATATGGAATAACATTTTTCTCCAGTTATCACATAAGATACTGACATGCCTTGATTTGATAGACGTTTGGTCAAATATTTTCAATTGTGTAACGGAGGTTTGTTGAATTAGCTTAATTAGAAGACTTGAGTTTGATGCGAACTCTATCAGTGAAGCAACTGCAACACATCCCAGCTGCTGATAATTGAAACCATGGAGTCTTTCACAGACAGCAAAATTTTGTGATTAAATTGTTGATAGAAGGTAAACTTAGTAAAAACTAACTCAAATCGAAGAAACTGCCATAGATTTGTTCATATGACTTTAATTAATCAAATTTGTTTTGTTAGTGCTACTACGGGGTGCCCATTCCAATGCTGCAAGGTTGAAGTGTTGCAATAATTTTTTTTTTGGCCTAAATGTGACACCTCATTTTTCAGAGTTGTGTGAACACACATCTTTTAAAATCAGATGGTCTGCCTTCATATGTTGCTCTAGAGTGGATGCATAACCTATGTGTGGCCATGCGACCACAATGAAAATGCTTAGATTCTTTAGACAAAGAAGTGCCAGCATTGGGTGCAAAATAGCGAAAGCTACAGATGTATTTTTTTTCCTTTCTCACTCTTATTAGCTATGGAGCTCAGCTGATAATCTTTGGAATTAAAGCTTGTACTGCAAGTCTATTCATTTTGCTGCTGCACTGGAGGATTTCCCCACATTTATTGTTGTTGATGCAAAGGAATTATGCACAATGTTATTGATTTGCCAAATGTGCACGTGTCGTGCTTCAGTGCAGATGTCAGTTTACAATAAGGATAGAAATAGGTCTCTTGCAAAAGGTGAATGTGTACCATGAAGGCAGAAAGCTCACATCTAAGTAAAAAGTTGGAATTAAGCAGTAAAGAGAACAGCCCAAACTCACTATATGCTCTATTCACTGGATGGCACTGCACTGTACAGTGATATGCTGTGCTGTGCTGTCCTGCTGCAAATCGATTTTTTTTTTTTTTTTAATGGTTTTGAAGTTCATGCTTGCAATACAACCCTGCTGAAATTGTGCCTTGACTTGCGGTCCCCTCTAAAAGTTTTGGAATGGCAAGGCTAATTCTTTTGATTTTGCTATACACTGGAGACATTTGGGTTTGAGATCAAAAGACAATAGATCAGAATTTCAGCATTCATTTCCTGATATTTAATCTAGATGTGTTAAACAACTTAGAACATGGCACCTTTGGTTGCAAACCACCTAATTTTTAGGTGAGCAAAAGTATAGTCACAGATAGTCTTAAAGTAAGTTAAAGTAAATAACACTTAATATTTGGTTGCATATCCCTTGCTGTTGCATTCTTCTTTTGTAATGCTTTTCCAGGCTTGTACCATTAAGTTCTTTCATTTGTTGTTTGTTTTGGGGGGTTTCTCCCTTCAGTCTCCTCTTCAGAAAGTGAAATGCTTGACTGACCTGTTCCATGTCTGGTTGTTAGTATACCAGTTGTTTCTTTCTTTTTCGGGACATTCCAAATTATTGTATTGGCTATGCCTAATGCTTGTGCAGTGGTTCTGATCGATTTTCTCTCCTTTCTCAAGTTCAAAATGGCTTGCTTTTCTCCCACAGGCAGCGCTCAGGTCTTCATGTTGGTTTATCCTTTTTAACAACAAATGCAGGTGAAAACCAGGGCTGAATCCAAGAGTAGACATTCAGAGCTATTAATTATTTAAAAACAGTCTGTCTAACAGGGCACACCTATGCAACAAGAAACACCTGTCTGTCACATATTCCAATATTTTTGATCACTTGAAGAATGAGTTCAAGCAAGAGGTGCCATGTTGTTTAACAGATGCTAAGTTGTTTAACACATCTAGTTGTAAATATCAGGAAATGAAAGCTGACATTCTTGTTGTCTCGTTCATCTTTTGATCTCAAACTCAAATGTCTTCAGTGTATAGCAAAAACAAAAGAATTGGCCTTGCCATTCCAATACTTTTGGAGGGGACTGTATGTATTTGTACTGGATATTATGGTGATGTGCGACACCTTTCATCTTCTTTTAGGATGCCTCAATTTATCATTTGCCTATGTTGAGGGAGAAAGTCTGCTGATGGCCTTAAAAGATGTTGCACTTTCTTCTGGGAGGTCAGTTATTACTCAGATACTGATGAAAATCTTATCTTGTGTTTTACTCTAACTGTTGTTTAGAAGTTGTGTCTTGTTACTCTAACTGAGAATAGTCCCTTGTTTGTAGTGCATGCACGTCTGCTTCTTTAGAACCTTCCTACGTACTGAGAGCAATAGGAACAGATGAGGATCTTGCCCATTCCTCAATCCGGTAGGCATTAGGTTTGGAGTTTTTAATCTGCTAATTAGTGTCTACAAGCATTAGGGTAACTGCAGTTATCACTCGTGTGCAGGTTTGGAATTGGGCGCTTTACTACAGAGGAGGAAGTGGACTACACAGCAGAGAAGTGCATTCAGCAGGTTCACCGTCTACGGGAGATGAGGTAATTTATTCACCTCTACGTTGCCTTGGTGGGACCCGAACAAATTTAATAGTAATGTCTATAGCTTTTCTGACCGATTGTTTATTTTACAGTCCTCTGTGGGAGATGGTGCAAGAAGGCATTGATCTGAAAAGTATCAAATGGACACAGCACTAAAGAGCCTGTCAAGATGAAATGATGGAAGATTACTGCAGTGTGAATAATTAGTTGTATAGCTTACCTAGGACTTCTCTTTTCTCACGCACAAGAAACGCACACAATTATCTTTTCTTCTTGAAAATTGAGATCATTCTTTGAGCAGTGTTTTTGAGTGGAGGTCCATAGGAGAGGCTTCTTAGAATTAGTTTTATCAATATAGAATATGGGAAAGATATGAGTGAGTAATGTTTTTGTTATGTAGATTTTTTCTACATTCCTGTTTTCAGGTCATTCACACTGCATAAAACAATCATTACTATATGTAGTCTTTGTCTCTTACAGTGTTGTGTGTTCAGTTGTATATAAAGCTAGCACTTAGCTTTTCCAATCCTCCTATTGTATACTAGACCATGTGTCTTTTGTCGTTATAAATTCTTCTAATTATACATCAGTAACAGTCCAATGTGCGCACATTGAGATCTTCAGACTAGTTCTATGGATGCTTTCTTTTTTTTTGAGAGAGAGAGAGATGTATTTATGAAACCTTGATTAAAAAATGTGAATTAAAACTTCAAAAGGTCTGAAAACAGAGTAACATGGCTTGGTAGTATGTTTTATAATGTGTAGGACCCTGTGGGTTCTGGTTTATTGTTCTTCCAAATTTAATTGTAATGTTTGTGTTTCTCTGTTTATTTGAATGCATTTTATAGCAAAAATAACAATGAGTTTCCAGAACATGTCTTATTTCTCATTATTATTATTCTAGGAAAAAAAAAATCACTGCTTTGGTGGTTTTTAGGCTTTCGTTTAGCAGTATTACATCCTTCCCTTGAATTCTGAATAATACACACAATGAATATAAAAAGGATACACACCCCTGTTAAAATGGCAGGTTTGATGATGTTTCATAATGTCTGAACTTTTTCCACTCTCAATGTGAAATAACAACATATAAATATAGCTGTGAGCAGCAATTATCGAAGGTTCAACACTTGAGGGCCTTTAAGGGCATGCGTAAAAAGATATTACTTAATATTGTGCAAACCTGTAAGCACCTAAAGCAGAGGAAAAACAAGTTAATTTTAAGAAGTATATGGTAATTTACCATAAAGAAATGGCATTTTTAAACATTTAAACTGTTGTAGCGCCATCTATTTTCTGATCTCCATTAAATTTTGCATGCTTCTTAAGAATCATACACCCATCAGCCATAACATTAAAACCACCTGCCTAATATTGTGCAAGTTCTCCTTGTGCCGCCAAAGCAGCTCTGACCCGTCGAGGCATGGACTCCTTAAGCCCTCTGAAGGTGTGCTTTGGCACCAATGCGTTAGCAGCAGACCCTTTAAGTCTTGTAAGTTGTGAGGTGGGGCCTCCATGGATCGGACTTGTTTGTCCAGCACATCCCACAGATGCTCGATCGGATTGAGATCTGGGGAATTTGGAGGCCAAGACAACACCTTGAACTCTGCCATGTTCCTCAAACCATTCCTGAACAATTTTTGCAGTGTGGCACGGCGCATTATCCTGCTGAAAGAGGCCACTGCCATAAAGGAATACTGTTGCCAAGATGGGGTGTACTTGGTCTGCAACAAACAAATTTAGGTAGGTGGTATGTGTCAAAGTAACAGCCTCATGAATTCCAAGACCCAAGATTTCCCAGCAGAACACTGCCCAGAGCATCACACTGCCTCTACCGGCTTGCCTTCTTCCCATAGTGCATCCTGGTGCCATCTCCTCCCCAGGTAAGTGACGCACATGCACCCGGCTGTCCACATGATGTAAAAGAAAACATGATTCTTCAGACCAGGCCACCTTTTTCCATTGCTTCATGGTCCAGTTCTGATGCTCACATGTCCGCTGTACGCACTTTCGGCAGTAGACGGGTCAGTATGGGCACTCTGACCGGTCTGCGGCTATGCAGCCCCCTATGCAGCAAGCTGTGATGGTGTGTTCTGACACCTTTCTCTCATAGCCAGCATTAACTTTTTCCAGCAATTTGTGCAACAGTAGCTGTTCTGTAAGATCGGACCAGATGGGCTAGCCTTCACTCCCTGTGTGTATCAATGAGCCTTGGGTGCCCATGACCCTGTCGTCAGTTCACTGGTTGTCCTTCCTTGGACCACTTTTAGTAGGTACTAACCACTGTATAAAGAAAACATCCCACAAGACCTGCCGTTTTGGAGATGCCCTGACCCAGTCATCTAGCCATCACAATTTGGCCCTTACCAAAGTTGCTCAGATCCTTACGCTTGCCCATTGTTCCTGTTTCCAGCACATTAACTTCAAGAACTGACTGTTTCCTTGCTGCATATCCCACCCCTTGACAGGTGCCACTGTAATGAGATAATCAATGTTATTCACTTCACCTGTCAGTGGTTTTTATGGCTGATTGGTATATAGGTTGCATGTGCTTACTTAATTTCATGCAGGGTGGAGTTTTCCTTTAGGCGTTATTGACTTTTCGGTACACTAAGCCACACATTTTTGTAAATAACCCTGTTATGACTATCTAAATAAAAAAGTTAAACATATTTTTAGATTAGTTACTGACCTAGAGAGTCCAGGGAAATGTACTACACTGGTTTTGTTGTGATTGAGTAAAAACCCTAGGACTAGTTCACAAAAGTGTGTTTTTTAAATAATCTCAAATATTTAATGAACAATTTGGTTGACACCAGTGGTTCATGAGGCAAAGTAGTTCAGAATGTGGAGCTCTAACATATGATATGAATACCATGTACGAATAATATACAATAATTTACACATGTACAACGTGATAGCATCTCCCAGTGGCCAATTTTTTTCAATTTTTGCACAGACCATTGATTAGCCGATGGCCGCCATGTTTTTCAATATTCACAACTGTCCCCATAGAAACTGATGGGACCTTGGACAAATCCGTGCAAGATTTCAAGTTGATTGGATCAATGGTTCCATATTTAGTGTCAATTTCAATTTCATGTTTTGTCCTGTTATAGCACCACCACTTGGCCATTTTGTGCATGTGACCTCAGATTGAGCCAATACATAAGTGTGCCAAGTTTG
Source organism: Pangasianodon gigas (assembly GCA_022758105.1). Lineage (NCBI taxonomy): Eukaryota > Metazoa > Chordata > Actinopteri > Siluriformes > Pangasiidae > Pangasianodon > Pangasianodon gigas. The sequence continues at coordinate 8,716,769 of CM040473.1, forward strand.
GTGAAAATATCTCATTCCATTTAAGAGTTATGGCCACTTCAAACATTTTTGCGTCCCGTCATGGTGATGCATCGAAAGTTCAACTTTTTTCAATAATTATTGATCTAAGGAGTACAAACAATTGTCCTGCACTGGTTTTATTTTGATTGAGCAAAATTTCTCACAGACCTCTGGGGCCAAGAGTCAAGCAAGTCCACCAAGTTTAGTTCCGATTGGCCTTTGTTAACCTTGTCTAATAGCTGCTGAAAATTCGTTGGCCAATGGCGGACATGTTTTTCGAGATATGCAACTGTCCTCCTAAACATTGATTGGACATTTGAGAAAGACACTGCGTGCAAATTTTCGAGTCAATTGGACCAATGGTTCCATAGTTAGAGCCAATTTCATGTTTTTTCCTGTTATAGTGCCACCAACCGGTCACACTCAGTAATTTTTTTTAATGTGTCCTCAAATTGAGCCCATACATAAGTTTGTCAATTTTGGTTAAAATATCTCATTCCATTCAAGAGTTATAGCCAATTAAGTAAAAGGGGCCACATTCACTTCAAAAATTTTGACATGCCATCAAAGGTTAAATAAAAAAACTCAACATTTTTGGATAATTATTGATAATGGGACTCCAGAGAATCCTTCTGGACTGGTTTGGTTCCAATCAGACAAACAGCCCGCTTCAGGTCACCCCAGAGCTTTTTAGTTGGATTCAGGTCTGGGCTCTGGTTAAGTCATTCAAAAACATTGATCTTCTTTTGGATAAAGCCATTCCTTTGTTGATTTGGATGCATGCTTTGGGTAATTGTCATGCTGAAAGGTGAAATTCCTATTAATCTTCAGCTTACTAGCAGACATCTGAAAGTTTTGCACTAAAATCAACTGGTATTTGTAGCTATTTATGTTTCCCTCCACCTTAATAAAATCCCAGTTCTGGCTGAAGAAAAGCAGCCCTAAAGCATGATGCTGCCACCACCATGCTGCACTGTGGGTATGGTGTTCTCTTGGTGATGTGCAATTTTTGCACCAAGCATACCTTTTGCAATTATGGAATTATTATACCTTTTGGAATTGGTCTCATCAGACCATAATACATTTTGCCACATGGTTTGGAGTGACTTAGTTGAGCTTGGATGTTTTTTGTGAGAAAGGCCTTCTGTCTAGTCACCCTACCCCATAGCCCAGACATATGAAGAATGCGAGAGACTGTTGTCACATGCACAGAGTAATCAGGACTTGTCAGATATTCCTGCAACTCCTTTAATGTTGCCATAGGTCTATTGGCAGACTCCCTAGTAAGTTTTTATCTTGTCCTTTTGTAAAGTTTGGAGGGACGTCCTGTTTTTGTAATGTCACTGTGGTACCCACTTGTTGATTTTCTCCACTTGTTGATGACTGCCTTCACGGTGTTCCATGGTATATCTAATGTTTTGGAAATTCTTTTAAACCCCTCTCCTGATCGACACCTTTTGACAGTGAGACCTTATAAATGCTTTGTAAGCTCTTTGTGGACCATGGCTTCAGGAGTCAGATGAAACCAAGATGTCAAGAAAATCCTACGGAAACAGCTGATCTTTATTTGGGGTTAATCAGAATAATTTCATTGATAACAGCTGTATGATAATTACTTTTTCAACATGAGATTGATTGTGATTGTTGATTCTGAACACAGCCACATCCCCAATTATAAAAGGGTGTGTACATTTATGCAACTAGTTTATTGTAACTTTTTTATTTTTCCCTAAAATGTTTCTGACTGTTTTTCACATTTTATACATTGTAATTTCACACTGAGGGTTGGAAATGTTCTGACATGATTTATCTTGGTTTAATTTTTTTCATCACAAAAACTTGCCATTTTAACAGGGGTGTGTTAAAATGGTTGTTTGTAATGTCCAAACTCTCCATTCTGTGCCCTTTTATAGTGGAAAAAGGTAGCACCACATAGTCAGTCTTTGAAGCCTCTTAAAAGAATTCTGATGACAAGCTTGATGGAAGATTATAAGACCACATTACTTTATAGAGGGTCTTTATGTTGTAGGGAAAGTCAATTTTCATGTAAATTGTGCAAAATTTTCCAAGATTTTGCAAAAGCATAAT
>CM040473.1:8718956-8754550 GCA_022758105.1 Pangasianodon gigas
ACCACTGTATATAGGAGTTGAAATTAAAGTGCATAGTTTGAGCTTTAATTTGAGGGTATTTAGAATGAAAGTGCATATTTAAGCTTTAATTTGAGTTTTTTTTTTTTTTTTTTAACATCCAAATCAGGTGAACGGTGTAGGAATTACAGCACTTTTACCCCCTTTCCCCCCCCCCCCCCCCCCCCCCCTCCCCTTTTTTAAGGGACCAAAATCCAACTGGCTGCTCAGCTGTTCCATGGGCAGGTGTGTGTAATTTCTTCATTATTTCACTTATCAGTAAGCAGATAACAGGTCTAGATTTCAAGTGTAGCATTTGCATTTGGAATCTGTATGTATATGTGGGTTACATGTACAGCTGGCAGTGGTTCTCTTGTATTTATTGATGATGTGTGATGAATTCTGAAGTGTATAGGACTTCAGCAGGATGACTTCTGAAGTGTACAGGACTGTATTATCTGCTCAGATTCAGCCAAATGCTTCAAAACACATTGGATGGTGCTTTGCACTACAGATGGACAATGACTCAAAGCATACTTCAAAAGCAAGTAGTTATTGTACTGTCTTAGTTATTATACTATTTTTTAGTAGTTTTGTACTGTCTTGTGCTGTTTGCACACGTTTGCATGTGCTCTTTATGTAGAAATGTGTAGTCTCTTGTAGTTCTGTGTTGTTTGATGTAGCACCATGGTCCTGGAGGAATGCTGTTTCGTTTCACTGTGTACTAACTAGCTGTATATGGTTGAAATGACAATAAAGCCACTTGACTTGACTTTTTTATATGACAATGAAGTGATATCTTCAGTTTGCTACAAGAGACTTAAAGTTAAAACTCTAATGATGCTCATACTCAAGTTCCTTTTAACATGCTTAACACTACTTGACTTTATATTATACAGTTATATAAGTGAAATGATTTATAATCTGGTGTCATCCAGATGAGGATAGGTTCCCTTTTGAGTCTGGTTCCTCTCAAAGTTTCTTTCTCTTGTTGCCTCAGGGAGTTTGCTCATTAGGGATAATTTTAAATTTTATATCCAGATTTCTGTAAAGCTGATTTGTGACAATGTCCATTGTTAAAAGCGCTTTCCAGAATTGAATTGAATTGAACCAAATGTTCTGTAATGGCCAAGTCAGTCACCTGACCTGAATCCAATTGAGCATGCACTGAAGGCGAAACTCGCCAAGAACAAGCAGGATCTAAAGATGCAATACTGGCAGGCCTGGCAGAGCATCACTAGGGAAGAAACCCAGCATCTGGTGATGTCTAAGTGTTTTAGACTTCAGGAAGTCAATGACTGCAGAGGATTTGCCACCGAGTACGAAAAATGACAATTTAATTTATGCTTGTTAGTTTGTCCAATTACCTTTGGTCCTTTAAAACAAGGGGGGCACATACAGTATAAAAAGTGCTCTAATTCCTACACAGTTCACCTGATTTGGATGTAAAGACCCACAAATTAAAGCTAGAAGTCTGCACATATTCATTATTTTGATTCAGCTCCACTGTACTGTGGTAGACAGCTAAAATAACAATTTTTCAATGACCAATGTATGTGTGTTTATGGAGTTGACTGTATTTAATTTACAGGATGACTTGAAACCATCCACAGAGCTTACTAAAGGTTTGATTAGTATGAAAATGATGTAACTCATATACTATGGCCTTCACAGCCACCAGATCTGAACACAAACTGAACACCTATGGTATGTTAGACAGTGCTCTTCACCACCATCATGAACAAATTAAGGGAATATCTTTTGAAATAAATCCAGTACAGCTCAAGAGATGTGTAGAATCTATGTCAAGGCACATTGAAGATGATCAGGTGGCTTGTGATGGCCCAACACATTACTTTATGTCACTTTATGTTGATTTTCCCTTTAATTTGTCACCCATCTGTATCTGGACCTCTTTTTATTAAATGTTTGGTTGATAGTGGATAATAATACAAAACAAAGGGAAAACCTTGGGCTACAGTTATGTTTTCAAATTAAATATGAACTTGTATTGATATTCAGATGGAAACAAACAATTTTACACAAATTTACAATTTAAGCATGAGCAAGATCTTTGTATATATCCTTTTATACAATCTTCTATTTCTCATATATACAATCAAAATCAATTCTGTACAACATACAACAAGCGCTGTTATAAAAGTGCAACTTTTTTGAGCATATATGACATAAGAGGGTGGATGTCACAACACAGCATACAGAACGTACCCCTAAACATCTCGCTATTCATTTATACAGAATTTAGACATATTAAGCCACTTCTGCTATGATTGGGAATAACAACAAACATAACACATAGCACTGGACATTGCTCTTCCACATTATGGTAAACAGGTAACCAGCCTTGTAGATCACATAGTAAAGGCAAAAAGGCAACTAACATGGTTCTGACACCTCAAGGTCAAACACACTGTGGTACTGACAGCAAATACATGTAAACATACATGATTTGCTCTGATGTAGCATACATGTTACATTACAGAGTTATGAACAGATTTATGAACTCAACAAACTTTAAGTGCTGGTTCGAGTTTCTAGAAGGCTGGAGTAATAATTTGATTTTTTTTGTGTGTGTGAATGGTCTTAGTGACACATTTGCATGTGGTGTGTAGAGGAAAAAGACAACACAGATGTCCAAAAATAGGGGACAGCATTTGAAAAATAAAATCAGTGACCATTATACTTTCTTTTCTGCAAAATAGATGTTTAAACAGAGTATGAAATTATGGAAAAGTGTACCAGTCTGTATACACGTTTTAATTTCAGTGCACCACTTTTTGGATTCATTAAAAAAACAAACAAAAAAACAAACAAAAAAAAAACCACACACACATTTATAATGTGTAGTGATGACCAGCAGAGAATGATCTCTGATTGTCTTCTAGTCTGTTAGTGTGACTGTAGTTGCAACATGGTGTCCTGGGGGACATTACTGATAGAAAGAAAAGCACATCCAGACATCCAGAATTAGTTTGTTAATTAGTTTGTATTTATAAACAGATTACTTTATCAGTAGAAACAGAAGTTCTGACTAACCCCAGTGGATTTCTTTTGGACTGGGCTAGCCTAAACAAACTACTGTCATAACCAATGACTTCACATTCATGGGAAAAAGAAAGCACACCCTCCTTCAATTCTATGTTTTTATTTATCCGCACCTAAATAGCAATAAACAAACAAATAACCTTATGTGGGAAAAAAACAGATTTCAATATGTAGTCATTTTTTCCCAAAAAAGTATACCAACATTCAGAAACCAGGTGGGGAAAAAAATAAGTACACCCTTCCTACTTCTACAATCATTTAGAGAGTAATTAGCAGCCAGGTGCTAATGAAATGCACAAGATTAGTTAATCATCAAGAAGTGGGACTACCTCTATAAAAGCAGAACTTTTGGCAGTTTGGTGTTCTGGAGCACTCAGGTGTGTGTCTACATCATGCCAAGAAGAAAGTACATCAGCCATGGCCTCAGAGAAGTAATTGTTGCTGCTCATCAATCTGGGAATGGTTAACGGCCAACGCCAAACAATTTGAAATTCACCATTTTACAGTTCAAAGGACTGTTTACAAATGGAGAGCCTTCAAGTCAGTTGCCAATCTTCCCAGGAGTGGATGTCCCAGCAAATTCAGTCCAAGGTCAGGCAGTTTAATGCTCAGAGATATGAAGAAAAACCCAAGAGCTACATCATGTGACCTACAGGCCTCTGTAAGCACATTAAATGTTTATGTTCATGACAGCACAATCAGAAAAAGAGTGAACAAGTATGGCTTTCATAGAAGAGTGGCTAGGAAAAAAACCCTGTTCACTAAAAAGAATATGGCAGTATGACTTAAGGTTGCAAAATTGCTTCTGAACAAACCAAAAATGTTCTGGAACAAAATCCTTTGGATTGATGAGACCGAGGTGGAGAAGTTTGGTCATCGTGCACAATTCCATGATTGGCAAATACCAAACAGAGCGTATCAACACAAACACCTCATACGAACTGTCAAGCCTGGTGGCGGAGGGCTGATGATTTGGGCTTGTTTTGCAGCAACAGAACTTGGGAAACTTGCAGTAATTGAGACCATAATGAACTCTACTTTATACCAGAATATTCTTGAGAGAAACGTGAAGCCATCTGTCCAGCAGCTTAAACTGGGCCGAAATTGGATCATGCACAGGACAATGATCCCAAGCACACTAGCAAATCGACATCTGAATGGCTAAAGCAGAAAAAATTCAAGGTGTTGGAATGGCCAAGTCAAAGTCCAGACCTCAACCCCATTGAGATGCTGTGGTGGGATCTTAACAGAGCTGTGCATAAACAAATGCCCTTAAATATTAATGAACTGAAGCAATTCTGTAAAGAAGAGTGAGCCAAAATTTCTCCAAAATGATGGGAGAGACTGATAAACTCCTACAGAAAAGGTTTACTTCAAGTTATTGCTGCCAAACATGGTTCTACATGTTACTGAATTATAGAGTGTACTTATTTTTTCCCACTTGGTTTCTGAATGTTGGTTTACTTTTTGTGAAAAAATGATGACAGTGAAATCTGTTTTTTTAAATTTATTTATTTATTTATTTTTGCTGTCACCTGAGGTTATTTTTTTTATTTTTTATTTATTTATTTTTTTTTAGAAGTTGGTGAGGACCACACAATTATTATTTAGGCCCTGATAAATAAAAACGTAGAATTTAAGGAGGGTGTACTTTCTGTATCCCATTACTGTACAGTCATTAGTTAGGACAGGAGTTTGTTTAGGCTAGTCCAGTCCAAAATAAATACACCGGGGTTAGTCAGAACTTCTGCTTCTACTGATATAGTAACCTGTTTATAAATACAAATTAACATACTAATTCTGAATGTCAGACATATTGTTAATTTCTGAATAGATATCAAACCAACTTGTATGTGCTTTTGTTTCTATCAGTAATGTCTCCTAGGGCAGCATATTGCAGCTGCAGTCACATTGACAGACTAGAAGACAATAAGATCACCCTCTGCTGTGTACTTTCTTCTTCCTATGACGGTATATACGAGTGGACATCGTGACAGGGAGTCAAAAGTGAAGCTGAAATGTCTCTGAGGCCCTCTATGAGCCATGTATTGTTCTGCTGTAAACTGTTCTAACAGACACTCAGTTCTTTGGGAGTTCTTTGGAGTTTTCCAGTATGTTGCTCATTTTGATGTCTAAACTATCTCATTGATATTATAACTAGCAAATCAATGTGAGTTGATGAAGTGATGGCATATCTCAAGGCAGCTAACACTAGCTCGGTTTCATAATAATTTATTGCCTGTATGACCTTAGCAAACACTTGAAATATCTTGGTAATGTTAGCCAGTCTCTCCTTTTAAAACAAACTGCAGAAGAAGCAGAGCATACAAGAACACGTAACTTATTGCAGGTGTCAGAGCTAGATGAAAATCATGGTGAACAGAGGTTTTTGGTTTTTTTTTTTTGTTTTTTTTTTTAAAAAGTACTTTGTCTTGAGTGTAAATGTTGACTGCCATTTATGAGTATATTTTCAGTTGGTACCTTACATTTGTTACTTATATTATTTTGATTAAAATGATGGATATTGTCAGCTCACTAACAAAACCTAAGCCAGACTCAAAGCTCTGAAGTCTTTTCCTGACAATGTTAAAATAAATAACCATATATACTTTAAGTGAGCTGAAGCACCATATATTTCCGATAAATTACAGTGAACACGCACATAAGATTGTATGGGCAGAGTGAAAGGCGGACCCACTGCTGTCCAGCTGTATCTATTGCCCATGTACTAGCTCGAAGTCTCTATCACACAAACCCTAGCTCCAATTTCTGCAATATGATGACTCCCATTTTGAACCCAAAAAGACTTCAAAAACACACAATGAGAGTGTATGGTGCTATTTTGTCCACTCATATATACAATCATTGGTCCTAACACTTTAGTTTGGACTTTTTTTTCCCTGCTTATTATATGAGATTATCCCATAAATATGCAATACAACTCTTAACATAATAAAGCCTCTATAAATCCCCAATAAATCCTGTACAGTAGAGAAATTTGAGCAACATTTGCTGCCCAGGTAGAAAGTAGGTCCCGCTGAATGAGAACAGCAAACATACGAAGTAAAAATGTTTCACTGACATAATGTATGTCACATGATGTCACTGAAAAATTCACAGGGGTTTCCCATAGCATGCTGGAAGGACTCATGACTAGCCATGAGCTCTAGTGGGAAAACAGCAAGTTCTGAGAGTGGTGGGGCACCTGGGGGCCCACTGTTAAGAGCCCCTTTGGGAATAAATCTGCCTAGACTGTAGGGAGGAGGCAGGCCTGGGGGTCCATATGATGAGTCATGACTTTGCCTGGAAGAGGAGGCATGGCTGTAAGAAAAAGAAGCATGGCTGTGTTGGAAGGGTGCATGGCTTCGGTGAGAGTGGGCGTGGCTTTGTTTGGAGAACGTGTGGCTGTGGTGACTCAAGTGACTGCCTGAGCGGTCGCCCCACCTACCTCCACCTTGAGTCCCTTTTTCGGATTCGTTGCCCATTGACTTGCAGTCTTTTTCCTGAAGTGTTGGGTGCCTGCTTCTCCCAGGGTTAGAACTACTGCCTGAAAGAGAGGGGAAAACACATTCAGAATCTCTGCAAATGCTTTTTTTGTTAGGGTAGGCCATCTACATGATATTGTGAAATAGACTGATCAAATAAGTTTCAAGCTTTTCAGTGTGACTGATTATGTTGCAAACAAGCAATGTGCATTTGGAGTGTGGAATGTTCTCTATAGTTACACCTGTCAGAAAGGTTGCAAACAGCCTATACTTTGCGTACATTTAGTAGTCCATGTTTAGCTTCATGACACAACTACTTTGCAATATAAAGAATCAGGACTGTAACCAGGATCAAAACTTTAGTGAGATCCACGTTGCAGAAATGTGACCCATTTCATGGTTAATATAGTGCCTAATGTGTACTACACCAACTGTTAATTTCTTTTATGTCATACTTCCATTTTTATATAAACTGATCATCCTCCTTTTCACTCTTACATTTCGTCACTGATTACTGAGAAAGCGTACATTAGAAATTCATTAGCTAGGGGTACTTCAGTTACTGCAACTAGCAAGATGATTTGGCTAGCAACATTACGTGTACTTTAAATTTCACAACCTGACAACTGCCCCCATAAACACTCACAGTTATATGTTCTCACAAACTCAAACATATAAATCATAGCTAAATGTAATGGCAAATTGGTTATGGCCATGTAAAGAAGCAAGATTTGGAGCTGAGTTTGAATTATTCCTGTTTAATGCCTATTTCTTGTTCATGTTTTACAAAAAATCTATCACTGAAGAAGCACAACACTGACTATGCATATTTATAACTGAAAGATGGACTATGTTTATGTAAACTATGAAAAACTGAAAGGATGATTTACCTTAAATATGACATCAAGCATGTCCCCAAATGTAAACAACATTCTTTTAGAGGTCTTCAGTGAAGTAATACTGAGGTCTTCAGTGAAGTAATATTGTGTTAATTTTTTTGTGTCAATCAGTTCCTTTGAGGCATGTGATTGCCTTCACTATAATAGCACACCATTACAACATGTCAGAAACAGAGATATGCTCAAAGCAACAGAGGTCCCTGTGTTATGTTGGGAAGCATGACCTTACAAAATAGAGAAGGAGGAAGAGAAAAAGGAGGAGAGAGGAAGGAGGCTGCCTTACTGGAAATCCCTGCATTGGGATTACCTCCTCCATCAGTCTGCCATTGCCCAACAGAAACAGAGGATTAGCACAGTTACACAGAACCACTACCTACTAAACCCAGAGCTGTCCATTGCCCTCCAGCCAAAGCTTTTTACACTGGGCAAATCACAGGAACAATACTTGAATCTTTGTTTTACGGTGCACTTGTTTGTCCAAATGAAGCTTTCTATTAGTGATTAAGTATTAGTGCCAATGTACTGAGATATAAATTACATATAATAAGTACACCTCATATACTTCAGATATTCTTGGAAAAGCCAGTAATGGAAAAATCTATCTAATAGCAAAGTATAGAAATCAAACAGTATTGGACCCACCATAACTACCATTCCAAGCACAATCTTACTAACAAGTAGGCATCATCAATCACCTTCTCTCTGCTTTAAATACACTCCTATATTCTGAGGTGCCCCTAGCTTTATAAGTTGACCAGTATGTCATGATAGTAAGTACTATGAAGGAAATGCACTAATGGAATAGGGAACTGGCAATGTAAAGGTCAATGGGAATGAAATGGATGTGCTCATGAAATGTGTAAGTTAGTATTGTTATTAAAGGCCACCTACAGAACATTAAATAGCATAAATTTTCATGAGAATTTTAAAACTCCTGTTAAGTATTGTCTATGCAACTGTGACGGCGGGCCAGCAGTCCGTGCACAAAAGACACACAGTGCTCCTCACACAACTGCCGCCATGGTGCTGAACAGACAGCGCCAGTTCAGCACCACAAGTGTTTTGAACAGCATGAGAACACGTGGCTGCAAGGCGGGCCGGAGAAACTCAACTCAGCTGGCAGCCAATGATTGCAGCAGCAGCTCTCTACCCTCCTGTAGAGGCCTGGAGAGTATAAAAGGGACCAGCAGCCGCTCTCAAGGACAGCAAGATATCGTAAAACAGGGTATTAAAATAAAGAGTATATTTCTCTCACCCCTGCCTCCTAGTCTCTGTGTTCAGCCCTCTGGTGACCTTGCAGTGCTACACAACATCATAGCTTTAATAGGACAGAATAAAAATGCTGCTGAGGAAACCCAACAAAGCAGTGGCCTTTTTATCTTAGTTGATCCTTTTTTGATATTACAGTAGATGAAGCCATCTGAAAAAATGTGTGGTGATCAGCAAAAACCTGTCAAAGATTGCTTTTACTGAATTCTGGAAAACAGCCAAAAATGTTAAATTTGACCAAAATGTTTTTCTGCTAGTAATATACTTTGACATCCCTACTTTAAGAAAACAAATATATTTTACCAAAAGTACATGAAAATCTGAGCGAAGATCATGTTGGTTAAGTAGCCAGTTTACCAAAACAGCAGTAAATGCAGTCTGAAGAGGTATAAAACCTTGCTAACTAAGTGTTATTTCTTTATGATCAAGTTTTTAGATAGTTTAATAGTAATCAATTCAGTTTGTGATGCAGAAGGAGAGTGCTTACACACTCTATAGCGATGACAGCAGGCAAAGTTTTAAAAATGTTTAAATAACCTAATAAAAGACATTAATAACAAGAAATTTAGCTATCAGAACAGACTGTATTAATGAGCGACTATTTCCCTGCTGATGTTAGTGCGAACAGAGATCAGTTGAGTGAGAAGACAACGATGAGGCTCGTGTTTAAATGCTGGGAGTGACCTTTACCTCAGATGATCTAAGAGAGACTGATGTGGATGATGCTGATAACTCATTTCCCAAATGTAAAAGTACGGTGGATATAAAAATCCCACACACCCCTTTTAAAATGGCCTCAATGTGAAACCCTCAATGTGAAATTACAATGTATAAAAAGTGAAAAACAATCAAAAATATTTTAGGGAAAAATAGGAAAAATAAAAAGTTACAATAACCTTGTTGCATAAGTGTGCACACCCTTTTATAATTGTGGATGTGGCTATGTTCAGAATGAACCAATCATATTTAATCTCATGTTCAAATGTTATTGTCATAGGGCTGTCATCAGCAAATGTTTTCGGATTGACCCCAAATAAAGACCAGCTGACTGCTGAAGCTATGGTCTGCAAAGAACTGTCAAAGCCTGCACAGGGTCTCGCTGTCGAAAGGAATCGACCAGGACAGGGGTACAAAAAATTTCCAAAACATTAGATGTACCATGGAACACCATGAAGGCCATATCAACAAGTGGAGAAAATGGAGCACCACAGTGACATTACCAAGAGCAGGACGTCCCTCCAAAATTTACAAAAGGACAAGATAAAAACTTACCAGTGAGGCTGCCAAGAGACCAATGGCAACATTAATGGAGCTGCAGGAATATCTGACAAGTACTGATTACTCTCTGCATGTGACAACAATCTCTCGTATTCTTCACATGTCTCAGCTATAGGGTAGGGTGGCTAGACAGAAGCCCTTTCTCACAAAAAAAAAACCCCATCCAATCCCAACTAAATCACCCCAAACCATGTCCCAAAATGTGTTATTGTCTGATGAGACCAATTCCAAAAGGTACAATAATTCCATAATTCCAAAAGGTATGTTTGGCGCAAAAAAAGCACATCAACAAAAGAACACCATACTCAAGGTGAAGCATGGTGGTGGTGTCCATTGTTAAAAATGCTATAAAAATAAAATTGAATTGAATTGAATTTGATGGATCTAGAATGTTTTTGCAAGAAAGAGTGGGAAAATTTTGCCAAGTCAAGATGTGCCATGCTGAGACTCTTTAACAAAGTATTAGTTTAGGGGTGTGCACACTTATGCAACTAGGTTATGGTGAGTTATTTATTTTTCTTTTTTTCCCGAAATGTTTCTGATTGTTTTTCAATTTAATTGTATACTTTGCAATTGCACATTAAAGGTGGGAAAAAACATGATTTATCTTAGTTTCATTCTTTTACTCCACAAAAACCTGCCATTTTAACAGGGGCATGTAGACTTTTTATATCCATTGTACAATTCTTTAAAATGTGGCAGTGATGATGTTTTTTCCATAAGTACATTAGGTTAGGTTATAAATATGGAGGTAGGTGGGCTTCCTTCAGTGGAAATGGAATGGAATCTTTAAATGCAATTTTCTCTGTTTTCACTTTTGGGGGTAACCAGACTTTAAAATGCTATATCCTTAAGTCTGGTTGAGAGACATGCAAAAGAGAAACACATTTCAGTTCAGGAAAACATTTTAATTTTCAGAACTGTATATAGTAGAAAATGTAAAAAAAAAAAAAGGGTTTTTCCAGGTTGCTATACAAATAATACTTTGGAGCAAAATAAGTAGTATAATTACATAGCTTTGAGAGCAATTACAGTCTAGAAATCAATAATCATCTCTATTTTATCAGGAGCTTGAGAACAGTGGTCACTATCCCTCCTCTATATTACAATAAACCTTGCAGAGTTTTTTCCCCCAAAACTTCATTAGATGGATCAAACATGTCTGATATTAATTAGAACTGCACTCACCCTCGCTGTGCTGACTGCTGACACTGCCACTGTGAAAACTGTTGCTTGGCTCAGAGTATACTGGGGGAAAGCCACAGAGCACTGAAGAAAATGGTGGATATGGGAACAGCTGACCTCCCATTGGGCATGGGTTTGTGGAAAGAGGAAGAAGAGCCAGAGAGTCCTGCTCTGAACCACCACCACCACCAATCGAACTTTCATTGAGATTCAGGGAGGCCATGTCTAAAAAGGTTATCAACAAGTCTTGAATTAGAACAAAATTTCTGCGTGAATGCAGAACTCCATTTTGATCACCATTAACTATTTAACCCATATGTTCTATTTATGCCATATTGGAATATGAATGTAAAAAAGGTGGAAAATTGAAGGAAGTACTAAAATTGATTAACAAGATGCCTATATTTTGGATAGCCTTACAGCAAAAGTAATGTGAAATATTCAATTAAGTATCAGTGATTAAAAGTAGGAACTGTCAAACGAAGTAGTTTTGCCTATTTCCTTTAATATTGTTTGAAGATATATTTGGTGTGTTAAAATCATTTCTAGAGGCGGCCCAGTTGAAGTTGAAGAAAGTTTAAATACAAACTGAGCTATAATAATGTATGTGGATAAGAAAGATGAAAATAAACAACAACAACAACAAAAAAAAAAGGGGGTGACAACATGAACAATACACGTGACAGTCTCATTAAATGTATTAAAACTCATTTGATTTAAACAGTTCCCTGTCTGCAATTAAAAATGTCCTGAGGTGTGTGTATCACTTTGGCAAAGGTCTCCAAACGTGTAGTAACACTGCTCAGAAAAAGTGATCTTGTTGACAGTGTGTCTTAGGTAGCCATGCTTCAGCATGTTGCTGGCGTATTTCCTGGCATCACGTCTATCTTTAAAGCCCTCCACCCGTGAGTACAACCAATCCACAACATCAGCACCTAAAAGAGGAGATGGCACACAAGAAAACCCACACAAATAAACATGCATGGCTGAATTATGCATGCCACAGCAATTTAACCTTAAAAGCAGTATGCACAGCTAAGAGTTACCTATAACAGCACTGGCAATGGTAATTTTTAGCCACATCCTGTCCCTTATTTCTAGGCCTGAGTCCGGGAGCTGCATCACCTTCACAAGGGTGGCCATTTCTGTTTTCCCAGCCATTAGTGGGAGATCATCAAACCCTGCAAAGCCCACGGACAGTCAGTTTTAAAGGGAGAAAGTTGAAACAAGCAATGATAAAGAAGCAACAAACAGAAAAAGACATACCGTACTGAGGGTATGTTCCTGTAAGTGCAGTAGTATGAGATATCCAGACTGCAGGATCAATTGGTCGTACAGGTTCAGCTAAGAATGATGGAAGCCAAACAGGGCCACGTTTCAATCAGAGATAATTAAGTACTTAGCCTGAGGTACATGTGAAGCCAACTGTACCAACAGCACAATGCAATTATTTTAACATATTGTATATCCATCACTGTGCAGAATCCTTTCGTAGACAAATAGATGCAACATGCATACACAGGTGAACCGTGCGTGTGTGTGTGTGCGTGTGTGTGTATACACATGCTGACCTCTGGGTATGGTGAAGTAGCTGCGAGGGGAAGGGTCCCAGCACTTGGCAACAGTGAGGCTAATTGGGCTGCTGGAGAGAGGCTAACATTCAGTCATGTCACACTTACACATGATCACTATGACTAAATGCATAAATTTTCATTTTAAAGCCAGTTCTCAGCAATTACCCAGACTTGGAGACAATCTCCCTGAGGATTCTCACTGCATCATCATTGGTCATATTCTCAAAGTTTACATCATTCACCTGCAAGTCAGACAAATAGTCATGGTCAGCCACAAATGACAGAACAGGCACTACAATCAAACAGTGTTTGTAATATATTTTCACTACTGATAACATCCAAAAGTATCTTAAAGATGATTGTGTTCTACTATTTGTCCAATCTGTGCACTGCCTTTGTCCAATCTGGAGATATGCCAAATGCCTCTGGGCAAAATTCACATCTCAACAGCACTTGGGAGTTTTATCCAGCAACATAATATGAGAAAAAAAATGCTCTGCTAATAGTCGATGGATCAATGATATCTCTATCATTCAGAGTACAAAACTTTTTAACAAAACCATGTGTCAAAAAAATTATGAGCACTGCTAGAAAATCTTATAAACAATATGATAATGAAGCATCTTCCCATCTGTATTTTACTTTTTTAAGTTCACCTGAATTTACCTGAACTCTTAAGCGGTTACCCATGACTTCCTGGTTCATTGGGGTATAAATATGTGGTGAGACAGAGGCCAAATTCCCTTAGTCATTCATCAACATGGGGGTGATTAGACAATACACATTTTTGACCTTCATAAATCAGGCAATGAAAAATGAAAATTCCCATATCAAGGGCAATAATTAAGAGGTTTAAACAACCACAGCTGTAATGATCCTGCCTGGAAGAGAACACAAGTATATTTTCCCCTGCACACAGTGAGGGGAGGAAAAAAGAATCATGGTTTGAGATTTGCAGAAGATAGTGGCATTTTGGGGTCACCAAGTCTCCAAATTTACAATCTGACACCATATCCATGCCAAGAAAATATTTGGAAGATATATCAGAAGAAAGCCTTTTCTTTCATCTAAGTACAAATGTAAGTGCCTGAAGTTCATTCGATGCTACTGGAACCTTGAAGGTCAGATGAGACAAAAAAAATACGCAGACATTTTTTGACAAGACATAACAGTGATTTTTGGCATAACAAGAAGCATGGTTATACAGAAAAGATCCTAATTCTAATGATTGAAGTATGAAGTATGATGGAAGATCTGTGATGTTGTGGGGCTGTATTTCCTGCGTTAACTGAAGAGGAGAATCCATAACCCAGGGTCCTGTAGGATCTGGAAAGATTCTGTATTGAGGAGTTGTCTCAGATTCCTTGCTCTGTGTTCTCTAAGTACTTCAAGCATTATAGCAGGTTTCACAAAGTAGTAAATGCAGGGGTGCCAAGAATTGTGACATGTGGTTTGGTTTAAAAATATTTTGGTGAGCTTTTTGGTTCACTTTCTAAGAACAAATGTATCTTAATTAAAGATTAGATTTCTGTCATATTTCTGTGTGACATTAAGGTAATTAACCACAAAGGCATTTTCCTATATATACAACTCCACATGAACTCTTACATGTTAACTTTTTAAACCAATAAAAAAGTTACCAACATTTCTGAACCAAGTTTATATGCTAAGTACAATGTTAAAATAATTAAAGAATTTTCACTATATAGGCTTTTGAGACTTCTATGGATTGCAGCTGTGTAAAATAGTCAACCAAAGGTCATTCATTGATGCCAAAGCATAAAGTATCACATGTATAAACCAAAAGGCATTATACTGACTAGAGTTCTACAAAAGAGAAAACAACAAAATAACAGAGGTGCGTTACCTGCAGTAGCATATCTCCGGGTTCTATTCTTCCATCTGCTGCCACTGCTCCTCCTTTCATGATGGAGCCGATATAGATGCCCCCATCACCACGGTCATTACACTGCCCCATGATACTGATGCCTAGGAAGTTATACTTCTCTATATGCAAAGGATAAGAAAGTAAGAGTTGTAAGAGTTCATGTGGAGTTGTATGTATAGTGGAGCTTTCTATTATGTTATATATGGCTCTTACCCATATTGAGTGTAACTGTGATAATGTTGAGGCTCACGATTGAATCTGTGATGCTGCTGAATGAGGGCGACTGGGGAAAGAAAACAAGATGCTCTGAAACTTAGATGTATATCATACTTAACTAATGCAAACAATAAATAGGCCTGACACAAAGACTACATACTAGCCTAATTGCAATTATGAATATGAGATGATAGATCAGAATTTCAGATTTCATTTCCTGATATTTACATTTAGATGTGTTAAACAACTTAGAACATGGCACCTTTTGTTTACACCCACCAATTTTTCAAGTGATCAAAAAATATTGGAACATGTGACCTGACAGGTGTTTCTTGCCACTCAAGTGTGCCCTGTTAGATTGATTGCTTAAACAATTAATAGCTCTGAATGTCTACTCTTGGTTTGAGCCCTGGGTTTCACCTGTGAAGACTGCATTTATTGTTAAAAAGGTTAAAGCAACACAAAGACCAGAGAGCTGTCTATCGGAGAAAAGCAAGCCATTTTGAGGATGAGAAAAGAGGGAAAATTGAACCATTGCACAAGCATTGGGCATAGCCAATACAACAATGTCCTGAAAAAGAAAGAAACCACTGGTGTACTAACAACCAGACATTGAACAGGTCTGCCAAGGAAAACAACAGCAGTGTGAGAGCTGTGAAGAAAAACTGAAAAACAACAGTCAGTGACATCACTAACAACCTCCACAGGACAGGGGTAAAGGTATAACAATCCACCATTCAACTGGACTTCATCAGGGGGAAAAAAGTGGGAGGTTTCAGACTGGCCATGTCAATCACCACACCTTAACCAACTGAGCATGCATTTCACCTCCAGAAGAGGAGACTGAACAAAACAAACAACAACTGAAAGAAGCTGCAGTACAAGACTGGAAAAGCATCGCAAAAAGAGAATGCAACAGTTTGGTGATGTCAGTGGGTCGCTGTCTTGATGCAGTTATTGCAAGCAAGGGATATGCAACCAAATAGTGTTACTTACTTTAATTTATTTTAAGATTATCTGTTCCAATACTTTTGCTTACCTAGAAAATTGGGTGGTCTGCCACCAAAGGTGCCATGGTCTAAGATGTTTAACACATGTAGATATACATATCAGGAAATGAAAGCTGAAATTCTGTTCTATAGTCTCATGTTCATCTTTTGATTTCAAACCCAAATGTCTTCAGTGTATAGCAAAAAGAATAGAATCGGCCTTGCCATTCCAATACTTTCGTAGAGGACTATATTTAGGTTATTATTGTATCATGTCTTGCCTGCAAATTTTTACAGTCTAAAAGGCAGACAAAATTCTAAGTTCAAAATTCTCTATGTTCTTTGTTCATAAGCAGTATAGTGTCAACATAAAAGAAAATTAAATCATTAATTGCAATTAATCATTAATTAGCCAAAATATCATAATTGTGATTGGCCTACCAATGACCTACACATATCTACACACAGCCTTACTCTGTCAATCCTGGGAACTTTGTGTCGCCTGCGTCTGCGCTTGTGCCTTCTCATTAAATGTGAAGAGGAGTGTTGCTCTGTGGAACTGCTCAGTCTGAATCAGATATACATAGATGGATACAGATTGGTTGTTTATAAAAAACGATTGAAAGTACTGCTAATAAAAAGTATACACCAATCAGCCATAACATTAAAACCACTGACAGGTGAAATGAATAACTTTGATTATCTCATTACAATGGCACCTGTCAAGCAGGCAGCAAGTGAACAGTCAGTTCTCAAATTTGTTGTGTTGGAAGCAGGAAAAATGGGCAAGCATAAGGATCTGAGCAACTTTGACAAGGACCAAATTGTGATGGCTAGATGACTGGGTCAGAGCATCTGTAAAATGGCAAGTCTTGTGGGGTGTTACCGGTATGCAGTGGTTAGTATCTACCAAAAGTGGTCCAAGGGAGGAAAACCAGTAAACCAGCGACAAGGTCATAGGCGCCTAAGGCTCATTGATGCTTGTGGTGAGCGAAGGCTATCCTGTCTGGTCCGATCCCACAAAAGAGATACTGTAGTACAAATTGCTGAAAAAGTTAATGTTGGATATGATAGAAAGGTGTCAGAACACACAGTGCATCACAGCTTGCTGCATATGGGGCTGTATAGTCGCAGACCGGTCAGAGCGCCACGCGAGCATCAGAACTTGACCATGGAGCAAGAAGAAGGTGGCCTGGTCTGATGAATCACGTTTTCTTTTACATCATGTGGACAGCTGGATGCACTATGGGAAGACAAGTCAGCGGAGGCAGTGTGATGCTCTGGGCAATGTTCTGCTGGGAAATCTTGGGTCCTGGCATTCATGTGGATGTTACTTTGACATGTACCACCTACCTAAACATTGTTACAGACCTAGTATACCCTTCATGACAAGGGTATTCCCTAATGGCAGTGGCCTATTTCATCAGGATAATGTGCCCTGACACGCTGCAAATGTTTTTAGGAATGATTTGAGGAAACTGACAAAGAGTTCAAGGTGTTTACTTCGCCTCCAAATTCCCCAGATCTCAATCCGATCGAGCATCCGTGGGATGTGCTGGACAAACAAGTCCGATCCACGGAGGCCCCACCTCGCAACTTACAGGACTTAAGGAATCTGCTGCTAACACCTTGGTGCCAGATACCAAAGCACACCTTCAGAGGCCGAGTCCATGCCTCAATGGGTCAGAGCTGTTTTGGCGGCACAAGTGGGACCTACACAATATTAGGCAGGTGGTTTTAATGTTATGGCTGATTGGTGTATGCACATGTGTCATAAAGAGGGGCATTTGCATATTTTAAAACACCAACCTGCTGGCGTTCTCATCCTCCTCACTGTCAATAAAGGAGCTGGGCTCCAACTCGCTGCTCATCATGGAGGTGTTGTCACACACAATAGCTGTGTCTCTCACAACCCCTTCAAGTTTGGAATGACCGTTCATACATGGGACTGAGCACAACCACACACACACGCACACATAACACATGCCCACAAATCAGAGTGTGAGTGTGATTTTTGGTATGTCAGAGAGCTTGTAGGCTGTTGCCTGATAGTAAGACCAGTAAAAGTTTAACAGGTATGTGGACATAATATAATACACTGTACCTCAGAACAGAAATATTAATAATAAATGTTAAATGTTAATAATAAATTGTGAAATAATCCTGCAAACAATCTGGGTGCAAATATGATTATTAAATTCATGGCTTGATCACAACGCATGTGGTACTATATCCAGTGAAGGAGAATTAAACTGTGTTGGTAACATACATGGTTTTAGGCATGGTTGAGCCTCAGGGTGGCAGCGGATTGGCTGGAAGACCTGAGTCAGGCGAAGCCAACGCAGGGAGTTGGACTGCATGTGTACTTTCCTGGGAAAGCTGAAGCAATCTAGCATAGCTGGGCTGGCCATTCTGTCCTCTCACAGTCTTACACAGTCCTTCTTCCTAACTCGTATGCCTGTACAAGCTTATCAGTTCCACGGTTTACCTGAGAACCACATTCTCAATGCACCAGGAAACATGCATGCTCTGATCTCCAGTGATTTGTATTCAAGTTTGCTTGACACCTCATGGATGGAGGGTTAATCAGACCCTTTCCGAGTCCAGGTCCATTAACACTGGCACCCCTCAGGTGTGTATAACGACAGAGATTGCCAACTTCGTCACATGGTGTAAAGAACATAGTCTTGTACTTAACGTCAAGAAAACAGAGGAAAAGGTTTTTGATCCCAAGTCAGTGGGCAACCACTCACTCATCGTGACTGACAATGAGCCTATTAGACAGGTTGCCTCATACAAGTACTTACTGATAATAGCCTATTGTGGGATGTGCATATTGATAACCTGTGTCAAAAGGTACAGCAAAAAATTTACTTCCTCCATAGGTTTAGGCTTTTTGGAGTGGCCCAGATGGTTATGCTGATGTTTTATCATGCCTTCATTGAATCCATCTTTCTGTATGGCAGATCTGCTTGGTTTGTTAATCTGACAGTTACCCTCAAGTCTCAGCTGAACCTTCTGGTGTGCACAGCAATGAAGGTGGTTGGTGTCAGTGACCACCCTTCCCTTTAGTCCATGTTCAACTAAACTGTTCTCAAACCGGCAAGGAAAATGACTCTGGACCCATCTCACATCTCACATCTCATATTCAGAATTTGAACTACTCCCATCTGGTCAACGTTTCCACACTCCAAGGTTTAGATACATCCGCTGCAAGAACTATTTTGTCCCTTTGGCCACGGAACTGTTGAACTCTAATATGGATGACATTACTGTATGAATGTTGTCAGTGTGTTTGTCTTGTTACGCAGCTGCACATGTATGCTCAAAACAAATTTCCCTCACCAGGACAAATAAAGTATATCTGATCTGATTGTCCAGATATTGTGATATTCAGTTTATGCAGCAAATACAAGCCAGGCAACATAGAAGAATCTATTTCTCTGGCAATTTAACTTGAATACTAATCAACACATCAGGCATGGATGGCAGTTCATTACCAAGTGATGCTGCAAATGCAAAAAAAGAGATCGAATAAAGAATGTCAGATATTTGTGAACACATTTAGAGGAACAGCACTGCAGTGTAGCATACGTTAGGATATAAACAATATCCAATCTGCCCATATCTAGCTGAAATAAGGGTTGATTAAAAAAGGCTCTCTCTCATTCTAATTGAGGTCAAAAAGGCAATGATGGATTGTGGCTTAAAAACAGAGAGGTAGAAGTAGTTTCATCAATAACAAATGTCCTATGAGACAAAGACAAATTCAAAAATCCTTTGGCATGCTGCAATAATTTTTAAAAGGAAGAGTTATTTAATTATTTAACTGTTGGTAATATTCACTATAGCCAACAACCAAGTCCTTCAATTAAATTAATAGGATTCATTTTATCACCTGTGACAATATAATACCTGTAAAATACCTCAAGCTCTATTACTGCACATTTCGTTAAATGAATTCCAAGATGACAAATATGTTTAACTAAGGATAACTCCAAGTCTACAATTTTCTTATACCAATTAGTTACATAAATTTAAAGACGACACAACTAACAACAACATAATCAAGCATGTCAGGGGAACATCACATTAAAACCGATGCAGTTATTTTACCTCAGGTGCGGAGCTCAGCCTCAACTATCCTCAGCTGTTTAAAGAACTATCAGGCACGCGGTAGCGCGCTTGCTTGCCAGTCGCGCGAGAGCGCGCATTATCTGCGCACCCTCTCCATTGTGCTCGACGGCGCGCGCCCCCATTCATCACTGCCGCGCCTCGGAGACAATTAGCACGGAGCTATTTCGATCTCCGTGTTTGTATTCTTAATGTGATATGAGAATTATAACGATCATCCAGGGTGAATGAACGAGCTTCTGCGTGATGTTAGAGAGCGACCGCATAATAAATACAGTAAATCCTACACAACCTAACCGAATTAAACAGGGTAAACATTTCCTTACTGGAGTTACAGTTTACTAAGAGGGAGGTTTTCAGACAATAACTGAAAATGTGACTAATGGGACTTTATTATTATTATTATTATTATTATTATTATTATTATTATTATTAGTGGGCCTATTAATATTACAAGTACATATAATATATGTATATTACACAAAACTATCATTACACAAAAACTGGATTTTCCAAGACATTTTAGAATCAGCACAAAGAAACCCCTTGCTGTTTGCTCTCATTAAATCTCTGAGCACAGTGCCATCATAACTGCTATGGTCTCCAGTTTGTGCTGGTCATTTCTCAAGTCTAATTAAGCCATACTGATTAATGATCCCTGGGAACTAATGGAGCCCAAGGGTGAAGCTTGCAGTACAGTCACAATACCCACAGATGAATTACAGTAAGATATGAGACAGCGAGCGAGCGAGCGAGCGAGAGAGAGAGAGAGAGAGAGAGAGAGAAGAAATAATTGTGGAGGATGAGGGATTGAGTTCAATTACATGTTACTGAAACACAGTAGTATGTACTGACATCTATGTTGACATCTATATTGACTATGGATGGGATCCATACTGGCAGGGGACATGGTCGCTCTGTGTATAAATATAGTCTTTCCGGTCTGAAGGGCCAGTGAGGTAGCAGTGGCAAGAATAAAATACACATTCACACGCCAATTTTAAGGGCAGGTCTATGCTAGTGAAGGCTAGAAGAAAACAAGCAGCATAGCCTTTAGATGTAGACTCCATTTCTGCCATGTAGCCTTTCACAAATCTACACAGACACTGGCATGTATACAAATGATATAATAAGTTCCCAAGATATAATAAGTGTACATATTCACTCATGGCCATGTAGGAAGTCCTGTTCAATCATTCAAATCCAATCAGCCAATCATGTGGCAGCAATACAATGCATAAAATAATGCAGATACAGGTGAAGAACCTCAGTTAATATTTACATCAAACATCAGAATGGGGGAAAAGGTGACTGTGATTTTCACAGTCTGACGAATCTTACTTTCTGCTGCAAAATGCAGAATGCAGGGTCAGAATTTGGCCTCAACAGTATGAACCCATGCAGCCAACCTGCTTTGTGTTAACATTTCTGGCTGCTGGTGGTGTAATGGTGTGGTGAAAGTTCTCTTGTAAACATTAGGCCAATTAATACTAATTGAACATTCTTTGAATGCCATAGCCTATTTGAGTATTGCTGCTGACCATGTGCATCCCTTGACCACAATTTACCCATCTTATAATGCCTATATACAGCACCGTCTCAAACTGGTTCCATGAACATTACAATGAACTCAGTATACGTCAGCAGACTCCCCACTCACCAGGTCTGATTCCAATAGAGCACTTTTGAGATCTGGTAGAACGGGAGATGCGTGCAGGTGACAAATAGTGTCAACATGGACCAGAATCTCAAAAGAATGTTTCCAATACCTTGTGAAATCCATGCCATGAAGAATTGAGGCTGTTCTGAGAGCAAAGCAGGATCCTACCCAGTACTAGTATAGTGTTCCTTATAAATTGTACCTTGAAAGGTGTGTTTGTTTGAAATATTGTGTTAAAATTCAGCTATGGACCAACACATCACTAACTGTTTGATATTCAATTTATATCTTGTTTTAAAGATAATAGTATGCTTATATCATACTGGCCCATCTATTAGTGCCATAAGATGAATATATTTGTCTATATTGACAAATACATCTTATTTAAGAAAACTCTATAAATATTTGCCCTACTACTCAGAATGTGATCAAGCCATGAACATTTCCCACACTGCAAAAAATTATATCTTAGCAAGTTAGGATATATTGAATAAACGGAAGGTTAGATAATATTTCTCATTATGAGATATAAGACCATTAAGCCTATTTCTAGACATATTTCTAAATTTTAAGCCTGAAATTGTGTTATTCTATTGGCAGATAATTTTACTTCTTTCTAGAAATAAATGCTTGGTATTAACAAATTATCTGCCAATGGAATAAGACAATTCTATGCTTGAAATTAGTAAAAAAAAAAAAAAAAATCTAGAAATAGGCTTATCTAATAAAAAGAAACATTAGCTGAATTTTTACTTGCTAAGATATCATTTTTTTGCAGTGCAAACACCCATCTGATACCATGACAGGGTATCCATATGCCATCCCATGATACAGAATCTTGTATAATAGGCCTTTTTCAGTTATGCAGAAGTATTTAAGTCAGAATAAGTATGACAATAATATTTATGTTCCGTTTGTTTTTGTGAGAATGTCATATGTTATATACAGACAGATGATAAATTAAGGAAAGGCCAGTGTATCTCTGTTATGCTGTGGAGGGAATTTTGCTGCCACTGTATGGGTTTACTTGTCCTTTTAGAAACAATGGTCACCACAAATCTGATCATCCTTATCCTGTGATAAAACTAGGATTTCTATCCTGATGGGAATGGTCTCTTCCAGGATCCACAGGGCACAAGGGCTCACTGAATAGTTTAATGACTATGATTAATGTATGAAACTTATGTAAATCATATGCTGTGGCCTTCACAGTCACCAGATATGAATCCAAATGAAATACCACTTGACCTCTCTCTGCTTGTTGTCGGTGGGTGTTTCTTTTACATTTATTTGGATTTGGTTATAGTGAATCTTTCCTTGTGTGAAGCTCTTGCCAGACACTTCATTCACATAAAGTTCAGTACTGCTTTGCTAAACGTTTGCTGCTGTACAGCTTGTGTTGGCACAGCACATTACTAAAACACTTTTTTTTTTCATTTGCCACCCAATTGTATCTCAACAGTACTCACATTCTTCTTTTCTCCATCTGGCTCTCTCTTGCTCCCTCTCTCTACGGTGGCTGAGAAGGAACTCACTCATCTCCATGTCAGGGTCATCCCTACTGCTTACTGTTTTTGCACTGCAAAACATATACATAGGCACTTGATGCAGATGCCAACTGCTGTACCAACTCTTTACACCTGCACTTCTATGGGGAGAAAAAAAACCCAATACATTGTAGTTGTGTTACACAGAATCATGATGCTGCTCCAGAAACAAATCCCTTGGGCCACAGTGTGTGTGTGTGTGTGTCACTGAGACAGTAGTGGCCACAGGCTTTGTGGAAACTTGAGCAAGGTGAGAAATCTACCTGCCATGAGAAGCAGCAAGAGCTCTGATGATCCATCGATCGGTGTTTCAGACATACACACAAACACAGACAAACCAAGCGCATACTGCTCTGACCTTTAGAAAACCTCCATCTATAATTACCCATGTTGCACTGCAGAAAATAGGTCATACCATATGATAATAAATGTCTCCGTCTGTTCAGCACACTGCAATTTTCTTTGGGTTGTGGCAGCCCAGGTGAAACTGTAGAAATTCAGACCCCATTTTATATTAGACACTTCGCCTGTACAGCTAGGAAAAGACGTCCGTCCAAATCTGCCCACTGAGTGTGGACATCAGAAATGTAGGCATAGTTAATAATTATAATCCAATATAATATATGGTATGTAGAAGGATGTCATTCATCAACTGTATAAGCAAAGTAAAGGCTGTAGTAGATAAACAAATTGATACCAAAAATATATACGATTTAAAAAAAAACAAAAAAAAAAAACTAAAAAATAAATTAATCTTGTTTACACTATTTCAGCTACTGTTTACACTATTTCAGCTACTTGTACTCTTGTACTCTTTGCACTATTGTCACTAGGTTCACTTTAAACAGAATTGTGTACCGGTCGGCGCTGCACTGGGACTTACTATGCCCATTGTCTGTCCCAGTAGTCATTGTACTGTCTTGTGCTGTCTGCACATGTTTGCACTTGTGCACTTTATGTATAAATTATGTAGTCCCTTGTAGTTCTGTGTTGTTCTGTGTTTGTCTTATGTAGCACCTTGGTAATGGAGAAATGTTGTTTCGTTTCACTATGTACTTGTATATGGTTGAAATGACAATAAACTCCACTTGAACTTGAACTTGAACTTGATTTGAAAAAGTAGCAATGTAAACAGTGTTGTCATTGACATGACACATATTGCTGTTAACAGGTAAATTGTAAACTGGTAAACTGGTTTGGGAATTGGACCGTCTCGGATCGCAAGACCCTGCAGCGGATAGTGAGGACAGCCGAGAAGATCATTGGGGTCTCTCTACCCTCCATCACAGACATTTACACCACATGCTGCATCCGCAAAGCCACCAGCATTGTGGATGACCCCACACACCCCTCACATAAACTCTTCATACTCCTGCCGTCTGGCAAACAGTACCAAAGTATTCAGGCCCTCACGGCCAGACTGTGCAACAGCTTCTTCGCCCAAGCCATCAGACTCCTCAACACTCAGGGACTGGACTGAAAATACACACATACTCAACTGAGCATCACCCCATCCTCTTTGCAATTTTTGCGCATACCTGTATTCAATTTCTGCTGCTATAAATATTTATTATATACTGTATATTTATACTCTCAACCTGGCTGCTACTCCATGTTTACATTCAGCAACTTATTTTGTCAATCTTTTGCACTACTGTCATATGATTTACTTTTTTATTAGTACTGTGTGCTAGTCGGCGCTGCACTGTAACACACCGTGCCCATTGTCTTGTTCTGATAGTTTTTGTACTGTCCTGTGCCATCTGCACATGTTTGCACTGTGCACTTTATGTACATATATGTAATGTCTCCTGTAGTTCTGTGTTTTGTTTTATGTAGCACCTTGGTCCTGGAGGAACATTGTTTCGTTTCACTGTGTACTAACGAGCTGTATATGGTTGAAATTACAATAAAGCCACTTGACTTGAATTGTATCCTGCCTCACCAGTGAGTTGCTTTGGATGAAAGAATGTGCCAAAGAAATGATATAATAATATTATAAGTGATAGTTGATGTCAATGGGTGATTTATGGCTTGTAATTTTAGTGGCCATAGAATATTATTATGTAAAACATGGCATACTGGATACCACAGTTAGTTGCACAGTATCAGCAGTAGTCTTTTCTAAATCAGCTACTTCATTGCTTCACTTAACCATGTTTAGTGTTGGAATCTAGTTCTTTGGGGTTTTTTTTTTTTGGTGTTGTTTTGGTGTCTAATTAGAGGAATTCTGTTTTACTAGTGTAGTTTTATAGACTACAGCATCATTTCTACTGAAAGAAGAGCATAGACCATGGAATTGTCACAAACAGTCACACGTGAATATT
The DNA here is from genome assembly GCA_022758105.1 of Pangasianodon gigas. Classification (NCBI taxonomy): domain Eukaryota; kingdom Metazoa; phylum Chordata; class Actinopteri; order Siluriformes; family Pangasiidae; genus Pangasianodon; species Pangasianodon gigas. Next base: position 8,744,471 of record CM040473.1, read on the forward strand.
TACAAATCTCTTTTTTCATGAATTTCTGGAACCTTTTCTCATCTCTGAAACATGTTAGAAAATAGGACCTTAACAGTAAAATAATAATCAAAATAAAAATAAAATTGTGTGTTAGATAGTGTTGGTGTTTATAACTCAGCGTCATGACAGAGTTGTTATCTGTTATATTTAACTTTATTAACTTGGTTAACAGTACTGTAAAAAATGAAACCAAGATAAATCAGGTGAGATCTTTTTCCACCTTTAATGTGATCTAGCAACCAACAGAATTACAATGAACAACAAATAGAAACATTTTACAGAGAAAAAGCAAAAGAAATAAACTTACAATAACCTGGTTGCACAAGTGTACACACCCCTTAATTAATACTTTGTTAAAGCACCTTTTGCTTGTAATACAGCACTCAGTCTTTTGGGCAAGTGTCTACCAACTTAGCACATCTTGATTTGATAAATTCTATTCTAATCTTCCTTGAAAAATGCTCAAGATCTTTCAAATTGAGGAGATCTCCTGTACACAGCCCTCTTCAAGTATTTCCACAGGTTTTGATAGGATTTAGATCTGGGCTCTGATTGGGCCATTCCTAAACTTTGATCTTCTTCTGAAGCCATTCCTTTGTTGAATTGAATTTGTGCTTTGGGTCGTTATTGTGCTGGAAGGTGATATTTTTCTTCATCTGTCTAATAGAGGCCTGAAGGTTGTGTGCCAAAATAGATTGGCATTTGGATTGATTCTCTCTATCTTGAGTAGAGCTCCAGTCTGAGCTGAAGAGAAGCAGCCCCATAGCACGATGCTTCCACAAACATAATTAACTGGGTATGGTGTTCTTTGGGTGATAAACTGTCTTGTTTTTGCAATAAACATATCTTTATGAATTATACTCAAAAAGTTCTACCTTGGTCTCATTAGACCAAAACGCATTTTGCCACATGGATTGGGGTGATTTAGGCAGGCTAGAATGGTTTTGTTCTTGAGAAAGGGTTTCTGTCTTGCCACCCCATAGCCCAGAAATGTGAAGAATATGAGAGACTGTTGTCAATGCAGGGAGTGTCACTGTGGTACCCCATTTTCTCCACCTGTTGATGATGGCCTTCATGGTGTTCCATGGTATAGCATTTTGGAAATTCTTTTGTACCCCTCTCCTGATCAATACCTTTTGACAATGAGATACCATTCATGATTTGTAAGCTCTTTGTGGACCATGGCTTCAGCAATCGATTGAACCCAAGAAGATGTTAAGAAAATCTTACAGAAACAGCTGATCTTTATTTGCCATGTGACAGGTGTATGATAATTACTTTTGAACGCAAAATACTGTACTTCTGAACATAGTCACATGCCCCAATGTAAAAGGGTGTACACACTTGTGCAACCAGGTTATTGTCAGTTTTTCTTTTTCTTGTATCCCCTAAAATTTGTTTTTCACTTGAATTTTGTTGGTTGTTCTATTACATTACAGGGAGGAAAATTTCTGGCATGATTTTCTGTAGGTTGGTTTAATTTTTTAACATCACAAACACCTGCAATTTTAACAGGAGTATGCAGACTTTTAAGATCCACTGTTTGAGGGGATCATTAAATACAGCATACATAGTTTGATAATTTAAATCCCAGGTCTGAGCTGTAGGAATCTTGTGAGTAATTCTGGGAGACTTGAAGAATAGAGACCCAGATCTAGATCTTTAATGCACAAGACAGGATCAGCTGTAGCAAAACTCTTTAAGAAGATATAAGGAAGAAACCAGACTCAAAAGAGAACCTGTCCTCTTCTGGGTGAAATGTTATGGATCACTGGTCACAGCGTAAATACTTCAAATTCTTCCAAAAATTTTTTTCCAATACTTACTTTTTTCCCCTCTCTTCTTTTTCTATTTTGGCTCCCTGACTTTGCTTTTAAATGTTGGATGAAAGAACTGTCTGTCATTTCTATCAGCAACAATTACTGCAATTAACTCTCTTCAGTAACAAAGTCTGGAATACACCATTTGTGGCCCAACAAAAAAGGTGAGGAAAAAAGAGATGTTTCGAAGGCCCTTAATTTTCCCAGAAGACATTTAGTAATGAGACTAATTACTTTCAAATTTGTACTCACCTCATGTGAGTAACACTAAGAACCCAAACTGTAACTATATATACATATACATATACATGTATATATATATATATATATATATATATATATATATATATATATACATATATAAGTTTTTTTTCTGTATCTATGGTACCCAGGTGATCGTGGACACCAAACACACAGGGAAACTGGTTATTTAAAAAAAAAAATTTTTAAATTCAAAACAACTCAGCAACACACACTAATGTGCCCTCCCCTATGACATGTTGAAAAAGCAAGAGGGTATGCTTCATAGGAAGCCTGATGTTAGTCTGCTGGACACTAGGGCATATATGGCACGCTGTAGATGGAGACATACCAGATCAGTAACTTATCGGTCACTTATCAATGGCTCTAATGATGTGTTGTACAGCATTAAAAGAAGATGCCATAGTAAATGGAACCAAATTATATGTTGAACCATTGCAGCCCCCCATCCTCCCTTTATACAGTGGCATTTCTTCTTAATTGAATGACTAGTCTTATGTGTTTTAATTTATGGATTTATCTCACCTTGCTTTAATTTTTTAATGTTTAATAAATTTTAATTAATCTGATTAATAGAAAATGACTGCGTTTCCTGAGATTTTCGTTAAATTTGTATATATAGTGAAACACAAGCTATTTAATCTTGACAGCATAATTTGTATATACAAGTGCAGTACTACATGTAAATGGAATGATTTGAAGCTGATCAGCCGAGGTTTACATTAGGAAGTCTTCTTATGTGTAAATTTACACACACTCAGTAGGATGAGTAGGATACAAACATTTTTCCAAATTTATGGGATTTTCATGAATACCAAATTTCATGTGTAAATGCTCCTATGAACAGATTTATTCGTAAATAATAAATTCATAAATCCAGCTTTGTAAATGAGGCCCAGTGTTGTGATCAAATCACTTTTTTCAAAATTTACAACGTTGATGTTTGTAATTCAATAGCATAAATTTCATCTTGTGACTAATATAAATTAATTGTACTGATTTTTGTACAGTACAAGACTTAAAAGTTTCCATATCTCCATTTGTGATAATTCCTTTTTTTTTTTTTTTTACCCTATTTGGGAAATGTATCCCCAGGGATACAGACATTTAATGTCAGATTAACTCTGAACATGGAATTCATTATTTTTTTTATTTAATCATATAATATCATCCTTGAAAACATTATTTTCATAAATCTTTAAAATATTGTACACCTATTTTTTTTTTTAAATTAACATTTACTGCCAAATCAGTGGACTTGTCGCTGTATGCCTCCATGCTGTTTTTGAAAAGATGATGTGTTGGTGCCAGGGTGCTCAAGAATCAGAGTCACATGACCTAGGCATTTGAGCCAACCCACTCTTCAATGTTTGCCTCTGAAATTAAGCCCACCCAATCATTGCTCTTCCACAGACAAATGTTTGTATTTCCCAGGATATGTAACCTATTTATGGGTTAAATACAGATAAGGTGGAGTTCACTGGGAATAAGAAGTGTTTTAAATCCAGGTGTTGTTTGAGGAAACTATTACTGATTGCTGTCACATGATGTTCTGCAACCTTTATATAGAAAGGAAAGTGTGACATAAGATGACTACACACTGATGAAGTCTTAAAGCTGAAATCTTGCTTGGCATTTATAGATCCAGAATGCTTCCCTTTTTAATAGTTCTTTATCAATATCTCCTCACCTTTGCAATATGTTAAACAGTGTCTCTGCAACTCTTTAGCTAGAAAATACCTCACGTCCTCCCTGATGACGTGAAAAGAAAGTCACTGGCTCTAATAAAGTGTTGCACAGCATTAAAGGAAGATGCCATGGCAAACAGAACTGCATTATATGCTGAACTCTTACAGCCCGCCCTCATGCATATACAGCATTCTCAATTGAATGACTGGTTTTATTTGTTTTGATTTATGGATATATTGGCATGCTTTCTTTATTTTTTCCTATTTAGTATTTATTATTTCTTTAGATAATGCCATTAATATGAAACAACTGCATTTCATTAAATTTGTGTGTATACTAAAATACACAAGCTATTTAATGTTGACAGCATAATCCATATATAAAAGTGCAGTACCTCATTGTGATTTTTATTATTTGAAGCGAATCAATCAAGATTTATATAAGTTAGTCTTCTTATATGTAAATTTACACACACTCAGGAGCACAAATAGGATAAAAAAAGTTTTTCCAAATTTTTTCCAATTTTCAGAAATACCAAATTTCTTGTGTAAATGCTCATATGAATAATTTACAAATAAATTTGTTCTTATCCAGCTAATAAATGAGGCCCAATGTTTTTTTTTTTTGCTACTGTGGTTGAGTTTGGGTAGAGGTATAGCATTATTAAACCATTCCTCTGAGCTCTGAGTGAGTGAACGCATGTGTGTGTGTGTGTGTGTGTGTGTGTGTGTGTGCAGAGTACCTGAAGTACACTTACTGGAATGAGGGGGGTCTGGAGTTTCCGATGCCCCTTGTTCTCTCTAGGGATGGAGGAAGTTCAGTGTGGCTGTCTGTACACACTGACATCCCATCAGTGTGAGAGCTTTCAGCCAGTACAAGCTGAAGAAAACACACACACACACACACACAACGATGTTTATACCTGATCAATTCGTGCATTGTGCAGCTGGATTGTATCCTGTAAGACTTTATCCACAAGCATTTACATTTGTAGTCTAAGGTTCTGTTCAGACTTGGTATTAACATCTGTCTTGGTTGATCACAAGTGGATCACAAGTCACAAGGGATAGCCATTGAGACCTGGTATTTTCACATGTCTCGAATACATCTCCACTGACCACTTGTGATCACACTGTGTCAGTAACAGGGTTGCCAAATCTGCCAAAAGCAACATTTTGTCACTCAAAATACTACCAAATACAAAACAAAACAAAAAAGAAGTGAATTTTAATTAGCTATCAAATCTAATTTCTTAATTAAATCGTTCACAGTTGATGAATGCTCATACCTAATCAGGGTTAATTAGCTTTCAGTATTCACAGAAATGAAAAAAAAACAAAGTAAAACTAGATAGGTAAAGTTCGTCACGACAAACTTTGATGTTGGCCAGTCTGAAAGTTTAAAATATTTATCAGTTTGAAATCTGAAGGTAATGTACAGTCTTAAGAAAGAAATAGTTGAATAGATAGATAGATAGATAGATAGTAGAGTTACTTGTACAGTTTCTTTGATATATATATATATACATATATACACACACACACATACAGATATAGATAGGGTGCCAATACTTCTAGAGTTGATTAGATGGATAGATAGACAGATAGAGAGATAAGGTGCCAATACTTATAGAGTTGGATAGATAGATAGATAGAGTTTATTTGATAGAGTACAGTGGTAGAGTTGATTAGAGAGATAGATAGGGTACCAATACTTATAGAGTTGATTATATAAATAGATAGATAGGTAGGGTGCCAATACTTGTAGAATTGCTTTGAAGGTGCTTTGAAAGCTCTGCTTAGAAAAGTATAATAGAGTAGATAATAATAATATAACATAATATAAGAGGAGAGTTAATTGCATATATATATATATATATATATATATATATATATATATATATATATATATATATATATATATATATATAGAGAGAGAGAGAGAGAGAGAGAGAGAGAGAGAGAGACAGATAGATAGATAGATAGATAGATAGATAGAATAGGAGAAAGTTAAATGGAGAGACAGACTGATACATGTAGATAGATAGAGAGAGTTTTAGTGTTTGGAATGAAAACAAAATATGAGTTGCATACATAAATTTAGTAGCAAGAGTGTGAGAGCCCATAGTCAGAGTTCGAGGATTTTAAAAAATCAGTTCCTCACAAGTATAGCTCTAATTAACTTGACCACAGAAACCAGAGCTAAGGATCAATCCAGTGACCCTGGAGATGTGAATTGGCAATTCCACCTGCTCTGCCACCACGCCACGCTAATGAAGTAGTAGCCCATGCTTCTTCATTAAATAGTTACTTCACCATAGTGCAAAAATGGTTTCATTTTATTACATATTAGGGTTTGCAAACTATTACTTTTTTTACTTGACCAGTAATTCAAAAAAGTAGTCAATTAGTTGACTAGTGGTGGTTGTGTTAGTTTTTGTTAAATTGCTCTGATAAACTGGTGAAAAGTATCAGTGCATTTTTATCCAGTTTGCTGGGAATCTACTACCCACTAAAAGCTATAATCCCACTGCATAAGAAAGGTGGCATTAATCTGTTATATTAGATGCTACACAAGACTAATATTTCTGCTTACCCATGACACCACTCTCCCATTGAAGCAAGGCAGTTTGGCATTGTTGTCTGAGATTTCTTCTTTAACAACCCTGATTGAGACAGACACAAACATTACATCACCATAAACATTCACTGTGTGAGTAATAAGAAATGTTGAGTGACAGCTGTGACAGAGAGAGATGAGCAGCACTTTTCTCTTTTCTCCTGTGAGATAACAAGAGCTCAGCACATATCTCTTTAGAGAGAAAAAAATAAAAGTAACAGAGAGAGGGAAGGAGGAAAAAGAAGAAAAAGGTTGATGGTAAACTGTAACTGAATTTACAATGAAGCCAGTAACTGGGATAGAGGCACAGTATGCTAAAGTGACTTTAATGTCACTCTCTTAATGAAAATTCACTGAAAACAAGAGCACACATTTGGGTCATTTCAGAATTGGAGAACAATTTTGACTCAAAAAAAAAAAAAAAAAAAAAAAGGTTTTATATTTTGTTACTCCTGCACTTTCATTGAATATTAAACTTTTATTAAACTGTTAGAAAAACATATCGAGCCATCTCAGCATGACTCTTAACCTGCAACTGTCACTGCCTCCGCTGCCTGACAGAATGCTTCGCCTGCAAATGGAGGCAGCAGGTTTCATCAGTGAGCAACAGCAGCAGATTGCTATGATCAATGCCCAGCCAATGGTCTGAGCAGGAAATCCTCCACTCGTCCGTAATCTGCCTCAACCCCTGCCTGCAGGCCCCTACGCTCAATGTGGCATCAACTTCCATTGAGAGTCCTGAAGCCAACTCTAACATAGAAGTACCTCCAGAGAATCAGGACCTCAAGGAAAATTTAAGCAAGGCCAAGGCTTGCAGCATCCCTCCTCATCGGCCATATGACTGCGCCATTGAGTTCATGGCCAGTGCTATGCCTCCCCGTAATCGTATTTATCCTCTGTCAGCCAAGGAGAACCTAGCTATGAATGATTACATCATGGAGGCCCTGGAACACGGATACATTCGTCCTTCTACCTCACCAGCATCGGCAGGCTTCTTCTTTGTGGAAAAGAAAGGAGGAGGGCTATGAGCATGCATTGACTATTGCAGATTGAACCAAGCCACAGTGCAGTACTGCTTTCCACTGTGCTTAGTCCCAGCAGCCCTAGAACAACTCAGAGAGGCTAAGATCTTTACCAAGCCCGATCTACAGTGCATATGATCTTGTCCGGATCTGTGAGGGGGACGAGTGAAAAACTGCCTTCAGCACCACCTCTGGCCACTTTGAGTACTGCGTATTGGCAATCTTGCGCTCAAGCAGTGTTCCAGTGCCTCATCAGTGATGTCCTCTGTCACATGCTCTGAAAATTCGTTATTGCCTATATCGACGACATTCTCATCTACTTCCCATCCAAAGAAGATCACGTCATTCATGTCAGAAGGGTTCTTGCTTGGCTCCACATAACCACAATCTTGTCCCTTGGGTATGTCATTAACAAAGAGGGTGTTCTCATGGAACAGGATAAGGTTACCGCTATCATCATGTGGCTGATTCCCACCACAGTGAAGGAACAACAACGGTTACTCACAACGGTTTACTCTGATTCGTCAGAGGGCTCAGTTCCATCGCCACGCCCCTCGCAGCCTTGTTTAAGAAAGGGCCCAAGAAACTACAGTGGAACTCCTCAGCTGACCAAGCATTCCAACATCTCAAGGAAGCCTTCACATCAGCCTCCATCTTGAAGAACCCAGATCTCTCCAAGCCCTTCTTTATGAAAGTGGATGCTTCAGAGACCGCCTTGGGGGTGGCGTTGTCACAAAGGTTTGGATAGAAACCTAAGCTTCACCCATCGGCATTCTTTTCCAAAAAGTTGTCCCCTGCTGAACAAAACTATGACATAAGCAACCATATTGCTTGAGGACCTTTCACCCTGGATGGGGAGATTGAACAAAAACAAACAGGTTCAGCTTCTTCTCCTACATACAATACACCTGTATGTAGTGTTGCCTGCTCATGAGAGCCACCAAAGTTCACAGCTTGAATTTCTTTGCTGTACTTGCATGAATAGTTTTCAGAGAAGTCTATGTGCAGTATAGCTTCAGATGTCAAGAGACTCTGCTCGAGTTCTAAGCAAAAAGAGAACTGCTTATGCAGATTTTTTAGAGTGTCTTGTAGGAACCATTTCTGCTTCTTGCATTTCTTTTTTGTCACAGTTTGCTTTTTATCTGTTGTTACTCTGCTCATGTCGTCTCTCTCAAAAAAAGCTATGACTGTTTTTAACCTCTTCAAATGTACTATGTAATTTTGCTTTTTTTGAACCGATATGGAAATTCACCTGAGCATTAGATGCCTAGCTTCCTCTGTCTGTGTGCTTGCAGCTTGCACTTTTTAATTATTTTTCTGGTTTCGAATTAACTGCTTCTCCCTTTCCTTTCTAGTTCTGAAATCAATGCATTGTGATAAAAGAGCTCTCTTTACAAGAGGAGCTTTTCATGGTTACCTACGTGTCTGTCCTTTGTCCTCGGAGAACCTGTTTTATGTAGCAAGCGGCTGAAACTTTTCCTTCTCTCTTACTTCTTTTCTGAGAGCCTTTTCTAGTTCTTTGATTTATGAGTGTAGCAACTTCCTTTGTTTTTTTTTTTAATCGTTTCCTTGCAACATATACAGTACATTAATTGTTTTAGAACAATCTCTTGGGATCTGAATTTCGATTTAGGCACTACTGGTAAGTGTCAAGCATATGCATCCAATAGGAGTTTTTTTTTCTTTCTCTTGTTAGCTGGTGGAAGTAAGGTCACTGAAACAGGTGAGGAGATGAAATAATTTAGCTGTTGGATTAGTGGTCTACAACAGTATTTCCCAGTTCTGTAATCCTTGGACAACTGCTGCTCTGCTCATTCAGCTTAAGCAGGGATTATTAGACACATACACTGGAGCATTAGTAGTAGTGCTTAGAATGACAGCTCTTAGGACCATGTTCTACATGACAGTTTTTATAAGTGGGATCTTAAGATATAGCACATGTTGAGATTTTCACTGATGACCAGAATAAAAAACTGAGAATGAAATAACCTAATGCTTTCTTAAAGGCACAGACTGCAATTTCATTGTTGCACTATGTACATTTGTTTAAGAGATTTCCTCAGAGTACTACTCAGATTCTGACCTTGAATGCCCTGGGTGAACTTGCAATAAATGGGTTCTCTTTGTTGCAGCTGAAGTACTTGTGGCTGCTGTAGCTGCCTTCATACAACACTTCTGCTGGGCAGCTCTCTATCTTCTGCATTTCAGTCTCTGCTCTCTCTAACTCAGTTCAAGAATGCTCTTCTTTTTCATATTTCAACCTATCCTTCCCCCATTTCTTTCTCTCTTTCTCCAAATACTGCTGCCTCCTCACAGGGTCAGCATGGCTTCCACAACTCCGGGTGGGGGTGAAGAATGTCGCCCCCTGCCTGTGAGAGGAGGTCCCTCCTGACGGGAATCTCCCATGGAGAGCCGTCGAGAAGGGAAATCAGGTCCGAGAACCACGCTTGGCCCGGCCAGAACGGGGCTACTAGCAACAGGCGGACCCCGTCCCGGCGCACTCTCTCCAGAACTCCCGGGAGCAGAGCGACCGGGGGAAAGGCGTACAGACGCAGCCTCGGCCACGCCTGTGCCATAGCATCCAGTCCCAGGGGAGCTGGATGAGTCAGAGAGAACCAAAGGGGGCAGTGCGACGTCTCCTGCGTCGC
>CM040473.1:8754650-8776643 GCA_022758105.1 Pangasianodon gigas
CCCCGCCCGGCAGCCCCACGAGAGCGACGAGGGAGAAACCGCTGAAAGGCCGCAGCCTGAGCGCGAGCCTGTTGGTACCTGTCGACGACAGAGTCTACCGCGTCGCCGAACAGGCCAGAAGGAGCCACTGGGGCGTCCATAAGAACGACCCTGTCCTTCTCCTTCATGTCGGACAGGGTCAGCCAAAGGTGCCTCTCCGGGGAAAGGTCAGCGGCCCGCCTGAGCTCCTCCAGTTGCTCAGACGGCATCTCCCCCTCATCCAGCTCTTTGAGCAGGTCGGCCTGGTACGCCTGTAAGAAGCCCATAGTGTGCAGACACGCACCGGCCTGACCCGCTGCCGCGTACGCTTTGCCCACGAGCGCCGGGGTGGTACGCAACGGCTTAGTGGGCAGCACCGGAGCCTTCAGGGACGATGCCGCATCAGGGGACAGATAGCATGCTAGCGTCTGTTCAACCCTGGGCATCGTCCTATAGCCAGCCACGTCAAGCCCCGCCACGTTAGCATAATGAGAGGAGGCGGGAGTAAATAGACGGGCGGAAAAGGGCCTGTTCCACAACCTCGACACCTCGGTGTGGAGGTCAGGAAAGAACGGCAGGCTCCGGGGTGGAGGTGGCGGTCTGCTGCGCAAAAAGCGCTCATCGAGCTTTGACCTCGCCGGCGAAACCCGAGTCTCAGCGGGCCAGTCGATACTCAACTTAGCGACGGCCCGCGAAACCACCTCCAGCAGCTCCATTCCCTCCGCCAGATCTAGCTGCGAGCCCCACGAATGCAGACGCCGCTCTGCCTCGGTAGAAGCGGGGCCGGCACCGCGAGGCTCGCGAGTGAAGGCTCCCTCCTCGAAGAGAGCCTTCCGAGAGCGGAGCACGCGCAGCGACAAACGCTCGCAATGCGAGCAGCCGGCTCCCTCGAGAGCCGACTCTGCGTGCTCCGCTCCCAAACAGACAACGCAAAGGCTGTGTGTGTCACCGCCCGTGATATAACGCGGGCAGAGAGGGGGACACAGCCTAAAACGCTGTCCGCTAATCTCGCCCTTCCGGTGTTTCGTTTTGTCTTTGGCCTTAGACATGCCGCCGACAACACAAAATAGACAAACAATATGACAGACAATATGACATAGAGCGCTTGCTGAATGACAGAAAGCTAGCGCGGCGCATGCCGCTCGGGCTTTTATGCTTCCGGGTCGTTCCGTCACCCTGCCCGTGACGTCTCGCCATTAATTAGACTGATTAGACATGTAATTCAGAGCGCGGTCACGCTGAAGGCGTTCCCATAGCGTTTCGACGCAGCTCGAGTTCCTGAAGGGGAACTTGCAATAGTGTCAACCCTGTTACAAAAGAGCACTAACAGAATTGACAATTACCATGCTAAATCTGCAATAGCTAGCAATGTGGTGAAGACTAAGCTCAGGGACATGCGATTTTACTGCGCTTGCAACTTTTGAAAAGATTTTACATATTTAAAAAAGAAAAGAAATTATCAAATATTGAGTGTTTTTATTGACTTGGTGTCAAAGAACTGAAGAATATGAAACTGATTGTGCAGCCAGCTTTAGGTACTTGTAAACTATGTATGTTTTATTCATTAAAATGTCAAAGGGACAGAGATTGTCTGCAAATACTGAAATGACCCATTTACTTGTGCAAAACTTTGTAAATCTTTTCTGCCAGTCAGTATTATTTTCTAGTGCCTATTTGAGAAGATGGTTAGACTGAATCATAAGCACAATGCGGATGAAAGAATGCATACAAACTGTGGACTCCACTAAAGCTTTTTCACTTTCCAAAAACAAAGCATGCTCAAAAATACTTTAACTTCGGTAGAGAAAAATCAACTTTTCATTATATAACACAACCAATTAGTTCACTAATTAATCAGTTAATTAATCAATTAATTTAGTGTGTTGCTTCCACAACACCAATTGTTCTCTGACTGTATAGGCAGCCAATAATAATACATAAACTGACTGTCAGTTAAGAGTTCCAGAATATCAAGGGCCAGTCTCACACACACAAAAACATGTGACAGGCCTTTCACCCCGAAATTAATCCTCTGTCTATTTACTCATATGCATAAATACAACTATGCCTACTAATTGCCATAAAACCCAAAAATACCCCTAACCTCTTATTGCCCCAAAGCTCAAATATAATTGCTCTATGACTGCTAACTTTCCCAAACCCAGAAATCCCCCATGACTGCTAAATACACGCAAACCCCAAAATGAATATACCCCTAAATGCTTAATGTACCAAGCCCAAAAAATGAATACTCACATGAACTCTAATTGCCCCACACATGAATATAAATACCACCCTGACTGCTGCTAATTGAAATAAGAAATAAATATCACCCTGCCAATTAATTTCCCCAAACCCAACTTTAAATACCACCTGACTGCTTTTTGCCCAAAACTTAATAATAAATATCCCTCTGACGTTTAATTGCCCCAAAGCCCAAAGTCAAATGCCCCCATAACTGCTAATTACCCCAACCTCCAAAGATAATTATCCCAATGACTTCTAAATGCCCCTACACCCATAAATACTTTACTATACTGCTAAATTTAGCATTCCACTGAATGATAAATCACCCAAACCAAAAAATAAATGCCCCAACTTCATAACCTCTAACTTCCCCAAATGGAAACATAAATACCACCATGACTTCTAATTGCTGCAAATTCCAAAAATAAATCTCTGTGTGACCTGCAAATTGCCCCAACACCAAAAACGTAAATACTCCTGTGACCTATAATTGCCTGAAACCCAAATATAAATACCCTCCTTACTGCTAATTGCCCCAAATAAAATAATTAAATTAAATAAATACACATGTAAATTGTAATTTCCCCCAACACGAATATAATTGTCGGCGTGACCTCTAATTGCCCCAAACCAAAATAGAAACATTTTGTGGTAATTCACAATCCTGTTGAATAATATAGATACATTCCACAATACAGAATTGTAATTCACAATTCTGTGAATTACCCCAGCACCAAAAAATAAATACACCAGTGACCTCTAATTGCAAAAATAATATTCCCATTACCATTGATTGCCCTAAAGCCCAAGGATAATGCCCCATAACTGCTAATTGCCCAAACCTCCAAAGATAATTTCCCCAATGACTGCTAAATTCCCCTACACCCATAAATACTATACTAGACTGCTATATACATCCAAAACCCAAAATAAATATAATAAAAATAAATTCCACTGAATGCTAAATCACCCAAACCAAAAAATAAATGCCCCAACCCCATAACTTCTAGTTCCTCCAAATATAAACACCACCCTGACTGCTAATTGCTGCAAATTCCAAAAATAAATTTCTGTGTGACCTCTGCCTGCAAATTGCCAAAAACACCAAAAAGTACATACCCCTGTGACCTTTAGTTGCCTGAAACCCAAAAATAAATACAATCCTTTCTGATAATTGCCCCCAAACCTGAATATAATTGTCCATATAACCTTCAATTGGCCCAAACAAAAATATAAATATCCCCCTGCCTGTGAATTGCCCCAACACCTAAAAATCAATACACCAGTGACCTCTAATTTCCCTAAACCCAAATATAAATAACCTCCTGACTGCTAATTGCCCCAAAAGACTAAAAAAAGCCACCAAACCTGAATATAAGTACACAAACCAAAAAACAAAAAACAAATATTAAAAATATAAGTGAAGAGTTATGACATGTGTGTGTGTGTAGGAATGTATCTACATTATTCATCACTCTTGGTGAAATGCAATATTTTAGCAAATCAAATGATCAAATATCTCACTACAATACCATACAGCTTATCACATTTATTAAATGTAAACTTTTTTTCAGTGAACAGAGCATCATGCATGAAAATCTCTTTCGAAGCCCGTAGACACCCCACTGATAGAACTCCAGTGAAGCAAGGCTTCTATAGACTTCTATGGCAGATTCAAGTACACTGTGTTTTAATAAGAGCAAAGATTAACACTCATTGGACAGTAGTATTTTATTCGTTTTGGGTCCTATCTGAACACACAGCATCTCTGGGGCTGAATGGGAGTGTGGCCAGGAGTGTGTTTGCATAGAAAAAAATATCTCATTGTTTATTGGGCAGCGGGATCTTTGCTTCTCCCTCCCGGACACACAGCATCGCCATATGATGTTTGGGAGACCTCTCAAATGGGTGGTAACCAACTGTCAATCATTTAAACGGTAATGAACATGACTGACGTCACAAACTTAAGCATATTGGCGCCAGTCAGACTCATGCTAGGAAGCTTCAGTAATGGTCAGTGGCCTAATAAATAACAGTCAATAACAGTTTTACAATAACTAGTATAACTTGTTATTTTATCTTTGTAATTGGTAAATAATGTAAGAAAAAATGTAAATATAATGTGTCCATTTTGGACATTTTTCATTTTTTTTATAGGTCTAACTAGCAAGCTGACGCTACCTCCTTCAGTGAAATTTAGCTGGCTAGTTAGCAGCTTAGCTGCTTTTTAGCGTGACATGGCAGACACTACTACTTTTGTCGGCCTGATTTACCCAATAGCCAATTCGCCTATTATCTTGTTTTATAAGATGATAGGAATGCAGAGAACCCAGAGGAACCCCACCCCCCATATACACACACACACACTCACAGAGAGAGGAAGAACATGCAAAACCCTATGCAGCTACTGTGCTACACCACAATACTGCTCCTTTTGAAGTGACGCTCTTCATAAAATAAATTTAAATATATTATTTAAATGTCCCTATAATTATTTAAAAATAAAAAATCTAAAAACTGCTTAAGTGATAAGTATTCACTCCCTTTTCTTTAATTAGTATTTCACTTTCTTGAGCGCTCACACTAAATATGTTAAACAATGTACGCCTGTGTTAATTTCAAATCCATCTGTGTCCAATTGTATGGTTGCACAATAAATATCACTGACTTAGGGAGGTCTCACAGCTAAAACCGAGATTAGTGCTGCTGTCAATAGGACCAAGGAACTGCCCATGAATCTTCGAGATGAAGTTGTTAGGAGGAAAAAGAAGGTTATAAAAAGATCAGGAAAATGTTGAACCTTCCTAGGAGCACTAAAATCTATTACAACAAAGTGGAAAAAATATGGCACAACCTAGACACTACCAAGATCAGGTTGTCCTTCCAAACTGAGCGCACTGGCATTTGTGCTGAGGAATAGCAGAAAATGCCAAAATCAAAATGTCAGGCTCACAGAGAAATATCCGAGACAATTTAAAGATGTAATTGCTGCAAAAGGGCAATACACTAAGTATTGAATCTGAGGGGTGAATACTCATCAATTAAGCAGTGTTTACATTTTTATTTTTAAATAATTCTGAGGACATCTAAATCATTTTTAAAAATTTAATTTCTGTAGAGAGTTTGTTTTGATGTTGCAACACAGCTAAAAGAGAAATAAACACTAGGGGTGAATACTTTCTGGAGTCACTGTGTGAGTATGTGTATATTTATATATATTTATATGGAGTTGTTGCATGGTTGTTGGTTTCAGAAACTGTTGCTCTCCCAGGATTTTAGAATTTACAAAGAATGGTGAATAAAATGAAAACATCCAGTGAGTGGCAGATCTGTGGGCCTTGAGGAGGATGGGCTAGATCACAGCAGATCACACTGAGTTCCACTCCTCTCAGCCAAGAACAAGAATCTGAGGCTACTGTGGGCACAGGCTCACCAAATATGGACAGTTGAAGATTGGAGAAAGACCAGGAAATGTGCCTCATGCAGGTAAAGACCACAACTGCTGCTGTTGAAGTGGCAAATGAGTATATTGGGGTATTGTAATGGCACTATCTGTACCGATTGTGCTCCAAAAATTTATATGTATCTATATTTGGATTTAAACTTCAATTGGACATGGCCTATGCAGGAATGGAGTTTTCTTTTTCTTTCTTTCCTTTTTTAAATTAAATATGAATCCTAACACTATGCCCAAGGAAACACTTGAAAACATGGGGGGAAAACAGAGCTAGCACTGTCAGTATGTTCTGTGAATTCTGACTTTGACCTTTCCTCAACTTCAGCTACATAATTGGTTCATAAGGGTAATGTGGCCCGTTACCTAAAATGAGACCAACAGCCCTTATCTATTGGTTGTGACAAAACATCAAAATGTTTTTCAAAACTGGTTTGGTAATATATAAAAATTCAAATGAGACCAGATTCGGAGTCTTTAAATTGAACACATTTACTTTAAATTTAACATGTTTAACATAATGTAAAATTTCAGAAGTACCCAGCTGGTGAACACAGCACACCTTGCGCAAGCTTTGCACTTTTATTTTTACTATGTCCTTGTGCATGTCACACAGGCCAGAGCTTGAAAGTAGTGTGCAACTGTATTTGTGCAAATGCATACTGTGCAATGTGCGAGGGCATCAGGGTAAAGTAGTGCAAAAGAAATAGTACAATATTAGCAGCATGATATAGTACCATAGCCAGAATAGTATGGTAGATAGACCTGCATTGTCATGGTGTATTCATGTACCTATTCAGAGAGCATGAATATGTGTGTGAGTATGTATGTGTGTATGTATGTGGGAACAGGGGCTGGATTCACGAAACATTCTTAAGAATAAAATTCTTCTTAACTGCCATTTTCTTCTTATTTTCTACCCTAAAAAAAGTTTAGAATATTTTGTATTCCCAAAAATTCTTCTTAAGAATGTTCTTAGTTTTTTCTTAAGACTGTTCCTAAGACAAAACTTAAGAAAAATTAAAATTCTTGAAAAGAATGTTCTTAAAATCATTGTAAATAACTAAATAATAAATAAACTAAATGTAAATAATAGTTAGGATAACTGCCAACTTGTCTTAGATCCCCAAAGGGTAAGATTTTTAATGAATTTATTGGGGTGTTTCAAATATTAAACTTGCAACATATAATAAATTCTGTACAAATACTACAGTATTTTACTTATATAAACAAGCATATTTGGCTTATTGGATGTTTGTGTTCCAGATGGAAATACTATGGATTGTCAACAGGGAGAGAGAGCCAGAAAGGCCTCTTAGAGACCGAGCAGGTCCTCTCACCCTTTCTGACCATGTTCTGCTTAGGTAATATAGGCCTCCCAGAAACTCAATAATGTATCTGATGCATATTTTGAGAGATAATTTGCAGCGAAAAACAAGATCCCTGTGATACTGCAAATAATGGTTGCTTTACTTTTCTTTGCTTCTGGATCATTTCAAGCAGTATTAAATAATACTGTGGGGATTAGTCAATCTAGTGTAAGCCATATTGTCTTTAACATGCCAAGGGCCCTCTGTAGAATGGTTAAAAACTTCATCAAGTTCCCATCTACAGCTGCAGAACAAATCCTCATAAAACAGACTTTCTTTGAGATTGTAGCATTTCCAAATGTTCTGGGTGCAGTGGATGGAATGCATATTGAAATTAAGGTAAGTGACTAATATACAAGTACATGAATTAGTCTCATAGATTAACAACAATTTTTTTAACTTCCTTTTGACAGTTATCTTTGTAGGCTCCATCTTACAGTGAAGAAATGTATGTCAACAGGAAGAATTTTCATTCAGTTAACACCCAGATAATTCAATTCAATTCAATTCAAATTTATTTGTATAGTGCTTTTAACAATGGACATTGTCACAAAGCAGCTTTACAGAAATAAATGGATTCAAAAAAGATATTGTAAATATGTGAATTTATCCCTAATGAGCAAGCCAGAGGCGACGGTGGCAAGGAAAAACTCCCTGAGACAATATGAGGAAGAAACCTTGAGAGGAACCAGGCTCAAAGAGGAACCCATCCTCATCTGGGTGCAATGGATAGTGCAATTATAAATAAATCCCTTCTATTATTGTGTACTATATGGACAAATAGTGCAATTGTGCAACCGGTAAATTCATCACAGATTTCACAAGAAGTCTGGTTGGTTAAAATCTATCCACTGTCCATTGATGGAGTCCTGAGTACGAAGCTGCTCGTGGCAACTGCAGCCCCAAAGCCACTACAGCAATCGCAGTCCCAAGCCATTACAGTACAGCTCCCCATATGTGATCCCCAAGCCATCTCCACAGCCCCCAGGTGGCACCATCCCCAGCAATCCAAATGGTTCTTCAGGCCATCCATATGGGGCCCCCCAGCAGCAGCGAGCGAACTCAACCGATGAGAACTCCAACCAGAAGTAGGGCATCAGGATGGGTCAGGCAGGTCCAGAGAGCAGAAGGGGCATCAGGATCACTGGCATCTCAGAAGTAGTGTAGCTCGACAGACAGTGAGAGAGAGAGAGATGGAGAGAGAGGGAGAGAGAGTGAGACATTGTGAGGTAAGCTTTTGTCCTCTAATGGTTAATGACAATGTACTTTGCGTGCAGAGTGCAAGCAGGGACTCCAGCAAAACTAGCTATGACAGCATAACTAAAAGGGAGAGCCAGAAGCGACAGCATCCAAACATCCCAGTTCACCACAACACTCTATGCCTGTGAACCCTCCAGACCTGCCCCTGTACCTAAGAAAAAACTATTCACAAAAGGCTTGACTAAACAAATATGTTTTCAGCCTAGACTTAAACACTGAGACTGTGTCTGAGCCCCGAAGACTAAGTGGAGGGCTGTTCCATAACTGTGGGGCTTTGTAAGAGAAAGCTCTACCCCCAGCTGTAGCCCGCACTATTCGAGGTACCTGCGTACCTCGCATAATGTGTAATGCTTCATTGAAAATAACAAACCTTGTAGCAAAATGGCCTGGGAGTTCTCATGATCCTTTTATACTCACCAGCTTAGCACTTTGTCAACAATTCAGGGAAGGCAAAATCCCTGATGGGTGGCTATAAGGTAAAAAACATTTTTGGGATATCAACCTCAAATTTGAAACACAAATTGATTACACTTATCTTTGAATTTCCAGCATTTTGTGTTTCACTTTTTAAATGCTCTCACATGGAAAATAAACTCCCAAGTGTCTTCTTTCAAAAGAGAACACAATTAACAATAATAAAAAAAAGCTTCATGAATTACAACCATTTTAGTTTGGGTATGCCATTGTTATGTCTGTGCTCAGTTAACAGAAAATATCTATGTGTTTGACAGGGGACAGGACTATCCCTTAAGACCCTGGCTGATGACTCCAATTCTTCATCCAGCATCAGAAGCACATGAGAGATACAACAGGGCACAAACGAAAACGAGGGGAGTTGTGGAGAGATGCAATGGAGTTTTGAAATCTAGATTCTGATGTATTGATCACTCTGGGGGAGTGCTCTTGTACACAGCTGAGACGGCATGTCAAATTATTGCTGCGGGGTGTGTGCTGCATAACATATGCCAGATGCATCGTGCCACTCCCTAACATTCCAGGTGCACCTGATGAATCTGATGAGCGCCTCAGAGATGTAGCAAACCTTCCTGGCAACTTTGGAGCACAAGCACACAATAATCTAATTATTCAGCTGAGAAAAACTGTTACTGAATTTACTGTTATTGCATTTGTTCATGAATACATATTTATTGAAACGTTTCAATTTTCCCATAAATATAAATATTTATTGCAAGTAAATTATTACAATACAATTAGTTCTTGAATTATTATAGTTGTGATATTTTATATTGAATTATTACAATTCTCTCATAAATGTTTTATTGAATTCTTACAATTCTGTCATAAAATAAATATTTCTTAAATTACTATAGTTCACATTTCTTTAATTCTAGTTTTTGTCTCTCTCTGGCCAGCTGTCTCTCTCCCCACCTGAAGCAACTCCTCCTGAACTTTACGGAGTGCAGTCACTTCTTTCAACAACTGATTCTGGATGTCATCTCCTCTGTGCTGAACCTCTTTGGCTTTGGAGTACAGGGTTGCCATCAAACATGACCTGTGACAAACTGAACTCAGGCTCCAGGGGGGCCTTGAAGAAAACAAATGCAGCTTTCATGACAACCAGTCTACAAGGTTAAATAATAATTATAAAACTCATGATGCACAGAGATGGCCTCTTCAACTTCTGTCTCCTCAGTAGGGTCCAGTGTGTAAGGTGAGACACTCGGCAGGAGCTCCAAAGTTACGTTCTCTGCGTTATGCCTAGTAAATCACAGGCATGTGCACAGATAGACCCCAGGTGGTACCTGCCCTTTTGGCCTCTGACTAGATAAGTGCCCTTTTTGCAAGACTTTTTTTTTTTTACTTCTTTTAATTTTATATTTTAGTTTTTATTTAAATTTGACCTATGGCATCAATTCTTAGTTAAGCATGTGCCCGACAACTGCATTTAAGTTCTAATTTTGCGAGACCGCACGAGCCCCTGCCCCTCCTACTTCGACTTCCCTCGTCACAGCTACCACAGTTAATGCACGCAAATAGAGTGCCCTGTGGAGCAGCAGCCACATCTCCCTGACCTTTCTTCACTGGTGACAGCCAGGTAATGATAGTGCAGTAATGATAGCTTTGGCATTGTGTGTCACTGCTGTGAAATTAAACCACTAATAAAACATAATAATACAGCCAGCCTAATTCATAACCCTCCATTAAGCTGAGCAACAAGCAAGCTAGTCTGGCGTTTTGGCATAAAATAGTGTCATGCAGGGTAGGAAATGCCACCAAAATTAATAAAAAATGCCCCCAAAATTCAAGATATGAATTGCCACTGTATGAATTCTTGTTTTTTTATATTTATAACATAATACAGTTAAGCAATACCACACGAGCAAGAGTGCTGTTTTCATGAATATCAGCATGATTGCAAATGTGATATTCATTTTATACAACAGTTCAGTAAACCATAAGTTAATATTACGTGACAGTTTTAGACACAATATTGTCAATTTTGACTGTTTTTGCTCTATTTTGCCAATGAAAATAGTTGCAAACAAAGCAGAACAGTTGCGTCTATATTTGAGAAAAATTACACCTTATATTATAAATCCTGATCTACTTTTCTTTTGCAGTTAACTCCAACATGCTACTTCGCCGGCTTTCACCTTGATATCTCTGTGCTTATAGTGTAGCTCTCTGGCGAGTAGCTTTCAAACAGAAATGGGGAAAATGTATCATCCCAATTGGCTAATCATGTTTCTCATCACAACTGGTATTCAGTAAAATGTGATTAAAAAAAGGAATGTATTTATTTAAAAAAATTATTATAATCAGTATAATAAATGTTATTACCTAATAGGGCATGCACTTTAGTTTCTGTTAGCCTTATATAAACATAATTCAGAGCCGAACAATTAACAAATAAATGTATTAAAATTTAAAATGTAACGTTTTGTGTCAATATTGTCTCGTGAAGCCTGTATTGGGACATATCTCATCATGGCTTTAGTGTATCATCTCTGTCCATACCACAGGACAGTTTGGATAATATAGCTACATCAAGCTGTTCATGTGACATACTCAAGAACTAAACACAAACATCTAGCAGCTCCTAGGGAAATCTTGTGTGGAATGTTTCTCCACCATTCAGTTTGCAGGAGGAGGTGCAAAATTTTCCTGCAGCTGTGCATTATCACCGTGGCCAGGAGGAACAATCAGGTCAACCATATTTTCATGCACTGCAAACACTGAGATTATATTATTGTTACTTACAGAAAAATTAAATTGCCTGATTTAGCCTTCCTAAGCTTTTTGTCAGGACTTTGTCAATTGTAATATTACCATTGTGAAATCCCCATTAAGTGATTCCATGGTTAACAATAATATGCTTTATTTTTCTTATTTAAAAAGTGAAATAAATATTCATAAATTATTTAAATTCATTATATTTACATTATAACCCAGACCAAGAATCTGCAATAACTGATGGTATCTCAGCTGGAATTATCTTAACCTGATTTATAAGCAAATGTCCCACCTACATCTACAGTTGTAACCTAGAGAATTAGAGGCAAAAATTTAGAGAAAAAACATTGGTGACACTTTATCAAAGAATTATAAGAAGATTTCGCTGAATGACAATGAGGTGTCAATATCACCATTCATTTTTCCAAGATAACAAATTCTCTTCAGTCAACTGATCATGGGCTATGTTTACATGCACAGCAATATTCCGATATTAATCTGAATTTGGCAATATTCTAATTAGTATTGAGTCATGTAAATGCCGCAACCCGATTCAGATTAAGACAATATTCTGAGTCCCCAAATTCCAATTCCCACCCACAACGAATTGTTGGTGTTAACAGATGCTTAGCTGTAGGCTAGGTATTTAAGAATGGCAACTCAGGCATACTTACAACAACCATGTATACAGGAATATTCCAATGCCTGTACGCATATAAACATCGTATTGGGAATATGGCTGCAACCCGAATACAGACCTTAAATGGAATTTGATGTGCATGTAAATGTAGCCAATGTCCACTGACTCTGCTCATATATCGGCAGAGAAAGTAATCAGTAATTAATCATTGATAATCCCTTCTTTGTTGGCTAAATGTGTTTGGCTAAAGATGTTTTGGATTTGGTCATTCAAACACTTCTGGTTTGTTATAATGTGGTGGCATGTGTGCATCATGGACAATTTCACAGATGGTATTTGTTTACAAATCAAATTAGGCATATTCAATTTTTTTTTAATGTATATCTGTTTCATTATAACACATAGTTATCCAACACCTTGAACAATATGAAGTTTTTGCAAAATTATTAAAAATAAAGAACTGAAATCTCTCATTTAGATAAGTATTCAGACCATTGTCTTAACCCACTCATAACTGAGCTCAGGCACATCCTGTTTGCTTTGATTATCTTGAGATGTCTCTAGAACTTGACTGGAGTACGCCTGTGGCAAATTCAACTGAATGGGCATGATTGAGAAAGGCACACACCTGTGCGCACTTAAGGGACTCCAGCTGAAAAAGGAGGACCCCTAATGTCTGTAGAGGTAGAGTAATAAACCTATGTGAAGAAGTAAGAAAGACCTTACCTATTATGGCAAATAACAAAGCTCCTGCTGAAGATGGATATATAGTTGATTACTATAAGCAATTCTGGTCATTCTTTTCACAGTTTTTTTTTAAGGCAACAAGATTTATTTGCAACAAGATCAATACTATGTCATATGCCCATGTCTTTGGTGGGGTATCATTTTTTGATGGATTTTATCAGTTCAGAGATGTACTCTATATGCAAAGCTGCAAAGATTTGCTTGTCTGTATGAGTCAGCAGGATGCCACAATGAATTTTTTCCATTCCTTTTTGAAGTTCTTGTAGTTTGTGTGTGAGTGTGGTCAAGTTGTGGTAAAATGTATAGAAGTTGTATAGAAGTTAAATTCTTAAACAGTTTTGGAGGCATCTTGGGCAGCCAAAACTGTTCAGTGCACACCGCAGTGAACATTCACTATGTATGTTGCCCTATCATCACATTTGCACCCTCACTCGAGTCCAAAAATTCTGTTTACATCTACATTACGGCTTGCGAGCACCTCTTTCGGTTTTGACAGCAATGCGTTTGGCAGTGCCAGACGATATCACTTAATTCCTAATGAAATCAGTCTCGGACCTTCTAAACCATCATTTACACAATCTTTCCAACAGTGATATTTGTCCATACTTATCTCCACTTATCTACTTTTGGCAATGTGGTTATGAAGCAAGTTGATGATGGTTTTGCCTATTGCACCCATCTGACTGACCCTGTCTTGGTACAGACATGGACAAATATGTTGGTACCCTTCCATGAAAAAGAAGGACCCACAACTATCTCCGAAATAATTTGAAACTGACAAACGTTCATGGCATCAATCACTGTTAATTCCATGTTTAACACAAATCAGACATTACTTTTGATTTTTGATTAAACTGAATATTTTACATAATGAACCAAATGAAAATGACATGGACAAAAAAGATGGTACCCTTAACTTAATATTTTGTTGCAACGCCTTTAGCACCAATCACTGCCAACAAGCGATCGCGGTAGTTTACAAGGAAACTTCTGCATCGGGTAACAGGTATTTTGGCCCACTCTTCCTGAGCAAACTGCTCTAACTGTCTGAGGTTTGAAGGGTGCCTTCTTCACATTGCATTTTTCAGATCTTTCCACAGATGTTCAGTAGGATTAAGATCAGGGCTCATAGAGGGCCATTTAAGAATAGTCCAATGTTTTTTTTCCCCAGCCATTCTTGAGTGCTTTTAGCTGTGTGTTTTGGGTCATTATCCTGTTGGAAGACCCATGACCTGCGACTGAGGGAGAGCTTTCTGACACTGGGCAGTATGTTTCTCTCCAGGATGCCTTGATAGTCTTGAGCCTTCATTGTGCCCTGCACAGACTCAAGGCCCCCTGTGAGAGACACAGCAAAGCAGCCCCAAAACATGACCGAGCCCCCTCCATGTTTCACAGTAGGTATGGTGTTGTTTTCTTTGAAAGCTTCATTTTTCTGTCTGTGAACATACAGCTGGTGTGACTTGCCAAAAAGCTCTAGTTTTATTTCGTCAGTCCAAAGGACATTCTCCCAGAAACTTTGTGGCTTGGCATGAATTTTAGCAAATTCCAGTCTGGATTTTTTATGTTTTTCTTTTGTGACGGACGTGCACGTAAAACATCAAACACTCCTCGCACGATTGACAGCGTGGAGCTGAAAAGTCAGCGCCCTTTCAGCACCGCGTTTGTTTTGGACAGCCGGAGTGCACGTGGCTGTGGGGTGGCGCGACCTATCACAGCACGGCTGGCAGCCAATGAGTGGCGCGGCTCCTCTTCACCCTCCCGGAGATGACGAGGAGCTATAAAAGGAGTTCGCGGCCACTGTACAGAAAAAAAAGGTAAGTAAATCTTTAAACTTGACTAACGGCTGTTGTTTAAAATGCGACAGATAGTGCGCTCAGATAGTGACGTACCTTGACCTTGGAGTTCAGCTTGAATGGCTTTGGATGTTTTCCTTGGCTCTTTGTCTACCATCCGCACAATCCTTCTGATCAACCTGGGGCTGCAGTTCTTCTTGCGGCCACGTCCTGGGAGGTTGGCTACAATGGAGGGTCCCATGGACCTTATACCTTATACTTTTTAATAATATTTGCAATTGTAGTCACAGGAACATCAAACTGCTTGGAGATGGTCTTATAGCCTTTACCTTTAAGATGGCTATCTACAATTTTCTTTCCGAGCTCCTCAGACAACTCTCTCCTTTGCTTTCTCTGGTCCATGTTCAGTGTGGTGCACACAATGATACCAACCTACACAGTGGCACTTTTTCTCTCTTTAAATAGGCTGATTTCTAATCTTTTTAGGGGTACCAAGAAATCTGTCCAGGCTGTTTTAGATTATCTTGGTAAAATAAACAAGTAATTTCTCTTCACAATTTTATTGGTTTAATCTATTACATACTATGGGCAGGCAGGTATATATGAGACTATTGCTTTTGATTTAATCACTTTTCAGGAGCGATGAATCATTGTTTCAAAGGACCATAAGGATACCAACAAATTTGTCCACGTCTGTATGTGTAAAAGTATGCATCGTTCAAGTTTGGGCATCCTGTATATTGAGGTTAATGAGATCTGGGTAAAGGTGACTTTATATATAGTCCCCTCCAGAATATTGGAATGGCAAGGCAAATTCTTTTGTTTTTGCTATACACTGAAAACATTTGGGTTTGAGATAAAAAGATGAATATGAGACAATAGAGAACTTTTCTGATATTTACATCTAAATGTGTTAAACAATTTAGAACATGGCACCTTTTGTTTGAACCCACCCATTTTTCAAGTGATCAAAAATATTGAAACATGTGACTGACAGGTCTTGTTGCTCAGGTGTGTCCTGTTAGATTGATTGTTTAAACAATTAATAGCTCTGAATGTCTACTCTTGGTTTGAGCCCTGGGTTTTGCCTGTGAAGACAGCATTTGTTGTTAGAAAGGATAAACCAACATGAAGACCAAAGAGCTGTCTATGGGAGAAAAGCAGGCCATTTTGAAGCTGAGAAAAGAGGGGAAATCAATCAGAGCCATTGCATAATCATTGGGCATAGCCAACACAACAATTTGGAGTGTCCTGAAAAATAAAGAAACCACTTGTGTACTAACAAGCAGACATTGGACAGGTCAGCCAAGGAAAACAATAGCAGTTGATGACAGAAACATTGTGAGAGCTGTAAAGAAAAATCCAAAAACAACAGTCAGTGACATAGCCAACAACCTCCACAGGGCAGGGGTGAAGGTATCACAATCCATTGTTCAAAGAAGATTTTGAGAGCAGAAATAAAATACACTGGAGAATAGAGGCCATACCACAAGATGCATACCAAAGAAGATGCGGTACAAGGCTGGAAAAGCATCACAAAAAGAATGCAACAGGTTGGTAAAGTCAACCAAATATTAAATGTTATTTACTTTAGTATACTTTTGCTCACCTAAAAATTGGGTGGTCTACCACCAAAGATACCATGTTCTAAGTTGTTTAACACATGTAGTTAATACTACAATACTTCATACAACATGTACTTTAACATGCGTTTGTCATGTTTACAGGCAAGAAGAAGAAATGTATGACTGCTGTATTAATTGCAAATTTATGAAACTTTGTTCCAAGGTCTTGGCACATCAGTAAAAATGTTAATATTATGGTTTAGGCCTCATAGTATATGTTTTACATAACTTTCATAGAGAAAGTAGCATTATAACTTTTTCTCTAATTATTATAGCTGTCCCATTTAAGCCCAGTTTGTTCCTTTCAAGCTCACATTAACGTGTTTAAATGAAACGCTCTTCCTTTTGGAACTGCAGTTTCATTGCATTGTTGCCTAACGGTGATTGATTACACCATTTTTAATTGTATTATTTTGCCTTATTGGAGTGCCAGCATTACAGAAGCAAAGGTTGTATGTGTTACTGGCTAAATATATGATGACTGAATAATCCTACATGTTAACATAACCTAATGTGCACCATTCTTTCAGTT
This sequence comes from Pangasianodon gigas, assembly GCA_022758105.1. NCBI lineage: Eukaryota > Metazoa > Chordata > Actinopteri > Siluriformes > Pangasiidae > Pangasianodon > Pangasianodon gigas. Next base: position 8,771,532 of record CM040473.1, read on the forward strand.
GCAGTGAAAGCGATGACAATGAAACAGAGAAATTATAATAGCTGTCCAAAAATAGAAGAACCATGTTATATTTACATAATAATAATAATAATGATAATAATAATAATAATAATAATAATAATAATAAAAACCTTTCTGCCCTTGCTAGAAAGTATGGACTGGACAGGAAGTAGTTGGGGGTGAGAGTAAAGGCCACTCTTGGAGGATAGGCATTGCATGGAAAGGAGACCTGCTTGAGTTCAGCTATAGAGGGGGAAATTTCAGACTGTCTGCAGGTAGACTGTAAAAAACAAAAGTTGTGATTTGTTATGATTTGCATAAAGGTAACTCAAATTAATAAAAATGGAAAAATCAGAGTCTGTAATGCAGGAGTGTAATGGACAAATAGGCTGATCTTCCTACTTCCTCTTTATTATGCTGTGATGTTCACAAATCTGCAGCATTGCATGAGCCCTTAATGACTCTACAGTGGATATAAAAAGTCTACACACCCCTGTTAAAATGGCAAGTTTTTGTGAAGTACAAGAATGACACTAAGATAAGTCATGTCAGATCTTTTCCCACCTTTAATGTGAAACTGCAAAGTGTACAAATAAATTGAAAAACAAACAGAAACTTTTTTAAGGGAAAAAAGAATCATAAAAAACTTACAATAACCTAGTTGCATAAGTGTGCACACCCCTAAACTAATACTTTGTTGAAGCACCTTTTGATTTTCTTACACCACTCAGTCTTTTTGGGTAAGAGTCTTTCAGCGTGGCACATTTTAAATTGGCAATATTTTCCCACTTTTTCCTGCAAAAACATTCTAGACCTGTCAAATTGTGAGGGCATCTCCTGTGCACAGCCTGCTTCAGGTCACCCCACAGATTTTCAGTTGGATTCAAGTCTGGGCTCTGGCTAGGCCATTCAAAAACATGAATCTTCTTTTGGTTAAGCCATTCCTTTGTTGATTTGGATGTATGCTTTGGGTCATTGTTGTGCTGAAAGGGGAAATTCCTTTTCATCTTCAGCTTACTAGCAGACGCCTGAATGTTCTGCACTAAAATTAACTGGTATTTGTAGCTTTTCATGATTCTCTCCACCTTGATAAAAGCCCCAGTTCTAGCTGAAGAAAAGCAGCCCTAAAGCACGATGCTGCCACCACCACGCGTCACCTTGGGTATGGTGTTCTTTTGGTGATGTGTTTTTTGTGCCAAACATACCTTTTGGAATTATGGGATTATTTTTGGGATTGGCCTCATCAGACCATAACACATTTTGCCACATGGGTTTGGGTGATTTATTTGGGCTTGGATGTCTTTTGTGAGAAAGGGCTTCTGTCTAGCCACCCTACCCCACAGCCCAGATATGTGAAGAATATGAGAGATTGTTCTCACATGCAGAGAGTAATCAGTACTTATCAGATATTCCTGCAGCTCCTTTAATAATGCCATAGGTCTTTTGGCAGCCTCCCTGGTAAGTTTTTGTCTTGTCCTTTTATAAATTTTGGAGGGACCTCCTGTTCTTGTTAATGTCACTATGGTGCCCCATTTTTTCCCACTTGTTGTTGATGGCCTTCATGGTGTTCCATGTTACATCTAATGTTTTGGAAATTCTTTTGTATTCCTCTCCTGATCTATATCTTTCAACAAGTGAGATACCATACAGGCTTTTTAAGCTCTTTGCAGACCATGGCTTCAGCAGTCAGACAAAACAAAGAAGAGTTTGTCAATCCTACAGAAACAGCTGTTTTTTATTTGGGGTTTATCAGAATAATTTCATTGATGATAATTGATGATAATATTTTCATTGATGAAAACTGTATGATAATTACTTCTGAAAATGAGACTGAATGTGGCTGTGTTCAGAATGAACCAATTGTAAAAGGATGTGCACACTTATGGAACCAGGTTACTGTAACTTTTTTATTTTTCCTATTTTTCCCTAAAATGTTAATAATTGTTTTTCACTTAATTTTTACACATTGTAATTTCACACTGAGGGTGGAAAAGGTTCTGACCTGATTAATTTTAGTTTCATTTTTTTACTTCACAAAAACCTACCATTTTAACATGGATGTGTAGACTTTTTATATCCACTGTACATGACCTAATGATGGAAGTCATTTGTCAAATGTCCTGAGGTTTCTTGATAGAGGCCCATACAACAAGAAGATGGAAGATGAGGAAAGAAGGTTCATTCTCTGCAAGTTCTGAATGATTTTGTCTAAGTGAAGGACTGTACAAAAAACAAACATAAATCTGTGAAATCAGCTAACTGAATGAAGTTTAAAATGACACAAAACAAAATCTTTTCCTGGCTGAGTTTGCTACAAGATCAAATATTTTCCTTACTAATGTTTATGTAACAAATCCGGCCTCTGTGGTTCCCCCTAATCGTCACCAGAGGTCACCATCACCCGAGTATTGACTTTCCCCTCTAAACTACATTTCCCATCACCCCGCGCCCAGCACTGATTACGAGCTCACCTGCAGCTTATTACCGGGACTACTTAAGCCTCTGTCTCACACTCACTCTTTGCGAAGTCTTGTTTTGCCCCGGCTGACATTTCTGAGCGTTTCTACCTTCTTTGTTGGATTACTGTGTTTGACCTTGGACTGTTTTCTCTTGTTTCTGGATTGTTTGCTGCCTGCCCCGATCATCTGCCTGTCTGATTACTCTGCCTTTGTCTCGCCTCTGATTACCCTGTTTGCTGTTGCTCGACCACGCCTGTACGACTGTGTCTGCCTTTTATTAAACGCTGCAAATGGATCCTCACTCTGTTGACTCCTCGTTAATTAATTAATTAGTTATGTATTGTATTAGTTAATTAATACATTGGATTAATGGGGTAATACAGGGTGTCCCAAAAGTCTCCATACATAGGGGACTATGTATGCCAGCACCACATCGGTCGTGCCTTCGTCAGTGGATGTTCGTGGACGCCCACTTCTCGGTTGGTCTGGAACACTTCCAGTCTTTTTGAATTTGTTAATAGGTTTGGCAACAGTGTCGTGTGTGATGTTCTTGCCATGTTTACTATTAAAGTCCATTGCAACCTTGTGACAGCTTCCTGATCCAGCCATGAGAATAATTTCAATACATTCTTCTTTTGTCAAAGGCATTCTTAAAGGCTATCTGAAAAGGAAAAAAAACTTAAGTATGAAAATTTTGGAAGATATTTTGCTGAAAAGTGTTATTGTCCCCTATGTATGGAGACTATTGGGAACACCCATGGGCTTAAATGGCAAATCCCATACGGAAATGTGATATATGGACATATATGGATATACAGTATGTATTAATTTCCAATACATGTAATATATTAGCATATAAGAATTTCACTTATACAAAATATATGCCATACTTAGATAGATATATATGTGTCGTACATAGAAAGTTATTTGAAATTGGTCCTTTTAAAATATGGGACATATGTGTGGCATATACACACACACATATATATGGACTTGTTTGTCCAGCACATCCTACAGATGCTCAATCAGATTGAGATCTGGGGAAATTGGAGGCCAATCAACACCTTGAACTCTTTGTCATGGTCCTCAAACCATTCCTGAACAAGTTTTGCAGTGTGGCAGGGTGCATTATCCTGCTGAAAGAGGCCACTGCCATTAGGGAGTACCGTTGCCATGAAGGGGTGTACTTGGCCCGCAACAATGTTTAGGTAGGTGGTACATGTCAAAGTAACATCCACATGAATGCCAGGACCCAGGGTTTCCCAGCAGAACATTGCCCAGAGCATCACACTGCCTCTGCACCTGACTGTCCACATGATGTAAAAAAAAAATGTGATTCATCAGACCAGGCCATGTTCTTCCATTGCTCCATGGTCCAGTTCTGATGCTCACGTGTGCATTGTAGGCGCTTTCAGCAGTGGACAGGGGTCAGCATGGGCACTTGGACCAGTCTGCAGCTACGCTGACACCTTTCTGTCACAGCCAGCATTAACTTTTTCAGCAATTTGTGCTACAGTAGCTCTTCTGTGGGATGGGACCAGACGGGCTAGCCTTCGTTCCACCACACACATCAATGAGCCTCGGACGCCCATGATCCTGTCACCGATTCACTGGTTGTCCTTCCTTGGACCACTTTTGGTAGGTACTAACCACTGCATATCGGGAACACCCCACAAGATGTGTCGTTTTGGAGATGCTCTGATCCAGTCATCTAGCCATCACAATTTGGCCCTTGTCAAAGTCTCTCAGATCCTTACGCTTGCACATTTTTCCTGCTTCCAACACATCAATTTCGAGAACTGACTGCACTTGCTGCCTAATATATCCCACCCCTTGACAGGTGCCATTTTAAGGAGATAATCAGTGTTATTCACGTCACATGTCAGTGGTTTTAATGTTATGGCTGATTGGTGTATATACACATACACTATATTGCCAAAAGTTTTGGAACACCCCTCCAAATCATTGAATTCAGGTGTTCCAATCACTTCCATGGCCACAGGTGTATAAAATCAAGCACCTAGGCATGCAGACTGCTTCTACAAACATTTGTGAAAGAATGGGTCGCTCTCGGGAGCTCAGTGAATTCAAGCGTGGTACCGTGATAGGTTGCCACCTGTGCAATAAGTCCATTCGTGAAATTTCCTCACTACTAAATATTCCACAGTCAACTGTTAGTGGTATTATAACAAAGTGGAAGCAATTAGGAACAACAGCAACTCAACCATGAAGTGGTAGGCCACGTAAAATCACAGAGCGGGGTCAGCGCATGCTGAGACGCACAGTGCGCAGAAGTCGCCAACTTTCTGCAGAGTCAATAGCTACAGACCTCCAAACTTCATGTGACCTTCAGATTAGCTCAAGAACAGTGCGTAGAGAGCTTCACGGAATGGGTTTCCATGGCTGAGCAGCTGCATCCAAGCCTTACATCACCAAGTGCAATGCAAAGCGTCGGATGCAGTGGTGTAAAGCACGCCGCCACTGGACTCTAGAGCAGTGGAGACGTGTTCTCTGGAATGACGAATCACGCTTCTCTGTCTGGCAATCCGATGGATGAGTCTGGGTTTGGCGGTTGCCAGGAGAACGGTACTTGCCTGACTGCAATGTGCCAAGTGCAAAGTTTGGTGGAGGGGGGATTACGGTGTGGGGTTGT
>CM040473.1:8778489-8827196 GCA_022758105.1 Pangasianodon gigas
TAAGGTAAAGTTTGGTGTCCCGCAAGTCTCTGTTTTAGGCCCACTGCTCTTTTCTTTATATATGCTACCTCTGGGCAAAATTATTCGTAAACATGGTATTAGCTTCCACTGTTACGCTGATGACACACAGTTGTATGTTTCAGCAAAGCCAGATGACAGACACCAGCTTAATAAAGTTGAGGAATGTGTAAAAGACATTAGAAACTGGATGTTTACTAACTTTCTCTTACTTAATTCTGACAAGACCGTACTTGTACTAGGACCACATGCAGTTAGAAGTAAGCTTTCTGATTACATAATAACTCTGGATGGCCTTTCTCCTTCATCATGTGCAGCAGTAAAAGACCTTGGTGTGATTACCGACTCTAGTCTTTCTTTTGAAGCTCATGTAGATAATATAACTAGGATCGCTTTCTTTCATCTCAGAAATATTGCTAAAATAAGAAATATCTGTATCTATATGTCACTACACGATGCAGAAAAATTAGTTCATGCTTTTGTTACCTCTAGGTTGGATTATTGTAATGCCTTTCTGTCTGGATGTTCCGGTAGATGCATAAACAAGCTCCAGTTAGTCCAGAATGCAGCAGCGAGAGTCCTTACTAGAATCAGAAGATATGACCACATCACCCCTATCTTATCCACACTGCATTGGCTCCCAATCAAATCTCGTATTGATTATAAAATATTTCTATTGACCTATAAAGCACTAAATGGTCTCACGCCACAGTACCTGAGCGAACTTTTGGTCTTTTATGATCCGCCACGCCTACTCAGATCAAAAGGTGCAGGCTATTTGTTGGTACCTCGAATAGTGCGGGCTACAGCTGGGGGTAGAACTTTCTCTTACAAAGCCCCACAGTTATGGAACAGCCTTCCACTTAGTGTTCGGGGCTCAGACACAGTCTCAATATTTAAGTCTAGGCTGAAAACATATTTGTTTAGTCAAGCCTTTTGTGAATAGTTTTTTCTTAGGTACAGGGGCAGGTCTGGAGGGTTCACAGGCATAGAGTGTTGTGGTGAACTGGGATGTTTGGATGCTGTCGCCCCCCCACTCTCACACGTTCACTCAGGTTTGTCGACGGTGGAGTGGCTGGCTGCCTTATGTCCCAGGGTGCCCTCATGTCTGTGTTAGCTTCTGGCTTTCCCTTTTAGTTATGCTCTCATAGCTAGTCTTGCCGGAGTCCCTGCTTGCACTCTGCACGCAAAGTACATTGTCCTTAACCATTAGAGAACAAAAGCTTACCTAACAATCTCTCCCTCTCTCTCTCCATCTCTCTCTCTCCCTCACTGTCTGTCAAGCTACACATGCTACTTCTGAGATGCCAGTGATCCTGACCCCTTCTGCTTCCCGGACCTGCCTGACCCATCCTGATGCCCTACTTCTGGTTGGAGTTCTCATTGGTTGAGTTCGCTCGCTGCTGCTGGGGGTGGCCCCATATGGACTACCTGAAGAACCATTTGGATTGCTGGGGATGGTGCCACCTGTGGGCTATGGAAATGGCTTGGGGATCACATATGGGGAGCTGTACTGTAATGGGACTGCGATTGCTGTAGTGGCTTTGGGGCTGCAGTTGCCATGAGCACCTTCGTACTCAGGACTCCATCAGTGGACAGTGGATAGATTTTAACCAACCGGACTTCTTGCAAAAACTGTGATGAATTTACCGGTTGCACAATTGCACTATTTGTCCATATAGTACACAATAATAGAAGGGATTTATTTATAATTGCACTATCCGTTGCACCCAGATGAGGATGGGTTCCCTTTTGAGCCTGGTTCCTCTCAAGGTTTCTTCCTCATATTGTCTCAGGGAGTTTTTCCTTGCCACCATCTCCTCTGGCTTGCTCATTAGGGATAAATTCACATATTTACAATATATTTTTTGTGAATCCATTTATTTCTGTAAAGCTGCTTTGTGACAATGTCCATTGTTAAAAGCGCTATACAAATAAATAAAATAAAATAAATAGATAAAATAATTTATGTTGTTTATGCAGTAACTACTGTCTTTTGCGTTGTCTTACTTTCAGAAATTTAACAAAAACCTTTATTGCAATAGAACTGCTTAAACATCTAACAATATGGGTTTTACAAAGCTTGAAAAACAAGACATAAACATAATTGCTCCTTTAGCCCAACCTGTAGAGCATTCCATGTGCTCCAGGCCCTGTTCAGACTCGGCATTAAGATGCGTCCTGGGTCATCTGTAAGTGGACAGCACTAAGTACAGGTGTAAACAGGGTCCAACGCATCTTGATGATGCACTGTGATCCAATTTGGAGGTGGTTTGGGATGCATAAGGCCACATCACATTTGTAGTCTGAACATGAATGCGTCTTAATGCATCCCAGACAGCAAGAAATGACCACCTAATTAACTGTGTCATTGCCCTAGAAAGAGTATACCTAATCATTGCGTTTGGAAATGCCACTAAATGGTAGATCACACCACCTCTAGGCTAATGGATAAAGCCAATTCTATAACAGCATTTATAAGTTTCAATAGCAGACCACACAATTGAAATGTTTGAAACAGCCTGTACAGGTACATTTCATAGGATTCGCAGGACAATTCTGCCTGAAAATAAATGCAGCAAAAGACAGGCGTAATAAGTATGTGCAACACTCTTCCTTCTGCGGAAATGATATTTGAAATCCCATCACAATTAGTCACTGGAGACGCCTTCATAATGCCATTTACACTTGCACATTTATGGTTTTGCTGTCCACTTGTGATCGGATCACTGGTGACGGATGGTAATACCAGGTGTGAACACAGCCTGAGCCACTTTTAAGCATCTGCTAAATAAATAAATAAATGTGAATATAATCATCAGAAAATAACATCCATCCATTTTCGTTACTACTTATTCCATCCCAGGCTCCCTGCGACTGGGACTCGGGGCACAAGGAGGGTGACACCCTGGACAGGGTGCCAACCCATCGCAGGGCACAATCGCACACACTCACACCCCATGGACAATTTGTAAATACCAATCATAGCATTGGTGGTGACAAATACATTGGATCCAGGGTGAAGCTCAACCTACAAAATATAATAGACATGTGTTACAGTGCAAAATCAAGAAGCTTTCTCCCTCTAGATTACATGCAGATGCTAATATGTAGGAAAATACTAAATAAACAAAAGACACGTACATCCAGTAAATAATCAGACCATACTTTCGAGTAATAACTGTAATTATTGTTTTATGTAGATACTATTGCTGTTGTTAGCTATATGGTTATTGTTACAATTTTTAGCTGCACAGAATCCTAACTCACATGGTACATTTGTGGTCCTGATTAAGGCTAAAAGTCAGTGTGTTTTAAACTTACAGGTTCTGGAATAGATGCTGGAATTTGACCCCTGCCTGGTTAATGGCCATGTGCTGCTCTATTTTCTCCAGCTTTGCCAATATTTGGGGCAATGTAAGCAGTGGTACATATTAACCCATTCATGTCCACATCTGTCTATATTTTAAATTTGGTCTCTGTGCTCTCCGAGTTTGCCTGAGCAAAAATCTAAAGAATTTTTGATCAAACCATATAGCTGAAAGGGAATTTTTCTTATCATATCAACTTTAGTCAAAACAATAGAAATATACTAAAATTAGGAGTTAAAGTTATTTTTCTGCTGTTGTAACAGCAAAGCCAATAAACAAATGCTACTCCGCCTTTACTCTACCACTTTAAAGTGGTTTCCATGAACACCTGTAACCTTTGTAAAATAGTAATAAGCATCACACATTATGCACATTGCATCATAGTTAACTAATGATATATGCATAATATGTCATGCAAAACCAGATCTTTTGTCATGTAACCCATTAATACTGGCTTCTATAGCAACTTGACAGAACCAGTCATTCACATGGATTCTTTTCGTTGCTCAACATGGCCACAAACCAACTATTTTGATGGGAATCAGCCATCTGAATGACTTACAAAAGGACCAACCACAGATAAAATAAAAACAATAATAAATGCATACCAACAGCTGATATATTTCATTAAATTTACTTACGCTGAAGAAGAGTGTTGCACAGCAAAATCACCTCCTCCCTAACCTTCTCAATGGAGGAAGCATCATATGCACTTGAAGATGAAGCATTCTCAACCATTCTGTTCCAGATGCCTCTCTTCACAAGGTCTATTTCTAAAAAACAGAACTTCATTCAATTGGCTTTGTCAGCACCACAACTTCAGTAGCTGTAACTACCACACTTTGCTATACAAATGGATACATAGTTATAAAACTTTACCTAGTGTCCTGCTGTAGATTGCTCTCCTCAGGGCTATCAGAAAATGTAGGATTGGGATTTCTGACCATTTTTAAGTGGTAATGGGCTTACATTCACAGACACCCTCTGCTGCAGATCAGTCTGTAGTGTAGGCGTCCTCTCTGTTCATGCAAAAAAAAAAATATAAAATTAGAATAGAATACAGGAAACTTGCTTTGTAGAAAATGAGATGAAACTTATAGTTATAATATTTATAACCATAGTTAAAATGCTGCAACACTGACACAAACACACTTTTTAGAAATGGTTAAACAAACTGCATATGACTACTGCATAATGTTGACTACTGCATAGTGTAACTTGAGTAAGCCAATGTGCAGAAGGCTTAGTAATTGTGAGTGTGTTATTGTATAAAAATAAAACAGTATATCTAAGTTGAAGAAGTTGCTGGCAATAAGCGCAGCAATCAACAAACGCTGAAACAATGAAACGGTGTTTCAAACTGCACTAATTGTTTATAAACTACAAAGAGTTTGCTATAGGTCACACATATGATTCAATTCATAATATTTAACTTTAATCTATTGTAACCTTCACCTATGCTTTGGCAGTACTGAAATAGCTCCCAGATGAGGCAGATATTAACATTTTCACAAGAGAATATGCATATCACTTAAACATTGCATTTTTATTTTTAGAATGGTTTAATTTTCTATTTAGCAGTGACACAACTGGCTGTTTAATAGTTGTAAATATTTAGCTACATTTGTCTGACCGCCCATCACTACTAAGCTGTCTACCATCACACGAGTAAAATAAATTATACCACAGTGCGGCTGAATTCTCGAATCTGATTGGTCATTATTTTTGCGCATTAATTGCTCGATCAGTACCTTTTATAGTACAGATAGATCAGTACCTAGTTTATACTAATGCGGTCAAATACGTTATTGTTTCTATAGTAACAGTAACTCATTCAGAAAAACTTAAGATTAATAATAAACTGATTAAAAACGTGAAACAAACAGTGTTACAAATGAAAAACATAATCGTTGGAGAAGACGTTTATGTGACATTTATGGAAGAAGTCTTGGATGTCCGCGCTTTATAACAGTCGCAGAAAAAGGTGCTTTGTAAAGAGTCCCAGCACTGGGAAATCTTCAGGACCGGGGAGTTTACGTTTTGCGGTTTCTTGGTAGCTCCATTTTTTGTCTCATTAACTTAAAGACAGAAAAAGGAGCTCATGGTGAGGGGACGACTGTTTAAAGCTATAACGCAAGTAATAACAGGTCCTAACTTGTCTCCCGGACGTTCCACGATCATCAAATATAACTAGAAACCGTTAAAAAGCATGACGTGTTGTTCATTAATAAATTAAAAATGTTAATTGTGCTGTGGTATAAGCGGAATAACACACTTCGAACTGTGTCACACTACCCCTGCATCTATTATTCAGGTATCAAAGACCGGTTGCACTTAACTAGCCACGTAGCTATTGATCCATACCTGAAAAGAAACTAGCAGGCCAGCAAACAAATTAATTAGAGCAGGTGCAACTTATAACATTAGCTAGCCTAACCACCAAAATCACTAGCTAAGGAGCTAACGGAGTTTTACTATCTTGCTATTACACTGACCATAGCTAGCTAGATACTAGCACACTGGTAGCATACAACCAAGATATAATCATAGTAAAGCAGATATCTTAATAGTAAAATGTTTTCTTCATAAATTATAAAATAAAAAATGAAAGTTGTTAAGTTTTACCTGCAACTTTGTGCACTATAACCTGAAACACGGGCCATCCTCCTTTGGGCGTTTTTCCCCCCATCCCGCCACTCTACGTCGTAATCGTTGTCTGCTCCATCCAAAAACTTATTTGAGTCAAAATTCCGGATCTGGGAAAGTAGGCACAATACTTCACTTCCCAACATTGGAGCCTCCACACCACTGTACTAGTGCAAAAATAATCAGAACAAGTGATGAACGTGAGCAACTGCCACCTATCTTAACTGATCTTGTTGATTATGGGGTGGAGTCAGGGTCAGACGTTCACTTTCTTTTTATTCATTGATAAGCATTATGGGGAGCCTGTGATGAGAAGTCTGAGTTTAACAGTCTACCCCTCCAATGAAAAGGCTAAAGGTTGGAATATGAAATACAAAAGGTAAGTTGTGGAGAAAACTGAAATTCCTTAAAGCACACAGTATCCCTGGAGAAGTATCACTTTCTTCATTTGTAATTCATAGTTTAATTCATTCAGTTCAGATGACTGCCTTCACAATGGTTTATTTAGTGCTATGAGCTTGAATTAACTGAATCTGCATCGCTTACATTAACATTAAACACAGACTATAACATTGGTCAGTGTTATGTTAGCCTTAGGAGTTAGCAGGCTAGTTATGTCAATGCGGAGCCTAGCCATGTTATTTAATGCCAGTACAGAATAGCTCAAGTTATAACTTACAGCTATAGCTTGTATACCAATGGACTATGACATGTTTTGTTATGTATACAGATAGCTAACATCAGTTAGGTTGCTGTGTAAGGAGGAACGTAGCTAGCTATATCTGTCAAATGTAGCCCATAGCCAGCATCTTCAATAGTCTGGGTCACTTCAAGCTGTCCACCCACACAAAGTACACAAACTCAAGAAAGTGCAAGAAGACTTTTAGTTAAGAAATGATGAAGACATGCTAGCTATGGAAATTATAACTTAGGTAAAAGGTATTACTTATGCCATAGGTTGTAGCTATTTGACATCAAAAGGCTAAACAAGGCACACCGGATCTGTTCTTTTTTTTTTTTTTTTTTCATAGGGTAGTAAAAATAATTTTCTAAATGATGCAATTTAATTAATCTTCAAAATGATTCAATAACACACTAATGCATTGCAGACTCACCCGCTCACTCAAAGAGACAACACCCAGGTGCTCCAGCTGATGTAAACACAGTGGTACAGGTAAGGATCAAAGAGAGTGTAAGTACAGACATTTATAAAAAAGAAAATAATAATAATAATAATAAATACAGTGAAGTACTACTAAAAGTTAAAACTACAAGTACTTCAGTGATTTCAGTAGCTCCTACTGCCTCTCACATTCACTACTCGTTGCTGTGTGGACAATGATTTTTTTTTTTTCCTCCATTCACTTCTGTTTTGCAAACCAATATAAAATATTAGAATCCTCAATATTAGTTTCAGTCAAATAAACAATAGGTGTTGTGTTTTTGTGCCTTTGAGGATGAACAAGCTGCAGTAGCAAGGGAAGCAGAACACCAGGATACAAGCACAACAGACAGACAGCTAGTGGGGGTGTCTTTAAAGATTCGTACAATCAAGCATATACAGTGTCACAAGTCTATAACTGATCTATGGGTCTTTTTGGGATAGTTGGAAATGTGTCAGTTTTTTTCTGAGCATGCCACCTGTTCCGTTCATCTACAGGTCATTGTTTCTACAAAGTGAGCCAAATTTGGTTAATGTTTTTCTTAGTTTATTGCTAGGTATTTGAATTACAAAATTATTAAAAACTTCAGTACTGCTTTCAGTTAAATAACCAAAAGGCCTTTTGTGTTTCTGTGCCTTTTAGGATAAGGCATCAGAGGTGGATGGCAGCTCAGGCATGCAATTTGAGTCCCTTACTGCAAATTGGCAGTCGAAGGGAGATGTTCATTGCAGTGAAAAAGCAAAACATGACCAAAAATAAAAGAACATGAATTACTCTTGCTAGTTTGAAAGTTAAAACCTAATTTGACTGATGAAGCAGTTGAAGACACATTGAAAGTAATAAATGCCATCATCAGTAAACACTTAGTGTCAAGTAGCAAATATCATCTATACAAAGACACTGATGATATGAAGGATTTCATTCTTGTTCAGCATTATTGCTCAGAGTGTACTGTCTTGGTGGAGAATGGAAGTGACAGAATCAGATCCACAAAATGTAGCAAAGAAGTTGATGCAAAAGAGCATATGAAAATGGGCCACTATTTCATTGTCCTTCCTCCTGAAGCACAATTATACAACATTATAGAGCAGCATGAATTTTCACATCTGACTGTCAGCAACAGACATAAACTAAACCCTAACTCCACTTATGATATATGTGATGGCCTACACTACAGAAAACTGCAGAGAAACTTCCCACCTCCACACAACTCACACAACTCTCACACTTTTAGGTGTGATGGTGTACCTTTGTTTAAATCCTCTTCAATTCATATGTCCCCTGCTGTGCACTCTCAGTGAACTTCCTCCCCATCTGAGATCCAGACATATTATGCTGACATCATTGTGGTTTGGTCCTAAAAAGCCACTAATGAATATGTATCTGGAAGTATTTGTAAATGAGTGCATTAGACTAAATGAGCATGGCTTTGATTGGTGTACCTCTGATAGGGTTTGCAGTACCAGCAAAGTGTATGCTGTAGTACTTGTTAGTGACTCTGTGGCCCACCCCCTTCTCCAGAATTTTAAACAATTCAATGGGGAATTCAGATGATATTTTTGCCTTCAGAGAGGAACACTGGTAGAATGAGGTCAAGGAAATGCCAGGGTCTACCCATATAGGGAGGATGTTGAACAGAGGTGTCAAAGCCACACTTTGGAGCTAATTGAGAGGGCTATTGAGACAGGCACACCAGTAATGGGTGTAAAAGTCCTTCCATGTTACACCTTCTACTAGGATTTGACATAGTAGAGGGATGTGTCCCTGACAATATGCATAGTGTCCTGCTTGGTATTAGTAGATCTGTTACTTCACTGTGGTTCAACTCTGAAAATCATCAGTCCTCTTGGTATATAGGTCAGTCCATTCCACAACTTGACAAAAGATTGTTGGAGATTAAACCCCCAAGCAATGTCTCCAGAACACCCAGATCCATACATGAAAGATGGCACTGAAAGGCCCACGAATGGTTGATGTGGCTACTTTTCTATAGCGTTCCCAATCTTAAGGGTATTCTTCCTGACTTGAATCACTGGCTGAAACTGGCAAGTGGTATAGCTTAACTTCTTACCACATATATTACACCACAACAGCTGTCAGAAGCACAAGATCTCCTTACTCAATTTGTGAGCCCCTGTATGGTTTAAGCAATGTTAACTACAATGTTCACCTTTGCCACATTTCAAAAGAAGTGTCCCAAAATGGGGGCCATTGTGGGTGCAATCTGCTTTCCTGTTTGAGGCCTATAACATGGAATTGATAGATATGTTTAAATGTACTCAGTGTGTGCCTATGCAAACATGCAAAGTTTTCTGTATGAAAAAGGTCTTTCCACTGCCAAACAGATACTGAGAAATACTTAAGCAGAATGTACAGATTCAGTTCACTGGTGCAGCCAAAAAACAAGCTGATGGCCTTGGACCTTGGCAGGTCTGAAGGCTTTAAAGTTCTTGGACCTATCAAAAGAAAAATGATGGAGCATGATGACTATCTTGCTATGCACAGTGTTGCTCATCATGTAGAGAGGAAGGTTGTAGACTACTACAACAGGATCATTGTCAGTGGTGAGATTATCCACTCTCTGACATACCACTGTGAAACCAAGAGGAATTCACACACAGTTTGTATCAGAACTGACAACTTGTTCTTCACTGTTAAAATATTCATGATGGTAGATGTAGGAAGTGGCCATAAACGCTACGCTATTGGTCATTTCTTTGAGGAAGGGGGAGCATAGCCTTCCAACCGTAGTTAAAAATCCACCACATTTCTTTCCAGTAGAAAAGGCATGAGGTCACCTAACTGCCATACCTGCCTCAGAAATTGGAAACAAATGTCTGTTTATGCCTTTGCAAAACAAAAGAATTGACTAATAACATTTCCTAACCATTATTAAATGACTTTATAAATGCCTGTTAATTATATGTCAGTGGGTAGAAGCAATTAGCACATAATTAGCAATAATTAGCAATACCTTGTTTCTTCCCCAAAATGTAAATCCTTTGAAACAGAATGAGAATTGTGTGTATAGGGGCACTTATTTACTTTAAAAAAAAATTGTTTTAAAAGAAGTGAACTTTCACTTGTCCCATTAGGCAGGTTATAAAATAAAGAAGTTCCCTGAAAGAAACTGTATGTTTAATAAAATGATGAAATCAGTTGGTATAGAAATTTAACCTATTAGTCAAGAAATCCAAATGTTCACTCTGGTTTGATAATGTTTTGCATATGTGTGTATGTGTAAATGTGTCTGTCTATTACACTATGTATGTTGAATGACATGTATGGTTTTATATTTCACCTTCTTCCCCACATTAATGGATATGGTCCTGTTAAAAAAAAAAAAAAAAAAAGATATCTGCTCAGGTTGGTATATCTAGGTAACATTTTTGGTTTGGCCTTTGTAACCTTTTGCCCTACAGCTCTACCTTGCCTAAGTTATTTTGTGTTAAATGATTGTCTGCTGTATGGAATTCATTAAAGCTGTCTTTCATGTAGTAACACAACTGCTAATGCTGTGGTGAAATCACATTTTGCTGTCACCTTTAATGGGCAAAGTATACTGTGGCACAGGAACTACAAACAATTTTGGGCCTATTTGGGCCACCTGCCATTGAAGTTGTATAGCTCTTCCCTGTGTGTGTGTGTGTATGTGTGTGTGTGTGTATATGTACACATTTTGGCAGGCTTAATGGGTACACTTACCTCTACACTTATATCACCTACAATAATGAGATATAATGTAGCTTAGTATTGTACAAATTGTTTTAGATTTGGATTTTTTTTTTAAGTGTTAGCTAGAAGGCCACACCTTCACTGTGACTGAGAGGTACAGAGAAACATAGCAGAGTGGGAGAGAGACAAGAGAGAATTGTTTGTAATATTATGCTAAATAATATTCATAATAACATAACCTTTACACTAGACTAGTAATCAAAATAATTATGCCATGCACATGTACCAGACTTCACCAATACATACATTTCTGTATCAGCTGAATGTCCAATTCCTTTTTAACTTAAATGTAGTTTTAAATTATTGCAGGTTTGAGGCCCATACAGAGACCTGGATCTTTATACAGTAATATATCTACATCAGTCTATATCATTATACAGACGTGGACAAATTTTTTGGTACCCTTACAGCTCACTGAAACAACGCTTCATTCCTCCTGAAAAGCGATGAAATTAAAAGCAATGGTCTCATGTATACCTGCATGTGTGTCTTTACGTCATGTCATAGACTAAAGCAAAGAAAGTGTGAAAAGAGATAAATTATTGCTTTTTCTACAAAGATTTTCTAAAATTGCTTGGATAGATTTGTTGGTACCCTAGAAAAGGTTATAAATAATTGAATTATAGTGATATTTCAAACTAACTGTTCTCTTTAAATTGTATCACACATGTCTTCAATTTTGCAATCAGTCATTCAGCCTATTTAAATGGAGAAAATTAGTCACTCTCTTGTCTGGTATCATCATGTGCACCACACTGAACATGGACCAGAGAAATTAAAGGAGAGCGTTGTCTGAGGAGATCAGAAAGAAAATTGTAGTCAACAGACTTCAAACATAAAAGTTTTAGGGTTCTACATTATAAATCCAGTTAATGTATGACTTAGCCATTATGGATTCTGTAAATTGGGAGACAGACAACAAGGTTAGACTTGTTTAACTGAACCAGGAGCAAAACAGACTCTCACAGCTTCTGCCAGTCATGTCTGACATTGTAATAACTTGCTGACTACTTAGCATCTCTCTCTGTTAACCAAAAACTAATTTCACACTAATAGACTTTCAGACTTTCACACTAATATGAAGGTATTTTATTTGCACTTTACAGGACTTATGCAATGCAGTTTCAAGACAAAAATAATTTCATGCCCTTATCATGAAAATCCAGCATTTACAAGCAATGAGAAATGTGTCAGAGAAAATTCTACTTCAGGTGTCCATAGGCCCAATTAATTGTTATATTGTTCTATCCCTGAATCTTTTTTAAAGTGCTTTTATTAAAACTAACGGTCTTGCAAATTCCATTCAGTGCATTAAATTTTCATTGTATCAATTTCCCGCAAAAAGCATTAATGTTTTCACACACGTAATCTTGTTAATAAACTGTGAATCTATTACTTCTCATTGTTTCCTTTTCTATTTTTTATGAGAAACAGACCTGACTGGTTCACATTATTTTCTTATGATATTAACTATTTAAAGCAGTCTGTTTGTAGGGATATTATTATCACTAATATTAGCTTATCTGTTTTCATATACAAACTTCAACCTAGTATGTCGACATGTACATCTAATAATAATTATTACATTTGCATGCATTTGTATCTTGCAGTAGAATGTATTCCTTACTGTGTGTCCTTACTGCCCACGTCAAGATCTGAGCATACAAACAATTCAGCTGGCAATAAGTTTACTAGATGTTAATGGAGTTTACTTTAAGAAATCAGGAGCTTTAAATCTTTTTTAAAAAAAATATATCTATGTTTTCTAGTATAATCACACTAAACAATCAAATGTCTAGTCCCATCTGTCCTGGCTCTGTGATTGCTTGCATATGTGTCTTTCAGATAGTACAGTACACAACATAACCCACAAAACTAATTTCATAGACAAGTACGCTTCAATCTCTTACACTCCAAGTGACTGACTGTTACAACATGCACAATAAATCAGCCGTTTTTATGCTAATGATACGAGAAAGGGTAGCATGATGTGCTGCAGGAAGTAGCCTCAGGGCAACAGCGTGATGGTCCATAGAATGTGAACCTGGACAGTGTGAGTAGGCTACTGTCAGCATAATCACACCAAATTCCATGCAAAAGCCTGGCCAAATATTCAGGGGTGGGCTTCCCCCAAACATTTATAAAGCTAAGTTCTTTGTTAGCGCATTCTTAAGAATGTTCTTTAATTAACAAGCATTTCCCGAAACCCTTTGCAACTAATGAAGTTCATAAACTCGTTCATGTAAATTAACGAGTAACCATACCCATTCATTATTCACTAAGTAAGTCTTTATTTGGGAATTGCATGCAGTTCTACCGCAAAAGCTCACTAATTTCACTATAAAGATCCTTACTGATGCATTTGCCTGATTAGTTGTTTTGGCAATTAGTTATTATTACTAGTATTATTATTATTATTATTATTAGGGGTCCAAGCATGAAGTGCTTCTAACCCTATTGTTCCTTCTTCTTCGCTAAAATGTGATGGGCAGCCCAGACCATACGTCATAGAAACACCAAACTGTGTCACATGGTACAGAATTCCAATTAAAACTCAGGGAAGCAAAGGGACCAACATCGGCCTGATGGTGGTGCTATGGCGCAAGCGTATACATTTTGTCCTATATCTCGAGAACCGTACACTCAAAATCTTTCCTCTTATTCTTTGGCTTCTGCTGAATTCAGCTAGGCACTGCCCACTTCAGCTGCCCACTAATTTCCACCATGACAGATTTTTTGCTGATTTGCATAATGCGAACTAGTCCTAGGATTTTTGACCAACCTTCACAAACCTGGTGTCATAGTATTCAGGAGAATGTGAATGTCAGTAATTATCAAAAACATGTTTATATTTGTAAACCATATGGCCGGCACATATCAATCAATTCTAACGAGGCGAAGTATAATTTACTCAAAGTGGTGCAACTCATGAAAATCATCAAAAATAAGTCTGTGCACCCTAAAAGAAAGTCTAGCTTACTAATTTTTGAACAAATACCTAACTCAGTGTTTATTTAGTGAATACAAAGGAGTATTTTACACTCTCTGTTTACTGGGAAAGACAGTTGGTACCAATATTAAATGTTTTCCTGTTGTGTATATCTAAGAACAACTTGCTTTGCATAGAACTGCTTTTAATATTAATATAATTTTCCTCAAAGTTTCCCTCTACGTGTTGTTTTTTTTTTCTCTGCATGCCATGTCATTTATAATATGACTTGTCCTTGCAAACAAACATAATTTCTGTTCTAAATTCTGTCATCTACCATTTATAATGTCTTTTGTCATCTATTTATACTGCCACTGATTCATCTGTTAAATTTACCTCCGGATTGTGAATTGATTATTTGACATTCCACTAATGCTGCTTTTGACCAGTCTCGATTGGGACAAAGTCAACAAAGAACCACTTAGGAGTCATTCATTAAACCTCTGATAATTCTCGGGGTATGGTGTGGAGGTGAGAAGACATGGAATTTGTTCTGCAACTAGACACATATAAAACAAATGTAATTAATATCACCCAGTACAATCATAATGTAAACTCGGCTTCAGAAGCAACTTATTAATAACTATGCCATCAAAACCATCGAAAACAAACATAAAAAGACTGAAACAACTGACAAAATATCTGAAGAGACAAGATATGAGGGAGACAAAAATGCTATACTAGATTTTCAGAGTGAGGATAGCCAAGCTACTACTAGCACGATTTCGATGAATGAGGCACAAGCTGGCTCCAGTGACATACTACATGCCATCCATTCAGTGAAAGCCAACATATTCTCCAAAACTTATACCATCATCTCGACGGGAAGTGACAAACCAAATAACCGAAATATCTGGAAGAACTGTGCAAGCAGAAGTACGCATCTCTCAAACCAAGGACTCCATTACATCTATTCAGTCTATGACAAACAGCCTAGAGAAAGTGTTCAAAACACTCACCCTGAAATTTGATGACTTGGAGAATCGAAGCCGACGCTCTAACCTGAGACTCATCGAGAGGTGGTCCATCGATTTGCAAGATCTCCATCAAGTAGGAACACAGCACCGAAAGCGCTGATCATCATGTTTTTGAACAGCAGGGACAAGATGCGAGTGATGGACACAGCCAGAGCGATTAAGGATGTTAGATACAAGGAGCATAGGGTAATGCTATTCCTGGAACTTTCTGCTTCAGTCAGCAGACAAAGGAGGGAATCTGACAAAGTCAAAAAAGGCTGTGAGCTAAGGGCAGGTTTGTAGTTTTGTTTTTCCAGTCTGTTTCTGTGTCTTCTACAACAACCCCAAACACAACTTCCAACTTCCAAAACCCTACAGAGGTCGAAAGCTTTCTCCCGACAGTAAAGTGACAATGGGTGAGGAAGTAAATAGTTAGTGGAGCAATTGTTAGAAAAGACTACAGAGCAGCCCCTCGAACTAGGTAGGTGGACCTGCAGAGTGTGAGGAAGTTAGTTAAAGGGAGGGGCAAGACCAGAGGTCAAGTTCAAACAAGGGTTTTACAGTTTCTGTTAGATACGTTCTAGCTCAAGAGCAGAACTCATTGTTATTGTTTGTGATGGTATGTTATTGTTTACTTCTTTGGTTTTTGAATGTGTGGGTACGGTCATGGCTTAATACAACATGTAAGGTTAGGTCCCAATGGGTAGCAGAGGGCTATGGTTGAGGTCATTAAGGTAAAAATCACATCTTGGAATTACAGAGGGCTACTTAAAAACGTACTTTTAAACCCAGAGATTTTTATCTTGGGTATATTCCCAGACAATATATGTAATCATTAGAAACAGTACTCATAAGCTAATTAATAATATTCTCAAGGCAAAACATCTTACAGCTTTATATTGGAAAAGATCAGAAAAACCCTCTATTTCACAGTGGTTAAAGAATCTGTTTCTATGCGTATCTGTGGAAAAATGATCATTTATTTCTAAAGGCCAATATTCTTATTTTTTCTATTTTTTTATATTCTTAATATTCTTATTGAAATGTATTCAATAAATTTCGAAATGTTTGGAATCCGTTGATATCTTTTATTTCATATGGAGACATGGACAGGCTGTTGGAAGATCATTAGGTTTGAGTTGAAATCTTTATACCTGTAACACTTCATCCATGCAATTCCCCTTTCATACACAGTGTCGTCTCCTCTGGAGCCCTGGGGTTGGATAGCCTTGATGAACGCTCACACAAGTACTGGGTTTTTTCCTTTTTTCTTTTTGTTGTTTTATAGTATATGACTACAGTGGTTATTTTTCTATAGTTTTATTTTATTTTATTTTTGTTATTTACAGGCAATGTATGTATATGTTTGCATACACCTATATGTACATGTATGTATATCTCCTGAGGTCATTTTAGTCCTCAATAAGTGAATAAATAAGACCATAGGAGCTAAGATATTATAACAGCCCTGTCTAATGCAGTTTATAGCTACATACAATCCTAACATCAGTTACTAATATTACACATATTGAAGTACTTTACATACAGACACAGTTATAGAGGGTCCATGCAGTGTGTATCCACGTCAGTGTTAGTGTAATGCTAATAGCAATATAGAGTGAAACCACACTTGGATGAGGCTTGGAGCATTAAAAACACAGTGCTTATGATCTTTCATTTCCACAAAAGCAAAGCCTTGCACAGGGACTTTTTCTGTGTTCATTAGAGAATTAGGAACCAGTATGCACCTCCATAAACAACTGAACAAAATAAGGTTTTATATATTATAGTCATGGGAAAAAGAAAGTACACCCTCCTTCAATTTTATGTTTTTAGTTATCAGGGCCTAAATAACAACTGTGTGGTCCTCACCAACTTCTATAAACAAACAAATAACCACAGGTGACAACAAAAAAACACAAAAGATTTCAATATGTAGTCATTTTTCCCCCAAAACATTCAGAAACCAGGTGGGAAAAAATAAGTACACCCTATAATTCAGCAACATGTAAAACCATCGTTAGCAACAATAACTTAGTAAATGTTTCCTGTAGGAGTTTATCAGTCTCTCACATAGTTTTGGTGAAATTTTGGCCCACTCTTCTTTACATCATTGCTTCAGTTCATAGATGTTTGAGAGCATTTGTTTATGCACAGCTCTCTTATGATCCCACCACAGCATCTCAATGGGATTGAGGTCTGGACTTTGATTTGGCCATTCCAACACCTTGAATTTTTTCTTTTTTAACCATTCAGATGTCCATTTGCTGGTGTGCTTGGGATCATTGTCCTGTTGCATGACCCAATTTCAGCCCAGCTTAAGCTGCTGGACAGTTGGCCTCATGTTTGTTTAAGAATATTCTGGAATAAAGTGGAGTTCATTGTTGTCTCAATGACTGTAGGTTTCCCCAGGTCCTGTGGCTGCAAAGCAAGCCCAAATTATCACCTCTCCACCACCACACTTGTCAGTTGGTATGAGGTATTTGTGGCGATACGCCATGTTTGGTTTTCTCCAACGATTGCGCTATGCATAATGACCAAACATCTCCACCTTGGTCTCATCAGTCCAAAGCATATTGTTCCAGAACTTTTGTGGTTTGTTCAGATGCAATTTTGCAAACCTAATTTGTGCTGCCATATTCTAAGAATTAGAATTATAAGATAAGAATTAAGTAATTCTTTTTCTAACTGTGCTGTCATGAACATAAACATGTAATGTGCTTACAGTGGCTTGTAGACCACATGATGTAGCTCTTGGGTTTTTCTTCATATCTCTGAGCATTAAATGGCCTGACCTTGGACTGAATTTGCTGGAACGCTCCCTCCTGGGAAGATTGGGAACTGTCTTTAAGACTCTCCATTTGTAAACCATCCTTCTCACTGTAAAATGGTGAATTTCAAATTGTTTGGAGATGAGCTTATAACCCATTCCAGACTGATGAGCAGCAACATTTGCTTCTCTGAGGTCATGGCTGATGTGTTTTCCTCTTGGCATGATGTGCTCCAGAACACCAAACTGCCAAAAGTTCTGCTTTTATAGAGGTAGTCACACTTCTTGATGATTAATTAATCTTGTGCATTTCTTATGCTAATTTCTCTCTTAATGATTGTGGAAGTCAGAAGGGTGTACTTATTTATTCCCACCTGGTTTCTGAATGTTGGTATATTGAAATCTGCTTTTTTTTTTGACATTATTTGTTTGTTTATAGAAGTTTATAAAACTGTTTTAAGGCCCTGATAAATAAAAACAGAATAGAAGTAGGATATACTTTCTTTTTCCCATGACTGTATATGTAGAGAATGACTGTTTAATTTATGGATGATTCCACTTTTTGGATTTTCAATACGATACCAATATCATAAGTCAGAGTGTTGGTCGATACCTTATACTGATCTGATTTTGACACCTTAGTAACCCAGCTGACTCTGCAAGGTTCTATTGCCAAGATTAGTGAAATACCACAGATGTGATGATGGTGTCCTTTAAGACAAGCTGCATCCTGTGTTTAATTCTAAGACCAGTACTCTCATTTAACACAGAATGCCTGCTTGCAGCATAAAATGCACCAGTGGTTTGGCTTGGAAACAACATACAATCTGACACCAATACAGCACTTCAGACCAGTATTGCCTCTAACACCAATATTCAGTATGCCCCTAGTTACATTTGTATATATGTATAGTCAACGGTCAATGCCATAAAATGCAACTAGTCTGTGACAGTTGTGCTTACCATGTGAATGTTAAATTTACACATAGAAAGCTGAATGAACACCTACATCATCAGTTCAGCTGGACACAAATATACACAGAACCCCTGAATTTCTCTATCTAATATATTTGTGTTAGAAAGTGTGTCTAATGGCAGCTGTTCAGGAGAACGGCTCCCCTCTGTACAAGTATAAACCAACATTAAACACACAAAAAAAAGATGTAACTTATTGTTACACTCAGTCTACAACTCCTTTAGGTAAGCAGACACCTTCTTACTCCAGCCTTTACAGACAATATTGTTAATATTATTTATATTACTCGAATCTGATTGGTCAGTATACGTGTGCGTTATTTTCGTATAACACCACAGGTAGTTCGGGCTGTAACAAACGATGGGTTAATATTAATGTGATATTTTCCTTTTATACCAATAAACAGAACAATCTGGATCAACTGGCGGTCTTGTATTTATTTTCACAACAAGAGGCAGCTCACTTCTTCCATTCACAGTAACACACCCCTCTGGACACATACAGTTCTTACTGCCACCTAGTGACCATTTATACACATATACAATATTCCCCTCCCCCTCTGAAGTCTGAACAACTCTAAGCATTTTTCTCTTTTAACTTTACATACTGACAATGAACTCTCCCAGAAAATTACACTTTCTCAAATCAGTTCTCTTAATCCATTCTTCAACACTGGTAACATTACCTTGGAGATGTAACCAAACTCTCAGTGAGCCCTCTTACTCTGTCCCCCATTAACTTAAAACATTTAAAATAGCTGTTCTTACCCCAAAGCAATATGAAAAACAGCATATATCCAGCAATACAATGTTTACAGAGTTTTTCACTTTTTTCTTTTTTTATTATTTCACAAAATCTTTGAGGCACCCTGGAGCTTTCCTCTCTCTCTGTGAGAGTCTTAAACCCCTGGATTTAAACTCTCAGAATCACCCAGGTCTGCTATCTCAGTGATTTCAGGTGTCATTGTTTCACTGACTGACTGTTGTGGTGCCGTTTCAGTGTCCAGTGTCACCACATCAACATCAGGGATTCAGCAACCCAACCAGTTCCAGACATCGGTTTCGACTGTGACACCTCCCTCTGTAGTCTGCTGAACAATTGATCTACATGCCTACGTACCATATCACACAGGTCCTGTGATTCCCTGAATTAGTCCCAGTATCCATTTTGGAGCCGGGGCATATCTCCCACTTGCAAATGTATCTCCCACTTGCAAAAGTCATGGCTTGGAATACAGTACTGTGCAAAAGTATTAGGCACCCTATATTTTTTAGTACAAACTTTGTTACAGATTTGTATTTTATGACTTCTGCATTATCGAGTCAGTACAAAAACATTTTAGATGTCCAAACGTTAGTTTTCCAGCACAAAATTAAATGTTACAGAACAATGTTTGTATGGCAGTAAAGAAAGCAGAATATTATGTAAGAGACCACTTTTTCAGACAAAAATACATAATGAAGGCTGCTGGGTTTTGCTGCAAAAATAAGAAGCAAGTGCAACAGTCAAAGTCTCCAGAAGAACTGTGGCTGCTTCTGCAAGATGCTCAGTAAAACTTACAGCTCATTTCCTTATAAAACTGCACAAATTGTACCTGAGACTACTCTTTTTTTTAAAGCAAAGGATCGTCACACCAAATATTGACTTTGTTTCATTTATTGCTGTTTACTGCTTTTACAGTATTTTTTTAAAATGTAGAAACATTTAATTTCATTATTTTTGAAGGCATTTCTTTGCACAGCACTGTATGTTCCTTTTCCATAAATGTACACTTCCCTCGCTTTAGCCGTAAGCCCACCTCCTCTAATCGTTGCAAGAACTGGTCCAGCGTTCTTTGGTGATCCTGGTCCTCTTGTTCTGTCAACAAAATGTCATCCAGATACACCGCTACCTTTGGAGTGCCTCTCAAAATGCCTTCCATTGTCCTCTGGAAGATTGTCGGACTGGAGCTGACCCCAAAAGGTAGTCTTGTATAGGTAAACAACCCTGTGTGTGTTCACCGTGACATACTGTTTCGATGTCTCATCTAATGGTGCCTGTTGATATGCGTGACTCATATCTAACTTGCTGAATTTTCCTCTCCCAGCGAGGGAGGTGAACATGTCCTCCATTCTAGGAAGGGGGTACTGTTCCCGTGTAGACTATTTACAGTTACTTTGTAGTCACCACAGAGTCTCACCGATCCATCTGGTTTGAGTGCGGGCACCACAGGTCCCTCCCGGTCCAAAAACTTCACTGGTTCTATGATGTGCTCTTTAAGGAGACGATCTAGCTCCGCCTCAACTTTGGCCTTCGTTACAAATGGTAGAGAGCGGGGCTTGAAGAAACGGGGCTTTGCATCAATGAGTACGTAGATTTTTGTAGTAGCTCCTTTTAGAGTTCCCAGTTCATATTTAAACACAGGTTTGTGTTTCCTAAGAATTTCCTCCAACCCTCTGTACAGCTCTCCATTTTGTTCACTGTTTTCCAGTTAATTTTTAACCCCATCAACCACCCTCGCCCTAATAAATTTGGCCCTGACTCTGCAACCACAATCACCATTAGCTCTTTAGTTGTTTCCTGGTGTTAGACTTCAACTTTAATGGTGCCTAGGATCTCTACTGTCTGTCCTGTATATGTTTTCAGGCTAATGGAGCTGGTACTCAATTTCAGCTCTTTTGTCTGGGCCTTTAATTTAGCGTACTCGTACTATGATGGTCACGCTACAGTGTCAATTTCAAATTTCACAGGGCGTCCACCACAGACACAGTACTCGCATGAGAGGAGACACTTGGGGCATGGCAGTGTCTACACTGTATGTAGTGAAAACCTCTTCTTTTCTTCTGACTCATTCTCTACCTGAAGATAATTTGCCCTCTTTGCCTGCTTTTCTAACAAGTCCCAGCCACCACCCTTATAGTTTTTTCCCTTTAAACTTGCTAGCCTCATTTGTTTTCATTCTGCACACTCTTTTTAAATGTCCTGTTTTCTCACAATTGTGACACTTTTACCCAGCAAAATTACAGTCTCTCGTGTCCCAGCTCACTTCTTCTAGTCACAATAACCATTTATGTATATACAACAATTAATGTGCTCGTTCGAATACGTTATTGTTATTGTTTCTATAGTAACAGCTCACGCGGACTTGCACGGCGGACGCTCCACATTATCTAAGACTAATAATAAACGGATTTAAAAACGGGTTGTTGTTTAGTTGTTGATTTGGTGAAGTTTTTCGTTAGGAGACATTATTTAACATTTATGGAAGGAGCCTCGGTTGTAAGTACTCTCAGTCTCGGGTACGCTTTCCGTTTTCTCCGTTTTTCACGGTAAAGTGACAGGCTGTGCCTGTGTGTGTGTGTGTGTGTGAGAGAGAGAGAGAGAGAGAGAGACTGGTGAAGAATGACTGTTTATAGCAGCTGTAACGTAGGTGACTAACAGGTACTAACTTGTCTCTCGGACGTCTACAACATTAAATCTAACTAGCCTATAAACCGTTTAAATGCGCGATGTGTTGCTCATTAATAAATTACACTTTAATGTAATCGTTGGCAAATCGCTGTGGTGTAAGCGGAATAACACACTCGAGACCGTACTGTTATATGAAGAAATGCACTTCGGGGGGTCGCGGCACGAGGTGCATCACACCCCTGCATCGCCCCCACCCCGGCGTGCATTATTTCCATATAACAGCACGGTGTGTTGTGTGTTATTCCTTACTTCACACACTATTTGTAACATTGACAGCAGCGTGGAGCAAGGTGTAGTAAAGAAACAGAGCAGCATTAAAATCCTAGCAAAATATTAAATGGAGTGCCAGAAAACTGTACACATTGGTGAATTCTCTGCTCAAAGACATCTCATTCAACTCAGCAATAAATGATCAGGCTCAGCAGGTGTCAGAGCAGGGAAATCACCAAAATGTGCTGGACTCCATGACAATAACTGAAAGTATGAGAGATATACAGGCTGGAGGAGAACATTTCTGCTTAACTAAACTCATTCTATTTATAGACCTAGAATTGGGGAAGGAGCACATCAGTGATGACAGCTAGAACCACAGGATGACAGAACATGTAATTTACACAAACATGCAGGTAAGCAGTGCCAGGAAATATTCTGAGGGCCATTTGATCAGGGCTGTCAAACATGGTGCCGGTAAATCGTGCTCACTGATTATGGCCAGATGTTCAGATACGTGGGGTTGTTTGTAATTAGAACATACAGCATGAAACCAAGTAGGTCTATCGCTACATTAATATAAAACCCGGTTTCGGTGATGAAATCTCAGTGTAAGCGCACAGTGTAGGAGGTGAAAAAGCCATTAGTCAGAGGAAGCAGGTGCCAATAACATGCACCGGTCACTGCCGAAGATTTCATTTCATTTCAATGCTTGTGCAATTCACTTCTTCACTGCACAAGTGAAGAAACAAGAAATAATGTGTTTCATACTTCAATATCCACTGGCCTTTTGTCACAACATCATCCAGTGTAGTTATACAGGTTAATACAAATGGTAGCCTAGATGCATCGTCGTAAAGGTAGACAGGCTACTCACCCAAAATCTTGATCCATAGATTTGAAGAAGAATTTGTAGTTGTTGACCGGACGATTGCTGAGAACATTTTTAAAATCAGCCAAAGTGACCTCATCCGGACTGATAGACAATTTCACCAAGTAAGGAGTTTCCTCCTCGTCTATATGGTAAATAATTTTGATCTCCGCCATGAGGAGGATTGTTATGGAGGGAACAATCACCGGACAACAGTGAGTGTTCCTGCTGTACAGGAGCAATGGCAAGAAATAAGGACAATATAATAATGCCATTAAAACGGTAAAACAAAATACTTAACGCGATTTACAAAGCGATTTGACCACCTACTTGATGATAAAGACAGAAAGATTGGCATCATTGAAGCCTGGTAGACCTCTATTGCGGTTAATCGGGGTTTCAGTTCGTACGTTTGCTGAAACAGGAACAGGAGGTTTACATCCTAAGGAGAATGAGCCGGGAAACCGGGCGAGTTTGCGAGCGCTCTGTCTGTCTACTGCTGCCATCGTGTGGCCTTTATTTGATACACATTATACACGACATAGTGTTAGAGAGTACTTCAAAACAGATCCATAGCATAAATATTGCTGCTGCTGCTGCTCTCATCGTGTATTCTTGTATCACGTATTTCTCTTTTTATAACGGCCAAAAAGACAAAGCTACATATTAAACTAGACGGTTAAAGTTCGTGAACGAGCTTTGACACTGGCTTGAAAGGGCCCGCTAAACACGCTAAAAGAATAAAACAATATTAGTGTTTTCTTATTATTGATTTTAAGATGAGCAAAATGTTAAAAATGCTGAAAAGGCTACAGGCTATGTTAAAATGTTAAAATTTTACTAGCATACTCAAGTTGGTTGTTAAGGTGTTGCTAGATTCCCCATGTAAATAATAATAATAATAATAATAATAATAATAATAATAATACCCAAACCTTATCAGAGCTTGACATTAAGCATTGTCATGTGGTTGTCCTTCAGACAAGTAAATTTGTCATTCACTTGTACATGTAAAAAAATTACTTGCCTGTTAAAATGAAGACCTATCTGCACTTCTAATATGAGTGAAGGTATACAAAGTATAAAGTTCCAAAACTTTACTGAACGTAGGCAAATCTAAATAAGAAGACCTGAGCACAAGAACACCCTCCCTGGAAGAAAGTGCTTTATATAAAAACATGTATAGGAACAATATAATGGTCATATTGTTCAAATCCATAAGTTGTCTGAAGGTCAAACGGCAAGGTTTCAACATTCAAAAGGGAGACATTCCTGCAAAGCCCCTCCATGAAATGAGTGAAGATGTTCAACAAAGCATACGATTTCAAAATCACAAGTCAACAAAAAGTGCTGATAATCAAACACATTTATATCAGTAATTTTACTGAAAACAAGAATATCACCTTTCAAATCTGAACAAACTATAAGGCCTGAGCGATACTGTCCCAGAATAAGTAATCCAAGAAAGAAGATCAACATAACTATCAATGTCAACTTGCAGACTTTCTTCAGTCAATTCACAGTCTGACAAATTTAGATATTTTCAGCCACTGATGTGATTATGTTGGTGGCCACTCCACTACTCTGTAGTTTTGCAAAAAGAGATGCACACATTTCTTGGGTTGGCAATTTTCTCTCATCTCTGCTTGAAGATGTTCCTGGTTTTTCTGAAATTACGCTGGATGGTCGCATAACAGACGCTAGTCAACTCTCAGCAGAGGGGGCAGGGGAGGTTCAGATGACAGCATGTCAGAGCTCTCACGGTTGTGCCTACTTCAGAGATGTTTTCTAAACCCTGAATATGAAAAAAAATCTTTGATATCACCCACCATACCAACTGTATACCAACCAGCATGAAGCATGACAAAGTTTGAGATGGCGGATTAACTTATTGACTGTACTATGAGTCAACTTGCAAACAAAGCACCTGAAAATCTTCAAAACGGCTCTGCAGAGGTATCCTTGGCCCGGAGGTCTCTGACTCACAGGCTTTCATGGCTGATGGCTACATCAATGTTGTAAATTATTGTTTGAAGAAAGGTATACATATTGTGCAAAGCATCATCATATGAAATGCCAAACACATAAGTTTATCAAAGGCTGATAGTCTTAGCCATGCAGGGAATGAGCTGCCCATCCACAACAATGTAATAGTCATGGATGCTACTCTTCGAAGTCTCAACTGTCCAGATGAAGGGCTGAGTTGTCTGTTCAGATCCAAGCACTTCTTCAAAGCTGCAATGAGACTGAGGGGGAAAACAAATAAAACCAGAAGACATTTCAGTATGATCTTAAAAAAAGAGGGCATGATGCATATGCATTACAATAAGGACGCTTGATATTTAATATGCACAGAAATATGGTCTTATTAATTAATTTATTCAGTTCATAAACTGCTAAAAATTGGTGTCTTATATTGCTGTTACTGCCATTTTTTTAAAAGAAAAAAGATCATTAAATCTACTAAATTAAATGACATAGGTTTACTGCATACCGCTCCACATTTTGCATATCCTGCAGCCCTACATAACATATTAATACTAAGAATACCTTGTGGAACTTTACTATGCTGTCTAAAGCTTCACGTATGCTGATCTTGACAACCTTCTTTCCATTTGAAGGTGGTGGTAGGAGATACACAAGCAATAAGAGAGAAGACATGTCATTGTCTCAATCTAAGGTCAACAAAAGGAGCAAAGACAAACAGTAAGTTTGTCTTGATCTAATAATTGTGATCAATTTAAAATTACAACTTATACCAATATATAGAGGCTATTTTATATAAACATGAAATGATTATCCATGCTATTGATCGGCATGCACAATGAACTACCTGTAGCTCCTTGACTGGTTTTGCACAGCTCTGCAGACTTAATTAGACCACTCAAAAGCAGTGACTGGGTCAAGGTTTTGGCTTCTTCGATAAGATTTTATTTCAGAGAAGTGCCCCACTTCTCCAGAAGTTTAGATGAAGGCTCCACTCCATATAAAAACTCAAAATCTCGAAGCACTTGAAGTTGTATATAGATTAAAGCAGGAAAATAATTTGTCACATTACATAAAGTATTGCAGCTCAACAGCCCTTCCAGTTTGAACAACAACAACAACCTGTTGATGCAGCACTTACCAGCTCTTTTGTATCAAGAAACCTTGGAAATAAAGAAAGCACTGATGAGGACTTCTCAGGATCATGGATCATTTTCTGCTAGAAGGTAGATTTCATCTTTGCAGCCACTTCTTCTGGATCTGAGTGTTTCAGGAATGAAATGGCTTTTTGACAGTGATCTCCATCTAGCTGCTTCTCTGTTGTGAAAAACGTCCTTTCAGTGCCAGGTCCCCTCTTCTCCGAAGTGGCCTCTGGAGTACTGGTTCTGCTGCAGCGATTGTTACGTTGAACTGTTTTCAGTCTCCAGGCTATGTACACTGAGTGATCTTCTATATCACAGAAATTCTGCTCTCCAGACCTGCCTGATGCATCCTGATGCCCTTCTTCTGGTTGGAGTTCTCATTGGTTGGAGATCGCTTGCTGCTGCTGGGGGTGGCCCCACATGGATGGCCTGAAGATCATTGGGATTGCTGGGGATGGTGCCACTTGGGAACCATGGAGATGGTTTTGGACTGTGGTTCATATGGGCAGTTGTACTGTGATGGTTTGGGACTGCGATTGCTGTGGTGGCTCTGGGGCTGTGGTTGCCATGAGCAGTTTTGCACTCAGGTCTCCATCAGTGGACAGTGGAAAGGTTCAACAAAACAGACTTCATGTGAAAACTGTAATCAATTTCCTGGTTACACAATTGCACTATTAGTCCATGTAGTACACAGTTATAGAAGGGATTTATTTATAATTGAACTATCCGTTGTCACCCAGATGAGGATGGGTTCCCTTTTGAGTCTGGTTCCTTTCAAGGTTTCTTCCTCATATCGTCTCGGGGAGTTTTTCCTTGCCACCGTCGCCTCTGTCTTGCTCATTAGGGATAAATTCATACATTTACAATTTATATCCTGAATGTATTTATTTCTGTGAAGCTGGTTTGTGGCAATGTCCATTGTTAAAAGTGCTATACAAATAAAATTGAATTGAATTGAATTCCTAGAATGAATACAAGAAGTTTCAGTTAAACTAACAGCACATAGAGGCAAGATAGGAATGCTGCTGCAGCTTAACATTGCTTTCATAAATGGATCACAGCAGAGGCTCTAAGAACAATATTCATTTTGAGAAGATTTTTAGGCATGTAATGTACCTCCTTAACCTCTGGAAACGTGTCATCTGCATGAGCTCTTTAGGTGAGAGGAAAGAACCATCGCTGTCTGATGGCTGCATCTCTGAAGATGATGCAACTGAATCAAGTGAGAGTGTATCTGTCTCATATGAAGATGGAGAGAATGGGTGGGCAGGAGAATCTTAAAATCAAATGAAATGTTAGAACAACTACATAACTATTTAAGCGACTTACCATTGAGTCTATATTTTAAATATCTTTTTAACATGAACAATTTTTACATGACTTAATGTGTTTGCAGCCTTGCTTACCTGCTATAGCCACATCATCAAAGACCATCCAAAGAATGTCAGGCTTTTGCTCTGTAATGTCAGCATAAACATCTTCATCTGCTTCTGTTCCAGTCTCATCTTCTAAATAAATCTTATGATCTGGGGAGATGCCAAATTTCTGCTTGACTGAACAAAGAGGACACTAAAAAAATTTACAGAACAGAAATAGGTAAGGTGAATAAAGAAAAACAAAGGTATAAATAAATAACTAAAGCTCATCCATCACATATAAAAACAAAATCCTTAATGAAATCTGTTTTTGAACACTGAAACTTTATAATGTAAAATGTATGAATAAGGAAGATAATTTGCCAAAAATCACAATATCAATAATAACACTTACCATCCTTAATAAGGGCTTCATATGACAACCTATGAAGCTTTATGTACTTCTTATGATGTTGGTATTGCACTTTAAACAGTATAGTGTCGATAAATTTCTTAGAAACAAAAAGGTGTTTTAGAAAAGCATTCCAATATTAAACTAGGCATATAAACTGAAAAAGTATGGTAGCTAACATCAATGCTGCCATCACATGCTATCAGAAATCTGCTAACAACCTACTTCTATATAGCCAACAAATACAATACAATTTCCAAATCAACGCTGCCCCAATTACATTAGGAACAAGTATGAAAACTAATCTCATAGCTAGTGTTTCAAATAGTTAATTTGTAGTTACTTTGTTATGATTCTAATTTGGCCACAAGCTTGACTAGAGACATCACTGATGAGTCTGAATGGGAAGTCCCACCTCATTTTAATGGGGTTCTTCCAATGATTGGATCAATCACGGAACTATGTAGGCTCTATCATTAAAAGCTGTGATCAAAATTGGCCTAATTGCAGGATTCTAAATCAAAATTTAAAAAAAACAAAAACACATTAAAAATCTCCCACTCATCTTCAGGTTAGTCAATCACCTTTTCCATCATACAGTTACTACTTAGACTCAAACAAATAAACTCTGAACAGGTGTCCAAAATGTTAATTTTCTGGCTCCTATGTATGTGAAAGAATAGGCAACTACTATTAAATGAAATTTATGAGTCACATCTGGGGGGTACTTATGAGATTTTCACAATGGAAGCAGGAATCATACACAGGACTATATGCACACAGAACTCTTAAGTTAAACGATGGAATGACTTTATCATTTTAGTTATAATAACCATCAAAAATAGGATTCTAAGTCTTACCTTTGTCTTCTACTTGCATTATGTGGGTGCCAAACTGCCACTGCCATAACCGCCTGCTTCAAAACTAGTTAACTATGCACCAAGTCATGAAAGGGGTAAACAAAAATGCCTCCGTTTCTACATCAGCATTTTTATTGTATCATACCATTTGAATATACTGCTCATTGTTCATTCTTTTATTGATTGTTGAAAGTACACTGATCATGTCTTTGATAACATTTTAGTAATACTGAATAAGAAAAAAAAACAAAAGACAGTAGAGCTAATAAAGATACAAAATGTACATTACATACGAATCTGATGAAATTACATCCCTTACACACATAAAAAACAGATCATTCACAAACAATAGACTATACGAAAAATCAGTTTTAATCAAGAAAATTTATTTCCCTAAAAATGCACTTTTTAAAAAGTCATGTCATAGCTAAGCAAGTCATGCAAAGTTCAGTAAGAGCTGAAGCTGTGTGGCTATTTCACTCAAGTTATAAGTTCATAAATGTAAACTGATTCAAAAATGTAAAGACATAATCAACCCATAGGTTTGGCAAGTTCATAAACAAGCACTTTCTATGTGTAGATGAGGTGGGTACAGCAGTAAGGTGCCCAAGTACTTTTCCAACAGGGATAAAATGGTGTGGGTTTGTTAAAGAGGAGAAAAAAATGCACAATTTTTCCTCAAAGTACTGACCGATAGCATAACAACACTCTATTTCCTAGATCGGCTACAACAAACATATCAAACTTAAAAAGAGTGTTGTCTGTCATTGTCACTGCATTGCATCATTGCATCAAATGCTACTTTTTTACTACTCAATTCCCGTATAGTGACCTCATCACACTTAATGGCCTTCTGCACTCGTGTGGGATTTACCAAATCATCAAATGTTTTATAATACAACATTTTTACAATACAATATATTTAAAATACAAGCATGACACTAGCATCACCAGTGTCATGGGTTCGATTCCCAGGGATTGCATGAATAGATAAAATGTATACCTTAAACACATTGTAAGTCACCTTGGATAAAACATCTGCCAAATGCAGGGGAATGGAACTATTCAGGCTCATTCTGCTATGCTCATCATTTAGTAAATGATTTTGTATATACACTATATGTATTCATCAACATAAAATATGTACTTATTGTACGATGTAGGCTACTAGGTGAATGGTGAGCGTAAAATTGGGATAGACTTTAATAATATGAACCTTTTCAAAGAATGTTAAATTTTTTTTACAAGCGTGTCTCTTTTACTTTACAACATCTCAGGTGGAGAATCAAAAGTTGCAAAATGGGAGTGGCACCGAGCGCTTGATGAGGTCAAGGTCAAGATGACTATTTGTAGGTCAGGTTTATTTTTCAAAGCTTTTGTCTAGCCCTTTAAATAAGACTGTCAGCTGCATACAGTCGTTAAAACCATAGAATGTGCTTCTAACTCAATTCTCAGCATTTCTTTAGATGCTGTGATGATGAAACATCCCGGAACCGCTTCTGGTCAAATAGGTACTGCCTTAAACTGCAAAATGGCAGAGCTCCATATGGCAACAGAAAAAAATTTTTTAGAATTGAACTAATTGTCACTTGATTGTGTAGTATTAAATAAATTAAATATCTTTTAAAGAAATATATTAATTCTATGGTGTATGGTGTAATTGCACTGAACATTTAATAAAAAAAATTTAAAAGTTTCACTTGTTCTGTGTTTATTTGCCATGTATTTTTCAATTTTCATTTAACATAAATGATTATTAACATAAATGATATAAATAGTATAATTATATATATTTATATATTTGTTTTATAAATATAAAGCTAAACATCCTTTCCTCATATATGAACATGTATATTCTATAGGTATATATGTGTCATATATGTGTGTATTTGGGAAAATATATGTTACATACATGAAAATGGCCATTTTTGTAATATTTGAAATATATGTTGCATATATGTACAAATATCTGACATATTTTTATATCTGTGAAATCCATACATGAACATACATATTATATAAGTATGTTCATGTATGGATTTCACAGATATAAAAATATATGAACATACATATTATATATGTTTTTCCATATATTGCCATATATCACATTTCTGTATGGGTTACATGTCATACCTGGGGCTTTTAATGAGATTCTCCTAATAACTGGCTAACTATATATGTAACTACCACTGCTATATGCTTCACAGATGTACCACCTGGCATCTTCTCTAGAAGGTGAAGATAATCCAGAACTTTTTAAGATTTCTGAACCGCAACTCTATTATTACATGTTAGACTATATTAAGAGTGACAAGCTTCAAAGTGTGGAAGATGCAGGTATGTCCTGCCTTCAGATCAATGCAATCAGTGAACTATTAGCCACTAAAGACCTTGTTAGACCTCAGGATAACACAAGTAAACCAGCTCAACAAGACCAACCCAACTCTACAAGAAATACCTTCTGCAAACTCACACTCAGTATCTACCACAGACAATCTGGTATTCTCTACTCACAGTAACAATATACCTATAGAAAATAGAGATGTTGTTGCACTGCCTACATTCATCAGAGATTCAATAGTAGATCAAATGGTCAGTTTCATGTGCCAGATCAAGTTGTAAGAATTTCTGATGTTGCTTCTGATGAGCTTTTCTGCCTTGCAGAAAATTTAATATTCAAGGTGGTCAGACTTCTGATTCAGAGTCTGAAATTTCATTCAACCATATTTGTAAACAAATTGATAAGGCTATTGTTGATGGTTTTACTGATGCTGAAGTCATATGAGCTATCTTGAGGGTTAATAAAGGAGGGACTTTTAAAGATTTGCTTACTAATAAAGATAATCTCACAGTAGCAGAATTAAAAAGGCTTCTTAGGTCACATATTAGGGATAAAAGTAGTACATAGCTTTTTCAGGAACTGAGTAAAACAACAGGATAAAGAAACACCACATCAGTTTGTATATAGACTAATGGCTCTTAGACAATGGGTGTTACTTGCTTCACAACAAAATGGTAATGATTTTAATTATGACAAAAGACTAGTGCAAGGAGTATTTCTTTATACACTTTATCAAGGGTTAAATAAAAAAAATAGTAATATCCAACATGACATCAAACCTTACCTCACTGATCCTCAGGTTACTGATATAATTTTAGTGCAAATAACCAAGTCAGCCAATGAGGAAGCAGAGAGGGCAAAGGGCTTTTCTTCAGTTACAAAACCCAGACTATCTACAGTCAGTGCCCCTCAGCAGCCTGATGGGGAACAGGTTAGTCAAGTAAAGCTACTAACACCCTGTGACACTGCGGGACCGTAAAAGACTGCACACACACACAGAACCAGTAAGTGCGGGGGAATGTGCTCTTTACTATATTGTTTGTTTGTCCAAAACAAACGCGGTGCTGAAAGGGCACCACGCTGTCAGTCGCGCGAGGAGTGTTTGATGTTTTACGTGCGTGGGCTGCCGGCCCGCCGTCACACACCCATAGATGGTGAAGTACAAGGTAACTGCACTGCCATCATGCACTTAACTGCCCATGTGTCTGCCTTAACTAAGAACATGGAAGAGATAGTTAAATCCAAGTTGTAATCCATCCAGAATGGCAGTTCTACACAATCTACAACCATGAGTGCATCTGTCAAGGACATGAGAGATGTTTTCAGTGTTTTCGCTGTGTCCAAAGTCGACATCAAGCAGTAGGCTGCTTGAAGCGATTCAAGTTGGCAAACAAGGTGAGGTCACTGGTGAGGGACAAAGAGTGGCTGATTTCAGCCAGACATCCCGTTTCCATGTTAATTCTGTCATGAACCAGCCGTGATGAACACTGGGTCTAAGAGTTGTAATGTAAAGCACATGGCTCAGCTGATTGGAGGTAAATGTCTGGTCTCATTAACAGTTAATGGGGTCAAAACAGAGATGCTTTTAGATACGAAGGCCCAAGTCAGTGTCACTGGGAGAGAGTGGGTGAAGACTAAACTGCCGGATGTGAAGATCAGGCCTATTGACTGCTTTCTGAACCACTATATGTTATTGGAGGCAGTGGTTCATACATTCCATTTGATGGCTGTATAGAAGTGCACCTGGACATTTTAAGCATAAATCAAAGACAAATAGCTATTCAAATTCCCTTTTTAGTCTCTCAGGACTGTTTAAACTGCCCACTGCTTGGAGTCATTGTCATTGTAGAGTTGATTTTGGAGAACTGTGAAACAACTGATGCCCTCAGCTTAAGTTCTTTACTAAGTGAAGCCTTGAATTTACATGTGCAGACTGCTAAAAACCATTATCTCTGTCATTCAAGAACAACCTAACTAAGAAGTATCCCAGAGCTGCACCATCACAGTGGGGAAAAAAAGGTCTTACTGTTCCAGCTGGTCAAGTATGTGAAGTAAAGTGTAGGCTAACGGTCTGGTCTGTAGAGGGAGCTATGTTTTTTTGAGCCAGCCATAGAAAGATTGAAATTTTGAAAGGCTTGAAATTTTTCCAGTTGTTGTCCATGTGGTTACTCGAAATTAGTCAAAATCCCAATTCAGATTTCAACTCAACATGATGTTTATTTACCACAGAGAACAGTTCTGAGTGAGATAGAGGAAGTGATGAAGGTTACACCAATGCTTAGTTCACAGCAAAAGCTGTCCCACACTGCACAGGTAAATTAAATAATTCAATTCAAAATAATGTTTGTGCCCAGTTTGGAAGGTATATCCAAGTCAAAGAGAAGTGGCATCCACCAGTTGATGTATCACACCTAGAAGAGAAGGAACTTAAAGTAGTCAGGAAAATGTTGTCTGATGTGTTTTCCAGGGATGATTGTGACATTTGATGCATTCCTTCTTTGAAACTAAAAATCTACTTCAAGGACGATATTCCTTTGCAGAAATGTTACAACGCAATTCCCAAGCCACTTTACAAAGAAGTAAAAGAATATGTGCGGACTCTCTTAGAACGTGGTTGGATTAGAAAATCAACTTCACCATACTCCTCTCCAGTGGTCTGTGTTTGAAAAAAGGATTCAAGCTTGTGTCTCTATGTCGATTTCTCAACCGCAAGACCATGCCAGATAGGCACCTATTTCCCCGTATCGAAGACCTCCTTGCCAATTTGGGTGGAAATTCATGGTTCTCTATTCTTGACCAAGGGTCTGCTTACCATCAAAGCTTCATGGATGAAAGCTCTCACAACATTGTAATAACTTTAGCACACCTTGCTAACTGGTATTCTTTGTTTAGTTGTCCATGGCCATGTTTTATGTTTCAGATATACACCACCATGCTCACATACAAAACAACCCAATAAAATTATACCAAGTAACCTAGTGTCTACACAGCAATACTCACATAGACCTATTAGCATACCATTGCACACTTACGCACCAACATACAATGATAATGCACTGCTGATAAACACAACAAGTGATCTCCCAAAAACATGACATCAATCAAAATCCCTACTTGGAACATCCGTGGTATTGGCTCTCAGGCAAAAAAAGTATGACAGCATCTCACCTCACTTAACGCAGATATATGCTTACTCCAAAAAACACATCTCTCAGGATCAGACAGTCACAAATTACACACCCCATAAAACTGCTAGTATAGGAACTGACAGACCACAGAAACAATAAGGCAATAAATGTCTGACTTTGGATGATTGTGGGCGACTGCAACACCCAGACACCAAGGGAAACCTGCATCTTTGCAAAAGAAGTAATTCTCCTTCTAGACCCCACCACACATTTGGTACCAAGGAGAGCCAAAAGGGCCTGGCTCTTTGAAAATAGCCATGCGAAGTCAGCTGTGGAATTTAACACTGGATGGACTGAAGCAAGGGTGTTACAAGCAATTAAAGAAGCATTTGCACCCCTTTTAGATAACTGCTGGCGAGTATGTTTATATGATAATGTTACACTTGTTAGCATTTCTTTCTCTTAAACGTTTGTAGAGTTTAACTTATTTTGTCTTGCGCTAACTTTAAATCTATAAATATTAGACGGCCCATTTTATAACAGAAGAATCAAGTGCTGGAATTGTCTCCCTGTGGAGGCATCTTGGTTTAGACCAGGGTTCTTCAACCTTCTTGGATAGAGAAACCAAACAGGGACCCTCTGTTACGTACTGTATAAAACTGATTGTTACATTTTAAGTCTGGCCTGTAATAATTTCAATGTGTTTACATACTTTATGATGCATTGCACATCCATTAAATAACAGTTAGTATCTGTACTGATGACTGAAGTCATACATGTGTACATTTTATTTTACTTTGATAAAATTTTTACTTTTAATGTATTGCAATGATTTTAATAATAAAAATGTGGAAGGAACAACATGTAAGATTTAGCAGAACTTTTCGTTCATTTTAAGTTACCTTAAATTTTAATCAAACAATAATTGGCGGACCCCCTAGGGGTCATGGACCCCCCTGTTGAAGACCCCTGGTTTAGACCCCTTGAACTTCAGACATCGTCACCTTGGTTCTAAGCCATTGTCCAGTGGCCAGTCTGGGATTCACACACGGAACTTTTTTTTTTTTTTTACAAAACTATTATCAAGGTTATAGAGGACTAAAGAAGATTATCTGTGCTTGGCTTACTACTGTTCACAGAAAAAAGCTTCATAAAAATAGAACTCTCATCTGTTACCACATATTTTCATTAAGTTTGCAGATCCTCTTACCATACCATTTTAAACTTGTGGAGCCATCACTTACTACTCAACAAAAGCTGACTGGTAGTA
The DNA here is from genome assembly GCA_022758105.1 of Pangasianodon gigas. Taxonomy (NCBI): domain Eukaryota; kingdom Metazoa; phylum Chordata; class Actinopteri; order Siluriformes; family Pangasiidae; genus Pangasianodon; species Pangasianodon gigas. The sequence goes on from CM040473.1 coordinate 8,814,139, forward strand.
TGGTGAAGAAAATTTTTCATCAGAAGTGTTTGTTTGTTCGACCTGATTGAGTCTTGCTAGAAAAGCCTAGAAAGGCAGTGAGTCTATGCAGTCATTTACTATATCAACTAAAAATTCAGATTACAGTGGTCAACAATTGTAATGCTTTTTTTTTTCTTCTTCTTGCACTAGCCTAAAAGTTTGGATTCAGATGATGAGCCCACTCATAAAGGTAAAGCATTCTCATGACGTAGACTATATTGTATTGATTAATACACTATATGGCCAAAAGACCCATATGTGCTTGCTGAACATCCTGTTCCAGATTTATTCCCCCATTGATGTTATAATAACCACCACTCTTCTGGGAAGGCTTTCCACTAGATTTTGGAGCGTGGCTGTGGGGATTTGTGTTCATTCAGCTACAAGAGCATTAGTGAGGTCAGGCACGGATGTTGGGTGAGGAGGTCTGGGGTGCAGTCGGTGTTCCAGTTCATCCCAAAGGTGTTCAGTGGGGTTGAGGTCAGGGCTCTGTGCAGGACACTAGAGTTCTTCCACTCCAACCTTCTCAAACCATGTCTTCATGGAGCTCGCTTTGTGCACAAGGGCACTGTCATGCTGGAACAGGTTTCAGCCTCTTAGTTCCAGTGAAGGGAAATTGTAATGCTACACCATACAAAAACATTCTAGACAACTCTGTGCTTCCAACTTTGTGGCAACAGTTTGGAGAAGATGCACATATGGGTGTGATGGTCAGGTGTCCATAAACCTTTGGCTATATAGTTTATTTCCTTTGATGTTAATACATGATTTACATTTCATTATTATTAAGTAGGTGATTAACTTTTTTGTTTTTCTTTTTTTGGTATATTGGTCCATTTTTTTTATATTTTATATATTTAATTGATGGAGCAAACATTATGATTTCCAGAGGAAAATAAGGCAGAACTTTGTCCAGTCAGTGGGATCCAGTCAGTCCAATCCAGTTTGCATCAATCTGGTGTGCCGGAAATGAGCTCCTCTGATTCTTCAATTGCAACTGATGTGATTACTGTTCCTGATTGTTCCACATCTAGTTCTTGCTACAGGTGTAATTAATTGCTATTTTATAATATTTATAATTTATTTTGTATAAAATATATTGGTCATGTCCTTCTCTTTATACAAAGAATGCAGACATCCATTCTATAAAAGATTAGTTTAAAAGCACATGGCATCTAATTGTCATTCACCACCTTTAATATAACACCATTATTGAATGTGTGTTGGGTGTCATTGCAGTAACTATGTCAACCTCCTGGAAGATGATGAGCTTTCTGATGATAGTGATCTCTTGGAAGCCATTTCAAGGTCACTGAGAGACCATACAAACAGAAATATAGGGTAAATATTTTTTGCAAACATAAAATTGCCATTCCCTTTTTTTTTAAAGAGATTGTGAGTGGTTGGTTGGGATTTTTAAACCTGTATGAGGTTTAAAATGTGTTGAAAATGTATTTTATTAGGAAAAGGATTGAGGAAGAGGTTGTACAGACTAGAAATGTGAATGGCATATTTTGTATGACACTATAATTTAATATTAAACACTGTATCTATTGCCTGAAAACTGTTTGCCTGTGTAAATATGTACAATATTTTAAGCAGTGGTGGTGTTCCATTGGAAGACATTGTTGGACATCTGCATAATCAGATAAAGATTGATGAAGTGGTTCGATTCAGCACTCAGACGTACTGTTTTGGATGGTGCTGCCCGTGCTATGAAGCGACCAAATTTTTCACCTGAGAAAACTGTGGACATTAAATTTACAGGTGATCTTGGCAGTTCTGAGAGGGCAGTTGATCTTGGTGGACCAAAGCGAGAATTTTTCCGTCTATGCTTGCAAGAGCTTAAAGACTGAAGTGGAATGTTTGAAGGACCATCTGATGCAAAACTTCTTGCCTGCAATTCAGAAGGTAAATTATACCACTATTTTGGAGGAATTTCAAAGTACAGTACCCATTATACATGTGATCATTTAAAACCAAATAAGTCAAAATGAAGTATAGATTTTTTTTTATACTCATTACTATTTAGCATACTTATTTAATTTTTCAGTATTTCCCATTTCTTTGTCAATATTTTGTTTCCCATTTGTAGCTATGAAAAATGATGGATACTACCTTGCTGGCCAGTTAATGGCAATGTCCATTGTACATGGAGGACAGACACCTCACTTGAGAGATACTGCTACATGCTCTCATTAATGGCCCTGAGAAGACTGAAGTCAGAATTGAGGACATTCCAGATATGGACACACAGTCAGTCTTAAGAGAGGTATGGTATATTTAAATACATATTGAAGGTCATACTTTAATCTTTTTGTGCCAATTTCAGTGTCTAACAGTAGTGTCTGCTTTACATGAAGTTGTTACACTTCAATAGAAAATTACATAGTCTTTTTCTAAAGATTTAAAGGTTTCTTAGTAGATGATAAAATAAGGTCATGTATACATGCTTAAAACATGTTTTTGTCTTAGATCAAGGAGTCAGTCGAGGACCAAATAATGGAGGCAGTGAGTAAGGCAGATCAGTAGCTTAACCTGTCAGAGTGTTGCAGGAAAATAACTAATTCAAACAAAAATGATGTGACCAAGGATTTGGCACATTGGTACATCCTGCAGAGAACAAGAGCACCTTTTGAAAGGTAAAGAATGACCAGTAATATTGCAACTATTATTTGGTATGTGTTCTGATTTGGTCACACACAACAGTCGTGTCTGAAATATGGTAGTCTTGGTTCTGATGTCATCTGCAAAGTTAAAATTTTGGACAACTTAAATTCTTTAATATTTAAAATCAGTTTTGCTGTGACTGTAAGGTTTCGAGAAGGCCTAAGAAGTCTTGGGGTCCTAGAAGCTCTGCTACAACATCCTGAACAGATGAAGACATTTTCCTGAAACCTACAAAAAAAAACTGTCAGCAGAAGACCTTGAGCTGCTTTTCAGGTGTCAGCTGTCTGAAAACGGAAGCAACAGATATGAAAAAGAATGCAAGACTCTGGGTTTCTGGAGGGATTACCTTCAAGATGCAGAATGTAAGAAATGCCACCAGCTTTTAATTACTTTTTTTCATTAAAAAAAAAAGTGTTTATTCTCTGTGTAATTAGGGGTATATTTATTTTTGACATGTTGATATTTCCCTGTCTTTGCCAGTCAACATACAAGCGGTTACACTTGAGACACTTCTTATCTTTGCTACTGGATGCAACTCCCCTCCAGCTCTTGGCTTTACCCCAGAGCCATCATTGGAGTTTATTTCATGCTCAAAATTCCCTCTTACTGATACGTGTGACAATATCATCAGAATTCCACTGAAGGACACTTATGAAGAGTTCAAAACAGACATGGACTTTGGCATAAAAAATTCCCCTGGATTTGGCATGGCTTAAATGTAAGTGCATTTTTGTGTGTGTGCTTCACACAAGAATAGAGAATGCTGTGTTCTGTCAGTTCTCTAGTTTTGTTATATCATCAAGTGCCTTCAGCGCATTTAGTATGTATGCTTATTTGTTGTAGAAACAAATTGTTAGTTGTTAGTTGGAGCAAAGTTTTTATTTGATATTTGATTTTAATATTTTTGTTATTTGTTTCTGATATCAATGTATTTTATTTTTTGAGCTCCTATTTTGATTGTTTGGCTTGATTCAAACATGTGCATCGACATGACAGAAGATGAAAGATGGAAGAAAAGGAAGTTTAATGTTGCATTGTTGTTATACAAATATTTACACTTATTCACAAATATTTGGTTCATCTTCTAGTTAAAAACTACTTTTTAAAAAACTTTTGAAGTAGGATATCTCTCCAAACATTATGTTGCTGATGTTGTGCACAGTTTTTGTGGATTGAAAACAGCAATAAAATGCAGTAACATTGCATTACTAATTACTGTCATTTAGAATCATTACACTGTATACAACCATTCTTTCTCAAATTTAGGTTATTCTACTGTTCTGTAACATAATTAGGTATCCCTCCTTAATCCTTAAATATGAACACCATCCAAACTGTTGCAAGCAGAGATGAAGTGCTCTATGCCATGGTTTCCATCATTTGTTAAAGGGTTAATGTGATCCAGATCAGGATCCACAATGTCTTGCAATGTGCACTCCCTCCTCCTTGATAATACATTTTGTCCAGCACTCTGAATTCTTCCAATTGTCCATAGTTGGATGGGGGACAAACTGTTCACAGTGCTAAGACTGTGACTGTTTCATTGATTTACATATTCAGTTAAAGCCCTAGTTATCCTTGGAAGGAAAACAAAATGTAAAGCTCTAATGTGGGCGGGGTTGTTGATTTGTAAAATTCAGTGTCTGCACACCATGGCGCTGTTGCAAGCGTACCAGGCCGACCTGCTAAAAGACCTAGGCGAAGCAGCAGGCGGCGGCATTCCAGCGCTTCCTCCCTCGCCGTTCCCGGGTCTTTGGGGCTGCTGAGCTGGAGCAGCCCCGGCCGTCTAGCTCCTCATGCCGGGAGGCCCAGGACTTCTGAGGGCAGGCCCCTCTGGGGAAGAGCGGTGTACACCTCATCATACAGTGCCCGTCTCTCCTCAGTACCCTCAGGAGATCAATCTGCCAACTCTGCCAACCCTGCCGGGCGGGAACAGCCCCCTCTGTGTACCAGCTCTTCATACCGGGAGGCACAAAAACAGAGTGTCGCCTCCCATGCTCCCCCGCGTCAGGACCGGGAGCCCCAGCGACGGTCTAAGCCAGGGTCTTCTAAGGCGAAGCCGGATCTACGGACCGGTCTTCTGTCTAAAAAGACCTCGGCCAAGAAGTCCTGACGCTGGTGGCCCAGGACTTCTGAGGGCAGGCCCCTCTGGGGAAGAGCGGTGTACACCTCATCATATGGTGCCCGGCTCTCCTCAGTGCCCTCAGGAGATCGATCTGCCAACCCTGCCACCCATGGTGCTCCAGGGCGCAGTGGTCTCCGGCGAGCGCTTCTCTCAGTTTCCGCCCGGGAACGTAGCGGTACTGGGAGGCTCGCTACCTCTTCGGAGGTCTCCAGAGCAGCTAGTTCGGCCGTCCCCAGCCGGTCCGCCGCTTCAGGGCCCCGAGCTAGCCGCTCTCATTACACCAGAGGTCAGTCTTGAGAGACTGATTCCCTTAGTAGACTATTTGGCAGCGTGGAAACTTCTGCCAAATGTGTCTCAATGGGTCCTGCATACTGTAGAGAGAGGCTACCGAATCCAGTTCGGTTCTCCACCGCCTCGTTTTTGCGGGGTTCTTCCAACTCTGGTGGGCTCTGAGCAGGCTTTGGTAATGGAACAAGAAGTAAACACTCTCTTGAGGAAGGAGGCCATCGAGGTGGTCCCTCTTCACGACAGAGAGTCCGGGTTCTACAGCTGGTACTTCATCGTTCCAAAGAAGGATGGAGGGTTGCGTCGCATTTTAGATCTGCGTCAATTGAACTGCTCAGTCATGCGACTGAAGTTCAGGATGCTCACAATCAAACAAGTCGTGTCTCAGATCAGCTCCGAGGACTGGTTTGTCACGATCGATCTAAAAGACGCATACTTCCATATCTCCATCCTTCCCCAATACAGGAAGTTCCTGAGGTTTACTTTCGGGGCTTACCAATATCGGGTTCTTCCATTCGGCTTGGCACTCTCACCCTGCACTTTCACGAAGTGTGTGGATGCTGCTCTGGCTCCTCTGCGACTCCAGGGTATCCGCATACTGAATTATATCGACGATTGGTTGATATTAGCTCAATCGGAGCAGGCGGTGGTTCGGCATCGAGATGTCGTTCTCACCCACATGAAAGAGCTGGGGTTAAGACTAAACGCCAAGAAAAGTGTGCTTTCTCCAGTACAGAGAACCACTTATCTGGGCATGGTGTGGGATTCGACCATGATGCAGGCATGTCTGTCTCCTGCTCGGATCGAGTCGATCCTCACAGCAGTCAGGAGAGTGAGAGAAGGCCGGTCACTCACTGTAAAGCAGTTCCAGAAACTGCTGGGTCTGATGGCAGCTGCGTCCAACATGATACCTTTTGGCCTGCTGTACATGAGACCCCTACAGTGGTGGCTCAAGACCAAGGGGTTCTCCCCAAGGGGAAACCCGCTTCGCATGATCAAGGTCATGCGGCAATGCCTACGTGCCTTAGACATGTGGAGGAAACCTTGGTTCTTGTCTCAGGGCCCGGTGCTGGGAGCTCCTTGTCACCGCGTAACGTTAGCGACGGACGCATCTCTCACCGGTTGGGGAGCGGTCATGAGTGGCAGCTCAGCCCGCGGTCTGTGGAGCGGCCGCCATCTCACGTGGCACATCAACTGCCTGGAGACGATGGCCGTCTTTCTAGCATTGAAACACTTTCTCCCGGACCTAAGAGATCGCCATGTGTTGGTGCGCACCGACAACACAGCGGTGGTCTCTTACATCAACCACCAGGGAGGTCTGCGTTTGCGCCCCCTTTACAGGCTGGCACACCAGATCGTTGTGTGGTCCCAGGGGAAACTCCTCTCGCTGAGAGCAGTTTACATCCCTGGACATCTCAATATGGGAGCAGACATTCTGTCGAGGCAGGGGCCGAGGCCCGGGGGGTGAAGCAGATATGGAGAGTGTTTGGCCAGGCTCAGGTGGATCTGTTTGCGACTCAGGAGACATCGCACTGTCCCCTCTGGTTCTCTCTGACACTGAGCGGGCATAACATGGTGTAACATAGTGTAAAACATAACCTGATTACACCAAGCATGTTTATTGGTTTAGTCAAATATGGAAAAATTAAGAGCTTGTCTATCAATATGCCTGATAAAATGTATGAATATATAATCAGGGTTTATAACTATATATTCAGGATTTACATTTATATATTCACCAACTCTACTATGGGAAACAGGGAAAGCTGTTCTTAGAGGAAAAATAATATCTTATTATTATTATTATTATTATTATTATTATTATTATTATATTATTATAATATTGAAAATGAAAATAAATTAGGACAAAAGATTAGGGAATTAGAGAGACTAATAGCAATCAACCCCACAGAAAGCACAGAAACAGAAGTAAGGAAACTCAAACTAAAATACAATGACCTCATAAACGAAAAAACTCAGTTGAAAGACTCAGGCATGAAAACTTTGAATTTACTAATAAATCTGGAAAAGTCCTAACAAACCACATAAAATGAAATAAATAAAGAACAACAATCCCAATTATCAAGAACTCAGCAGGAAAGACCATATAAACCCCAGAGGGAATTAATAACACCTTCAGATCATTCTTTCAAGACCTATACTCATCTCATGCAGATCCAGAAGACATCAATGATTTCCTAAATAATATCAAACTACCAAAGTTAACTGAAGAACAAGCAAATTCTATAGATAAACCTGTAGAACCATAAGAGATCTATAACACCCTTAACAACATGCCTAATAATAAAGCACCAGGTCCTGATGGTTTCCTGACTGAATTCTATGAACAGTTCTGGACTATTTTGGCTCGACTATTTAACAGATTAAACAGAATATGACACTACCGACAGAAATGAATACCGCCAGTATATTACTTCACCTAAAACCCAACAAAAAACCCAAGTTACGCTCTAGTTACCGGCCTTCATCACAGACACAAAAATAATAAGCAAAACCCTAGCTAAGAGAATTGAAACAGTTATTCCTTCAATAATGAATCCATTGGATTCATTAAAAACAGACAGTCAGCCACCAACATTCATAGACTCCTCAACCTGACGTATTACACATCACATAAAAACTTAGAATCAGCAATAATAACACTTGACGCAGAGAAATCCTTTGACAAAGTTAACTGAAATTTTCTACTCATAACACAACTGGTTTCGGTGAATCATTTATCCAGTGGATAAAAATTCTCTACACATCACCAAAGGCCACAGTTATCACTAATGGACTAATCGCACAATGTTTCACAATGCACAGAGGCACCAGACAAGGATACCCACTCTTTCCATCCTTATTCGCCATTTTTATAGAACCATTAGCTGCAGCGATAAGACAAAATGTACATTAAGGGGATCCAGACAGCAAACATGGAACACAAAATCAGTTTATATGTTGATGATATCATACTCTTCTTGCAAAAACCTATAAAATCAATACAAGAAACTATTCTTTACAAAAAACTATACTTTCCAATTACTCAATTAACTGGACCAAATCCACTATGCTCACTCTCAAAATGAAACTCCCTGAAACAATACAGTATAATCACTAAGCATTGACTATGTTACTTATCTTGGTGTCAAAATCTCTGCCAAGCTTTAAGACCAGCATAAACTCAATTATTGAACACCATAAGTAATGATCTGCAACACTGGATAAACCTTCCCCTCTCCCTCATTCGCAGAATAGCATCCATAAAAATGATGAGACTACCCAAAACAAATTACTTATTTTCAATTATTCCTGCTCAACCTCCCACTTCCTGGTTCAAAGCACTCAATTCCAGTATCACTAAATTTTATTGGAAAAACAAACCACCCAGAATCAAATTAACCACCTTACAGAGACCCAAATTTCATGGAGGACTTAATGCCCCAAACTTTCAACAATATTACCTCACTAACCAACTTCAATATATAATCAAATGGATAAAACCCAGTTAGACAAATGAGATTTGGCTAGATGCAGAACAGGCACTATGCAATGAAATCAGAATCTCGGACCTACCATTCATCAGCACAGCTATCAAACGCCACCCCTGCTTCAAAAGTCCAACAACTGCAGAAACTTTAACAGCTTGGTGGAAATTTTATAAAATTATAAATTCACCATTTCGACTAACTGAACACACTCCCATATGGCACAACCCTGAATTCACAAACATAGTGAAGATAACAAATATCTCCACATGGGTAGAAAAAGGCATTACGCACCATATGTCAAAACAACACCTTTACATAATTTCCATATCTAGCCGCAATGGCGTAGAATTTAGTAAGAACGCTAGGGACATGTCCCTACCAATATCCAGCAACTACTGAATTGTCCCAAGCAATAATTTTGATCAAACAATTAAAATATAGTTATGTATATAACCACTGTTGTCCGTCAGTGTCTTGTGGTTTTTATTTATTTATTTTTTATTTAACCTTCATTTAACCAGGAAAAGTCTCATTGAGATTAAGAATCTCTTTTATGAGAGCGTGCTGGCCAAGACAGGCCGCAGCACAATTTGTGGTACACAAACGGTTAACAGATCTCATTCTTTACTACGAGTCCTGCCTCCCTAACCCACGTCGCTAATAGGACTGGCTTTGCCATTTCTTGCTAACGTGAGAGGCTGCAGCGGGTTGTACGAAGCGCTAAAGCTCTGTCAACTAGATGTGCCTCATGCAGGCTACTGGTAAGTGAGGAAGACACTATCCTTATACCAACAGTTCTCTTCTGTCCATGAAAATACAGGACAAATTGCGTCTCATATTGATTCAGAGACAGTGCATTTTTCCAATACGTGACAATCCCGGGATGAGCGGCAAGCCTAAACGTTAGATTTTGTGTGTGTGTGTGTGTGTGTGTGTGTGTTTGGCAATTAGGCTAATTTGGTGATACGCTGAATCACGATGGCAGCCAAAAACCAAAGGTGGACTTTAGGAGCTACTTTATAACAAGTCAAAGTGTAAGTCACTTAAAATATTTTCTCAATTGCTAGATGTGTAGAGTCAACAATAATGGTAATAATAATGCTTAACTAAGCCATAAATGTTTTTCCTCACTGTTCACATGACATGCATCAATGTGTTATTTTATCAGGTGACAGAAGCAGTCCTGCCAGGTAGTAGCTCAGACAGAGCAGGAAGAAGGGCAGGTGGAGAGGCAGGGTCACAGGTGAGGTGAGGCCTAGGCTTGTAACAATGTGATTAAAAGTAAATGTAGATATTTGTTTTGTATTACAATGAGGTTGCACTGGTATACTAAGAGGTCTATTAAGCACTCAATCATCCATGGTTTTAATAATGTGGGCATGAATACTGTACTATGTATATAAAATATATTAAATAAGTGGTTACTAGCATCATCAGTGTGTAGATGTATTTTTCACATGCAGTAGTTGATAGAGTGGCTAATTGTATACTGTGGTGTATTTCTAAGGAAACTGATCCAGCTGTAGACAGCAATAGACAGAGTAGCAGTGAGAGTGACGACAATAAAGAACAGAGTGACAACAATGAAGAACAGTGCAGAACTGGAGATAATCTGGACTTTGAAGTCAAACCAAACCAAGCTCACCCAAAACACATTGCAGTTCCAAAGCTGGCAAATAGAGTCCTCCATTTTAAGGAAAGTTGGTACAAGCAGTATCCATGGCTTCACTATAGCCTCACTGTGAATGGAATTTTTTTCACTGTGTGAAAACATACACAATAAAGAAAAGTACTCTGTCCAAAAAAGGCAGACCCTGCATTCTCCTCAAAGGGATACAGTAACTGGAAGAATGCTCTTGTTAGATTTGAATGCCACCAGAATAGTAAATCCCATCATCATGCAGTCACAGTTAGTGCTCAAGAACCAACCCCAGTAGATTCAAAACTCTCAAGTGCCTGGACAAAACAACAAGAAGATGCTAGGCACTGCCTGCAAAATATTGTAGGTTCAATACAGTACCTTGCTAGGCAGGGTGTGGCACTGTAAGGTCATGAAATGCAAGATGGGAATCTTTTTCAGCTTTTGAAAAGTCAAGGATGATGTCCGTCTCTCTAGCTGGCTATCTCGTTGTCATAACTATACTGCTCCTTCAGTGCAAAATGAGATTTTGCAATTGTTAGGAAATTGTATTCTCAGAAGTATTGCACTGTCTATCCAGTCTCTACCAGTTTTGCAGTACTCAATCATTATAGATGGCACTCAAGATGTCTCAGGACTGGAGCAAGAATCTATATGTTTTAGATATGTGGACCATGACCTGGTACCAAATAAGGTTTTTGTTGGTTTGTATGAAGTCCCTGGCACTACAGGAGAGGAGATTGCTAGAGTGGATGTGGATGTCCTCTTGAGGCTAAATATTCCCATGTCTGGTTTAAGGGGTCAGACATATGTTGATGCTGCCAGTATGTCAGGAAGACATTCAGGAGCACAAGCAGAACTAAAGAGACAGCAACCATTGACTTTGTATGTGCATTGTGGGTCACACTGTCTTAACTTGATCAGACAGTTTGCTTGCCTAGCCAGTCCCGTGATACGTGATGCCTTGCAGTGGGTCCATGAGCTAGGGACATTAAGCCAACATTCTGTAAAATTCAAAGCCATATTTTCAGCAGTAGCAGCAGGTTCAGAAGGACCAAAAACATCACGCAGTCCACTGTGCCCAGTGAGGCTGTCCACTGTGAGGCTGTGTTACAGCTAAAAGAGAAAAGACCTGCAACTGTGGGGGAAGTGAGGGCACTCGTTGGCTTCCTTAGTTATTATCTGTTATGCCCCTACTTTCGACGTATTAACAGATAATAATTCACTCACTTACATTTTCAGTACGGTAATACTCAATGCAGTTGGGCATCAAAGGGTTGGAGAATTGGCAGATTTTCATTTTGATCTAAAGTATCAGCCCAGTAAGACAAATGTAGATGCTGACACACTCCCATTTTCCTGTCCCCCTTGATGATCAAATTGGAGAATATACAGAAAGCTTGTCTCCAGAAGTTATCACAGCAGTGGGACAAGGGAACAGGGTTGTTAAATATGTTGTTTCCTGGATGGTCGCTTTGCAGCTGGCCTCTGTTGGCAATGTTTTACCCATAGGCATATCTGTGATCACATCTCAGGACATCAGGAATGCACAGCAAGAGGATTTGGCCATTAAATCTAATTAACTTGAAAAGAAAATCATGGAATCTGAATGAGCTGGTGAGAGTCAGATATCCAAGGATGTCTGAAAGAGTCAGGGAGGAGACAAGGAGATTGGTTTGTGAATGGAACAAGCTCATTGTAGATGAAAGAGTATTGTACAAACAAGCAGGGGCACATAAGCAGATCATTTTACCCCATAAGTTTAAGCCCTTCATTCTCAAACATTCTTGTTCTTGTTGATCATTTTACTCATTTTGCACAAGCTTACCCAACAAAAAAATAGGTCTGGCAAGACAGCAGCTGAGAAAATATTTAAGGATTTCTTTCCCCGTTTCAGATTTCCTGAGAAATTACGCCATGATCAAGTAATAAAATAAGTCCTAAAATTTGAAAAAAGTTTATTTCAAAGATTACAGCAATTGGTGGGTATTTCACACTCTCGTGCAACTCCATACCACTCCCAGGGAATTCCAGTCGAAAGAGTGAACCATACACTTCTTCAAATGCTTCGTACACTGCAAGAAGAGAAAAAATCAGGCTGGAAAGCTCATCTCCCCCATATAGATCATGCATACATTTGCACCAAACATAAAGCAACAGAATTCTCCCCATTCTTGCTTCTTTTTACCTGTTGATCTGCTTTTTGACATGAAAATGGAGGGTGAAAGCAAAACTAAACAAGAATTTGCACAAAACTAGGTATCCAGGATGCAAGAAGCCTATAAAATTGCATTAGAAAACAGTCAAAAGCATTAACATGATAAAGGTGTGAAAGGGGCTGCACTTCCACCCAGCGATTGAGTGCTTGTTCAGAACCTCTTGGAGAGAGCAGGACCTGGCAAACTAAGACTGGGAGATTCCGTTATCCCAGTGTACAAAGTCCAAAGAATCTTGCTTTTACCTGTCAACGACTTACCACTGGAAGAAAATAAACATCCAAAGGGAACCTGTGGAAGTATTTCCTGAGGAAAAGACAATCAAAAGAATGAAAGAAAATTCTGGAGAGATGGAACAAAGGTCTGATGACTCTTATGAGGGGGAAGAAACACCATATAATCTTTGCTTTAAACCTCATTGAATAGTCCAATCAAGATCCCAGGGAGTACAGCTTGAGCAACCTCAACCAGAGTCTCTCTCCCCAGATTTAGAGCTTTAGCAAGAGAGTTCAAACCTGCAAGGCAAGAAGCAGAACTGGAAGACAGAACAACTGCACAGGATGCCCACATAGCAACAGAACAAGCAGTAGAAGTTCAAGAGTTCCCTTCAG
>CM040473.1:8827296-8860717 GCA_022758105.1 Pangasianodon gigas
CCTTACGATCCGAATGAAATTTTAATCGGTTTTGGCCAATTCATTCCGATTGACGTGTTTACATGTGACTTTTTAAATCTGATTGTGCTTCTAGTCCAATTACGATCGGATTATTAGTGTCCATGTAAACGCAGCTACTGACAGGGTGGACAGTAACAGGAGTGACATTTTATGTTAAATTCAGCCATTACTACTCATGTGATGAACAACAGGTTAGCACATGGTGATGACAGAGAAAGATTTTTAACATGCTTATTAACAATATTTGTCTAAATTGCAAAAAAATATCGTTTCCTCTATAAATAAGCGTAACAGAAGGGACATATGCTTTACCGCATCAGTGCACTATTCTAAAATGTAGAAAAAAAGGTTGATGAAAGAGTGATACTTACTCTGCTTCTTGTAGAAGATTTCCCTCCAAAACTGTATACTACTTCCTGAGAGTTATATGACTAGAGGAACATCCAGGGGGCATGTTCAGAGGGATTGCCATCAGAGTAACAGGGGGGACATTCAACTCAGGGACGTAAATTAATTTAAAGACTTTAAGCATTAAAAATGTATTAATAACTAAAAACAACATTTGGGGAGGAATATTATAAATATGGCTGTACAACAATAATGAAAAGTGTAGAATTTGTTTGATTTTCTTAGTTATATTTGTAACTGAAGTTGAGCATACATGATTGGGGACATGGCAGTTTAGCCTACTTGCACTAAAATCAGGGTAATTATTTTAAATTAAATGTAATTCTGGGTACATATCATTGTGTTCCATGATGGAGGTGGGGTAATCATATAAGACAAGCTTAAAGAAATTAGTATAATCCCATTTTTTAAATAAAATATACCATATTATGTCTTGGGGACTCAAATGGCACCAAATAGTAGGAATGACCCAGACATCTATGCTAGCTTATGCTAGACTGGAACTGTACAATTTGATGGATCGATTGCAAAAACATTGCTTGTACACAGACACTGATAGCATCGTCATTAAAAGTAAAGAAGGTGATTGAATGCCTCCTCTGAGCGATTATTTGGGGGGTCTCACGAGCAAACCTGGCGCTGGCGATCAAATAGTTGAATTTGTCAGTTCAGGACCTAAATCGTACGGATATAAAACTTTAAAAGGCAAAACCACAAAAGCTGAAGGCACATTACATTAAATTACACCAATTCTGAAACTGTCAATTTAAAATCACTGACAGATCTGGTGCATCAACACATGAAAAATCCGGATCACATCAGTGAAGAAATATCTTTAGCAGCCTTCCGCGGGTTGACTCTGTGTAGAGTCTTCCTCACATCGGCCGTGGTTAGACACAGCACCTGGTCATTGGGAGGAGGGGTGGTCTTCCTCGCCGTCACGCCATTCTGTGCCTCAAACCGAGCATAGAAGTCGTTCAGCGCATCTGGGAGGGAGGCATCACTGTCACAGGCAGGTGGCGTTGTCCTGTAGTTGGTGATAGCCTGGATGCCCTGCCACATGTGCCGCGTGTCTCTGCTGGCCTTGAAGTGGCTGTGGATTCTCTGAGCGCGTGTGCGCTTTGCATCTCTGATGGCCCGGGACAGTTTGGCCCTCGCTGTTCTTAGGGCCGCCTTGTCGCCTGCTCTGAAGGCGGAGTCTCGGGTCCTCAGTAGCGCACGCACCTCAGCAGTCATCCACGGCTTCTGGTGTGTTGTGATGGTCTTGGAGACGGTGACGTCATCAATGCACTTGCTGATATAGCTGGTCACTGAAGTCGCGTATTCCTCCAAGTTGGTGAAGTCGCCGTCAGTTGCCGCTTCCCTGAACATGTGCCAGTCAGTGTGTTCAAAACAGTCCTGAAGAGCAGAGAGCAGAGATGGCCAGGTTTTCACCTGCTTCAGAACCGGTTTGGAGCATCTGACTAGTGGTCTGTATGCTGGGATTAGCATAACAGAGATGTGGTCTGAGTAGCCGAGGTGGGGGCGGGGCTCCGCCCGGTACGTGCCGGGGATGTTTGTGTAAACAAGGTCCAGCGTGTTCTTCCCTCTCGTTGCAAAGTCCACATGCTGATGGAATTTAGGGAGCACTGACTTGAGATTTGCATGGTTGAAATCTCCGGCAACAATAAACAGTCCATCAGGGTTTGAAATATGCAGCTCGCTAATAGCCCCATACAGTTCACAGAGCGCGTCTTTAGCGTTAGCGCTGGGGGGACTGTACACACCGATTATGAGGACAGTGGTGAATTCCCGTGGTAAATAAAATGGTCTGCATCTAACAGTCACAAACTCCACCAGCAATGAGCAGTAACTAGAAACTAGCACCGAGTTCTTGCACTGTTCCATATTGATGTAAACACACAAGCCACTGCCG
This sequence comes from Pangasianodon gigas, assembly GCA_022758105.1. Classification (NCBI taxonomy): domain Eukaryota; kingdom Metazoa; phylum Chordata; class Actinopteri; order Siluriformes; family Pangasiidae; genus Pangasianodon; species Pangasianodon gigas. The sequence continues at coordinate 8,829,641 of CM040473.1, forward strand.
CGAGCCTTACCGCACAGAGCTGTGTTTCTGTTGGCATGAAACGAGGCTAGCCCGTCTAGCTGAATGGCGGCGTCCGAAACTCTGTCGCTGAGCCACGTCTCTGTGAAAACAAAGACACAGCAGTCTCTAAACTCATGCCGCGTAGTTTGCTGGAGTCAGATGTAACCCAATTTATTGTCCAGGGAGCAGACATTGGAGAGCAGGATGGACGGGAGAGCCAGCCGGCTAGGGTTTGTTTTTAGCCTAGCACGGACCCCCGCCCTCTTGCCGCGCTTCTGCTTTCTCACGCACCGCTTGCAACGTCCCCTCCCCCGGCCACCGGCATCAGGCGACGCCGAGGGCTGGAGGCCTGGTCCCCGCAGCAAGCCGAGATCACGTAGCTTCTCCAGCAGATCATCATGCAGAGTAGCTGTAGTGTTGTTTCTGAAGTTTAGAAGTGTCTGGCGGTGGTAGACTCCTGGCACCAATGCTCTAGGCTTGTTATCTCCTCCAGGTAGGCTTTCTCGTTGTTGTCAGAGATCAGGCCCACCACAACAGTGTCATCAGCAAACTTAACAATGGTGGTAGAGCTGGAAGTGGCTACGCAGTCATATGTGTACAATGAGTACAGCAGGGGGCTCAGAACACAACCCTGTGGGGCTCCAGTGCTGAGAGTGAGGGAGGATGAAACATGTTTGCCCACCCTTACTGCTTGTGGTCTGTCTGTGAGGAAGTTGGAGATCCACTGACACAGAGACAGGCTCAGTCCCAGGTCCTCCAACTTGATGGTGAGTTTGGAGGGAATTATAGTGTTACATGCCGAGCATTTTCAAAGATGAATTTGAGCATTTTCACATAATTCCCCTTCAGTGAACAAAGAGCATTTTCACATAATTCCCCTTCCCCTTGTCCAGGTGGCTCAGGGGAGTGTGGAGGAGGTATTATATGGCATCCTCTGTAGAGCAATTGGGACGGTATGCAAACTGTAGTGGGTCCAGTGTATCAGGTAACGAAGAAGTGATGAAGTCTCTGACCAGTCTTTCAAAGCACTTCATCACAACTGAGGTCAGGGCAATAGTCATTGAGACAGGCAGGCTGGGGTTTTTTCAGGACAGGAACAATAATGGACTGCTTGAAGCATGTGGGGATTGTCGAATGCTCCAGGGAGAGGTTGAATATCTCCATGAACACCGGTGCTAGCTGGTCAGCGCAAGCTTTAAGGATGCGACTTGAGATGCTGTCTGGTCCTGCTGCTTTCCTGGTGTTCACTCTCCTGAAGGTCATCCTCACATCATGCTCTGAGATGGTGAAAGCGTTTTCAGCTCTGACACTCTCCACATTCAAGCTGGAATTGGCACTGTTAGCACCAATAGCGCCACTAGCACCATTAGCTGCAGCCTCGAAACAAGCATAGAAAGTGTTCAACTCATCTACCAGAGAAGCGTCTGCATTCACCATGGAGGGTGGTGTTTTGTAGTCCGTTATTGTTATCAGTCCTTGCCATAGGCTCCTAGAATCACTCTGCTGGAACTGTGACTCTAGTTTCCTTCCATAGCGCTGCTTCGCCTCCTTCACCGGTCTGTGCATATTGTAAGACGCAGCCTTGTATTCGTCCATGTTCCCGGTGGCAAGCCCCGTGTTGTAGGCTGCGGTGAGAGATTTCAGAGCGTCACGGATGGTTTTATCCACCCATGGCTTCTGATTGGAAAATGTTCTGATGATCGTTTTGTTGACTGTATCATCCACTAGTTTCCCGATGAATCCCATAACCACTTCCGTAAACATGTTGATGTCATCAGAGCTTTGCTGGAACATGTCCCAGTCTGCGTCATCCAGCGCGTCCTGCAGAGCGGCCACTGATCGGTCCATCCGCCTCCCTCTGAACCGGAAGTTCCTGTTTCAGCCTTTGTTTGTATCTAGGCATGAGGAAGATGGCAGCATGGTCTGATTTCCCAAATGGTGGCAGAGACTGCGCCTTGTAGCCGTCTTTGAATTGTGTGTAACAGTGGTCCAGTGTCCTTTCGCCCCTGGTGGGACAGGTGATATGTTGATGTAAGTTTGGCAATGCGCGCTTGAGGTTGGCTCTGTTAAAGTCCCCCGCCACAATGAGTGCAGCGTCTTGGTGAAAAGTTTGTTCCTGAGTGAGAGCCTCATGCAGTTCATATAAGGCAGTGTCTGTGTCCACTTGAGGTGGAATATAAACGGTGCTGACTATGACCGAGGTAAATTCCCGAGGAAGGTAGAAAGGGCAACATTTGATGAGCAGAAGTTCCAGATTGGGTGTGCAGGAGTGAGTGAGAGGAACAATGCTCGTGCTGTCGCACCAGCTTCTGTTCACCATTATACACACTCCACCTCCCCTTGACTTCCATGACTCCATTGTTCTGTCTATGCGGTAAACCGAGAAGAAGTCAGCCGGCTGGATGGCGTGGTCCCGATTGTCTCTCTGGAACTTAACCCGGGCTCTGAGCTCGTCGAGCTTGTTTTCCAGAGACTGGACGTTGGCTAGCAGGATGCTAGGCAGGGGAGTGCGGTGTGCGCGAGCCCTCAACCTGTTCCTGACGCCGGCTCGTTTTCCTCGGGGTCTCTGCCGCGGGTCGCGTCCTTTGTTCTTCCTCAGGATCTTGGTTGGCCAGCTAGGATCCAGAGTTAAAAATGTCAGAAAGTGGGTGGCTTGTAAACCAATAGAAATAAGAGTATTCTTATTGTAACTAATAATGTCCATGGTGATGAGTAAAAGTGGTTAGGGTATGATAAATAGTGAAAAATAAACAAAAACAAAGAGAGTGTAGTTGGAGCAGTTGTGATGGCAGCCGACCTCACCGGCGCCATTTTGATTCAACTGATGTCACTGACATAACCCACTGGTCCAAGATGCTCGCTGCCCAGTGAGCAATGTTTTTGGCTGTGATGCGTCCCAACGGCTGCCATTGAACATCACGGCTAGGATCTGTGGGATTCTTTAGCAGTGTGGGGCGCCTTCTATAGGCTTGCCCCCTGCTCAAGTGAGCCTTCATGTGCCTGATAAGGGGCTGTGAGTGCGGTCTTGACCCACTACTTTCTACCTCAGTCTGACGAGACCTGTTTGTCTTTAGACAGTGAGAACTTAATTTTTTTTCTAGGGAATCTTGGGCCAAAGGACAAATTTGGTACATGGGGCAAATTTTGTAAGGTCATTTTTCATGACTTTCACAAGAATATGAATGGGACAGCACATGATGCTGAAAATGGTGGTTGTTCCATCCCTCAGTAAAACAAGCCAATCACCTTTTCGATCAGGACATTACCAGAAAACATTTGTCCTATTTGATTTCACACTGACACATATGCGCATATACATAGTGCTTTGCTGCACCAGTTATGGAGAAATGTGCATGTGCAGTAGCTAGAGCAACCTGAAAAACTTGTCAAATTTTAATGACCTGTTTCTGGGCAATTAAGTAAAGTTTCTGTGTATTACTATTAAAAATAGTTCATGTAAGACCGAAAAAAAATTCTTAGAGCAATTTTTAGTTATAAAAGTAAGTCTTGGGAAGGAGAAGGAGTTCATTCTAGAAGTAAATCTTAAGCACAAAGCATGGTGATCTAAAGCAAATAATATTAATAATACTAGTCTGAATTTTAAACACACAGTGTCTCTCATAAAATTAAAACACACACGGTCAGAGCTTTTACCTGTCAAAGGGCTTCCTCTCTGGTACCTTTATTTATTTATATATATATATATATATATATATATATATATATATATATATATATATATATATATATATATATATATATATATATATATATATATATATATATATATATATATATATATATATATATATATATATATATATATATATATATATATATATATATATATATATGATGAGCCGTTTAACCAAAACCACTGTGTACTGACCCTGAGAGTACAGCTAATCTAATTTATTTGTTGTCTTTTTCATTATTCCTGGAAAATATTCACCTAGAAATTGATGACAGGAACACAACCAAAATTATTAAAGGTTTATCATCATAGCTTTTATTATATGGTTGATAAGAGCAGAAGTATTACGTACTTCTTATGTATAAATCAGGACAGATTAAGGTACCAAGATGTTCCAAGTGGCAATGATATCTCCATTTAAAAGGAATTCAATAAAGGCACAAAGTGAAAAGGTCATTTGATATTTTTGATCTATCCAGTTCCTCTTATTTTCTTAACATTAATGGAGAAACAGAAACACTGATGAAATAAGAAGAGTAACTGGGTGTCATAAAGGCCTTTTATTATTCCATTAAAAAATGCCATGAATGTTTGTTCAGTCTATTTTAACACAAAGTATGCAATTCTAGTCTCTAGCCACAACAAGCTTTTAAGTGTATTGGGTATTGGGAATTTCTGCACTATTGCATATAACACAATACAAGCAGCAGCAGTGCTACTGGAGCTGCATAACTGGTGTGTTTAATGTACTCATGCTGGCATTAATGCAGCTGCATAAGCGGTTTCAGATTATAATCTTATGTGATTGCGTGGCTGCAAGCAAATGCATTGTCTGCCAGAACAATACTTAAAAACAAGCAGCAACAAAGAGAGCAATTACTTTGAGTGTATCAGAAAGGTGGAAATGAGGGTAGACATACAGGATAAATAACAAAACAAAAACATAAAAGTTGAGCAACTCCAGTGTGGGCTTTACTGCAGGGATGGTACTATGATAAATATTATGTAGATGAGCCAGAGACACCATATGATCAAAATCTTTAAAGGTAGTGGTTAAAGTGTTGACTAGTAAAAGGACCAGAAATATACTTCTTTAGCTGTATTTAAGGTGTTTTTAATTATATGAAAGAACAATAATAATAAACGAAAGCATACAAAGTGATTTCAGCTTCATTTGTACCATCTAGTGTTAGGAATCAGGCCACTGTGATTCTTAGAATGACTTTTAGCTTGATTCTTTCATTGTATTATTAATAAGCATAATATGCCTTTAACAAACAGTTTAAATAAACTATAGAAATCATGGTGAATATAAAAAGACAGTAAACAACAGATTGATTAGAATCTAGGCTTAACTACTAAACAGTATAATATGACAAAAAAAAAACTACTGTTTTAAAAAAATATTGTGACGATGCAAACTTTAGCAACTGTCTTAAGCTTTCTTATTATATACAGTACATATAAATGCAGGTCTCTATGCAAATTACTAATGCACAAGCACATTATTTCAGTGAAAGCATTGTTTTTGTTTGAACCTTGATACAGCTAGGATGCAGGAAGCGGGCTGTGCTATAATTCATACAATAAGGCAAGTGCAAGTTCACTGAAGGCACTGAAGTTTGCTTTTAAGGCTCTGAGAGCATCCTGAAAAGAGCATCATTAGCGAGTGTGCTTTGTTGTGTATCAGAATAGGTCTGTACATGTTATACCATAACATAGTCATTGATCCAGAGATGAGTGGCAAAGTGCCTTGATCAAATCTGAAAAAGCTAAGATCGCACACACACCCTCACATATACAGACACACCCATCTTCTCTGCATTCTGCCTTGATCCTCTTTTCTTGATTGTAGTCACCACTAGACCAGCCAGTAGCTAACTTTTTTCTCACTTCCAGGATTTTTACATCTCTGCACATGATGTAGTAAAAAGTGCAAAAAAAAGAGTATGTAAACAAAATATGGACATAAAAATGTCTAACTAGGTCACCAAAATGTAAATACAGTAGGTTTTGGATGTAATGTTCGTGTTTACCTCTGTCCAAGTCAGTGACCTTGGAAGAGCAAAGCTTGGACATCTCAGCCTCTTTCAGAAGGTTGTTTTTAAACTCTAAGGAGATAAAAGAGAATGTTAGCCAGCTCAGCTCAGTTTACAATTAGTTTTAGTAACAGGGAGGGAGTATTAGGGGAACTCACCAAGTTTTTTCTCCTCCTGATTGCATGTCTTCACTTCTTGGATCTCGCTGTCATAGTCCTTGCTTGTATGAGCTACACAGCCCCTTCATGAGCAAAACAATTCAGTCTGTAACTCTGAATAGACCTTTTATTGATTGGTCAGTGGTTTTGACCAATTTTTGGGTGGTGTGCTAATAGCTTCAGATACTCACGTGTATGTCACAAATGGTGGGTCTACTTTTTTTGCTGCACATGGATAATATTCCATAGCTGATGCCAGACATAGACATAAAAATGTAAATTCAACCATTAAGAAAAATAAGAATCTAAAAATGGACATGCCAAACAGAGCTGCTAACCTCGAGCTTTCCATCTGTGGGTAAGAAGGACAATGGCGAGAATAATGAGGGCCAGCAGGAGAAGTGTGGCCAGGATGTAGCCCAGCTCCTGCAGAAAGTGACTCTGGTGCTCCGGCAAGATAAAATTGATGACATGAGGCCGCGTGTCCACTGCCTTCGTTACTGTAAAGAAAGAACCTCCTGTTAAATCTCTCTTACTATAATCTTTTGGCTACTGTATTTTGCTGATAGCTATTAATTTTCTGTAGTAGCATGGCTCTAAAAGTAGTTCCAGCTGTGTTTTTTCTAATGCATTCGTGTTTCTATAGTAAGAGCTCATGCACAGGGATATTCTACATAGTCTAAGGGAAAAGGTTTTTAAAAGAATAGCTGCTGTAGAAAGAATATAGAATATATAATAGCTGCAGGAACTAACCTGTCTCATGGACATTCCATAACATTAAATGTAACTATAAATAGTTAAAAAGCATGATGTTACATTCATTAGTCACTCTCACATCACTGTGGTATAAGTGGAATTACACAATTATTAACCTCAAGAGGGCACTGTGCTCTCATGAAGCCTCTTTTTTGGAGTGGTATTCATGCCAATACAGTCTGGAAAAACAATTAACAGCTAAAACTAAATGCAGAAATGCCAGTTTTGCACACCATAACACTAAAATATTTCAGGTCTTGGAAAGAATACAGCAAAAAAATTGAGCTGTCTAAACAAGTTAAACAAACTTGCCAAGAAATGTAAATTTACTACAAAGCTATTCAAAAAATGAGCCTCTTCCCATCATTAGTCTGCCTGTGTTTAGTCTAGATTTGTTTAATCCAATTACCACAGGCCTAAACAATAGGGGAAAGCTACAGGCCTGGAAGAAATTATTCACTCTGAATAATGCTGAGCTATGTCCTGAGCAGAATCTCAATTTTCCTTAGTTTCGGCATGCCAAACTTATGGCCACATTTGTAGCAGTTTAAGAACAAAGAACATTCAAAGCTGCCAAAATCAGGTGCAAACAGTTACAGAGTTCAAGTGAAAAAAAAAAAAAAAAAAAAGGTTAAGGTGTAGTGTGTTAGTGTGCACTCTTTTTTCCCCCTGTGCTCCTTTCTTTTCATCTATGAGCTTGTGGTTATGAATCATAATGAGACTAACAGACTCTCGGCTGTGTTGTGACTTTTATGTTATAGTAAAAGAAAATATGAACTTTTAAGGGCAAGCAAAAAACAGGAAGAGCGAGATGAAATATCCCAATGTGACATACCAAAAACACATGCTTTTGAGTTTTGAGAGGAATTTTTTTTTTCCTCCACAATTCCTCCTTTATCCACAATAAAGGAATAATTCCAAAACTGCAGCACCCTTGTCTGAGAGTTGAATAGGCTTATTAACCCAAAACACAAGTGACAACGGGCCTTTACAACAAGAAGACAGACCAATCCATATAACTCGCAAATATACACTAGATACAAGACAATAAATAAAGTAAAAAGAGAAGGAAGAAGACAAAGAAAGAGGAAAGGCATAGGAGAAGGAAAGACTGTCTGGTGCCTACTGTTATGATTGGAGAGCTGAGTAGGGGGACAGTTTAAGAAGAAAATTGAATGCTGTAGTCATAATAATTGAGTGAATGATTAAAGAGGCCTCTGATGTACCACAGAAAAGATTGTGAGTGTTTTTCTATATATATAAAGATACATCTAGCACCTTAGAGGGTTCTTTGGCTTGTCACTCCACCAAACCAAAATGTACAACTCACATTTCAGCACATTTCTTGCAGAATTGACTCAATTTGAATGCCCTTATTGTTATCATATGGTATGTCAGCCTTAACACATTTATTGTGCACTAACACTCTTAAGGAATTTTAACACTCTCTAGCAATTAAGATGAACATTTGTTGTTTAAAGCTGCCTAATTTGCCCCTAGGACTCAACAACATCCATTTGGTAAAAATGCTACACAAAGCACCTTGGCACTATAATCTTCTTCACCGCCACTTACTGTAACTGCCACATTTCTCACTGTGAAAATGTTCACCAGGGAGGAGGTGGTGGTTGGTAGACTGCAATTTTCAATGCACTGTAAGGCTGGCTGCTATTGCACCACTATCATTATTCAATTGTACCCACCACATCAGCCTAACCACAGTACAGCACAATCCTGCTGTAAAGGGGATCCAACACAACACTGACATCATCCCTAATAGCCAGTTAAGATGAAGCACATATCATATTTTCTGTGAGGTGCTATGGATTATCCTGCTCCTTCAGAAGTTTCAATGTTTTTAAATAAATCATTCTCTATTTGCACAAGTAAAAAATATGTTTATTTTATGTAAGAATTCAGTTCAATACTTCAACCAGTTAGAGAGGTGCTCACTTCATGCAGAGTCAATTTGCCTTCCTAGGCTTTTCAGCCTTCAGTGGATCTCTTCATACAAAGTAGAGCTATTTGAGCTCTTGGATTGATTTGGCTTCTCTCAAGAAAAAGTCAGACTTTTACACAGTGAGCAATCCAGAATGTCCTGGAACGTCATGATTTTATGGCCAAGTGGTCATGAAGCAGTGTTTGGCGTCTTTGTTCAAAGGTACAGCAGTGTTCAGTAGTTTTTCTCTTTACTCCCCACCCTAAGGGATGTGCTGTTATCCCACTGGATTCCACTGTGGTTTGTGCAGAGCCTTGTCCACGGCACTCAGACATGTCTCAACTACAGAAAATGACTTTCTCATATTTTCCAATTAGTGATTTTTAACTGAACAATATTTACCTCATAAATCTACTGCTTATGTATATTTCCCATCCTTCCCTCTCTCTTAACTTCATTTCTTTTTCTTATAACCAAAATGAAAGAATCATCTATCCTAATTGTTCTGTCTGGCAGGACTCCAGGAAAAACATACACATATGGTGAAGGGTGTGGGGTGAACTGAGGGAACTGGGGCAGAAGGAAGGAACATAGGAATGGGAGTAGAAGATAAAAGCAGGAGAAATGAGGCTCAATATACTGAGCTATTCATTATTTAAAAGCAAGTATGACTGTGGACTGAAAGTATATCTACAGGCTAGACTCTAGATTCATCTAGTCTCTCTCCAACTATTTCCAACTCACCCAATTTACAAAATTTCCTTACCCCAACTTGAAAGAAGGATAACATGGAGTCAGACAGAGCAAATGGAGGACAAGAAGAAAGGAAAAACAGACAGTGAGAAATGGCAACAGCTGCTGGGTAAGTAGATTGAGGTCAGTTCTATATTTACTGACCATGGTTAGAAGAAGGATATTGTAAAACATGTTTAAATACACAAACCAGTATTGAGCCCTTCCCATAAAACATATAAAACAGCAACCACTGGGAACACAGGCAAAAAGCCCACATCCTTACAAACACATGGGCTTCCCATTACCTCGATACACACTTCAAAACAATGCTAACTGTAAATCATGAGCAAGGGAGACATATAATTCAGCAGTAATCACTCTCCACTGTTCTATACATTATCTTCTCATCAGACTCTTCCACCTACACTTTGGAAAAATTGGTCAGTTAGAAATACAGTGTTATTGTAAACATGGGGTACATTTACTTATCATATTTTGCAAAGAAACTAATTGTACCCAATTAAACATGTTTGTAATGTGATCAGACATAATTAGGAGCTACTGTATGTACTAACCTGAGCATTCAGCTCCATTGATCACTGATAGAAACACAAAGTGAGAATTTGGTGTTTATTCATTATTTATTTTGTTGTTGTTATTTGTTTGTTTTTTAAAATTAGGATATATCCTGAATCTTGTATTTTATAGTGTTTATAGGGGCAAACCATGCAGAGGAGGAGAAAATGTGCTCTTTGCATATGGCTGCAGCATGTGGATTGTGAATTCTCACCAGCCACTTTATTAGGAAGAGCTACACACCTGCTTATTCATACAATTATCCATTCAGCCATTAATGTGGCAACAGCACAATGGATAAAAATCATGCAGATACAGGTCAAGAGTTTCAGTTAATGTTCACATCAAACATCAGAATGGGGGAAAATGTTATCTCCATGACTTTAACCATGGTGTGTTTTTTGGTGCCAGATGGGGTGGTTTGAGAAACTGCTGATCTCCTGGGATTTTCATGCAGAATAGTCTGTAGAGTTTATATAGAATGGTGTGAAAAACAAAAACACCCAGTGAGCAGCAGGGTTGCTGATGGAAATGTCTTGTTGATGAGAGAGGTCAGAAGAGAATGGCCAGACTAATAAATTTTTACTAATAAAGTGCTGGTGAGTGTATTTAACCACTTGCATGGTGGAGGATTTTTTAATACACTACCACTACTCCACAGAAAATATGCTGTAAGCCCTATCAGTCAGCTGCTTATTGTGCCACTAAAAATTTATATAAAATCTGCAAGTGGATCCATGCAGTCCTCTCTAGGCCAATTCTATTGTTTTTGCCATACACTGAAGACATTTTGATTTTATGAATATGAGACAATAGATCAGAATTTGTAATACTGGAACAGATAGTCTTAAAGTAAATTAAAGTAAATAAACAACTTGCAACAACGGCATCAAGCCGGGCAAAACCACTGACATCAAAAATTGTTGGATTCTTCTTTTGTGATGCTTTTCCAGGCTTGTATGGCAGCTTCTTTCAGTTGTTGTTTGTTTTGGAGTTTTCTCCCTTCAGTCTCCTCTTCAGAAGGTGAAATACATGCTCAATTGCGTTAAGGTCTGGTGACTAACTTGGCTAGTCTAAAACCATCCACTCTTTTCCCCTGATGAAGTCCTTTGTTGGCACTGTGTTTTGGGGCACTGTGTGGCTGGATGACGAAGTTCCTCCCAATTAGATTGGATGTATTTCTATGTAAATTGTTAGACAAATGTTTCTGTAGACCTCTGAATTCATTCTGCTGCTAAAATCATGAGTTACATCATCAATAAATAATAGTGAGCCTGTTATAGAATGACACTACCTCCAACATGTTTGAACAATGAGCTTGGATGTTTTGGATCATGAGCAGATCCTTTCTTTCTCCAAATTTTGACCTTTCCTCACTTTGGTAGAGGTTAATCTTGGTTACAGAACTTTTGTGTCTCACCTCTGTATTTCTTTGTGAATTCCAATCTCTCCTTCCAATTCTTACTGCTGATGAGTGGTTTACATCTTGTGATATGGCCCCTATATTTCTGCTCTAGAAGTCTTCTTTGAAAAATGGATTGTGATACCTTCACCCCTGCCCTGTGGAGGTTGTTGATGATGTCACTTACTGTTGTTTTTGGGTTTTTCTTCACAGTTCTCACAATGTTGCTATCAACTTCTGTTGTTTTCCTTGGCTGACCTGTTTGATGTCTTGCTGTTAGAACACCAGTGGTTTCTTTCTTTTTCAGGACATTCCAAATTGTTGTATTGGCTATGCCTAATGCTTGTGCAATGGCTCTGATTGATTTTCCCTCTATTCTCAGCTTCAAAATGGCTTGCTTTTCTAACATGGACAGCTCTCTGGTCTTCATGTTGGTTGATCCTTTTTTAACAACAAATGCAGTCTTCACAGGTAAATCCTAGGGCTCAAACCAAGAGTAGACATTCAGAGCTATTAGTTGTTTAAACAATCTCTCTAACAGGGCACACCTTGGCAACAAGAAAGAACTGTCAGGCATATGTTCCGATATTTTTGACCACTTGAAAAATGGGTGGGTTGAAACAAAAGGTGCCATGTTTTAAGTTGTTTAACACATCTAGCTGTAAATATCAGGAAATGAAAACTGAAATTCTGATCTATCATTTGATCTCAAACCCAAATATCTTCAGTGTACAGCAAAAAACAAAGAATGGGCCTTGCCATTCCAATACTTTTGGAGGGGACTGTATGTCATTAGGAAGATGTCAGAGTACTGCACTGCAAAGGGATTGACAGGCGTGCATTTGATTAGATATTGCAGCAGCACACTTAACCACACCTATTGATATTGTATTCATTCAAACCCAACCACCTGCTGTGATTGTTATAATGATTACAAATTTCACAAAGCATTGATGTTATGCCTTGTATTTGTCCATGCCCTATGATCATGAAAATAGAACCCCGGCAGTTAAATGTTCAAAATAAAGAAAATACAGCTTGGAAAATGAGATAAGCTTCACAAAGGATGCAAAAGGAAACAGTTTCTGACACAGCACAAATCTCACAATTATTTGCCTTCATGTGTTGTTTCTTTTGTAACTACACTGTTTCTTAGATTCATCAATGACATTTTGGCATTAGTACATGCACCCCTGAAGACTGCTGTACATGGGGAACATAAGGAAAAAGATATCTACACACACCTTAAATTAGGTACATTTTAAGCTAGAGAGGTTAAAGCACTCCAATAGTAGTCAAAGCAAAGACATTTAATGAGTTAAAGCTGACATTTCATAGCAACTGATTTTGCTTATGACATTTCCTAAGCAGCTGTCTACCTACATATACTATATGTTCTACAAAAGAGCAGCATATCTTTGTAGAACAAACATATATGTTCTACAGAGATATGCTGCTCTTTTGTTCTTCACCTCAGAAAAACCAATACAAAATATAGCTGCAAGGAGCAATGATGGGCCCAAGTACTATGGTGCCATCGCTACCCGGTGGGTGTATGAAAACAATGCATAGTGAAGTGAGTGCTGTAGAGTAACTTGTTTTGCACTGATCTGTTAGGTTAAGACCAGGTCCAAGGCTTTACAACAGCTTCCATGTCTAAACATACAGCTCATATTTGGTGATATAATGCATGAAGAAGATAAGAGATATATGTTGTTATCCACATTAGCCATTAGTTAATTGTAGTGAAGTAATGTGTAGTGGGCACATGCATTTAGGGGGGTGCAACATAGCCTCCATGACCAAACAGAGAACACCAAATTGATCTAAATCAGACAATGCCTTTAGAACATATGAGACTCTTCCTGTTTCCCTTTTTTGACATTAATTTAATCCCTCGTCATGGCCACACCGTTTGATATATCAAAAATCCCTTCGCAATTTAGCATCTTCAATGTCTTGTCATAATGTTGACCAAGTTTGGTGACAATCACATGAATCCCCTAGGAAGAGTATTTAAAATTTCAGAGCCTGCAATTTTCTAAAAATCCACATTAAATCCAAAATGACCTACTTCCTGTTGGGCAGAGCTAATGACTGTCAGTTTGAAAGTTGTCCGGCTTGATGAGAACAATATATGTACCGAGTTTGGTGACTGTAGGTAAAACTGACCCCACCACTTTAGTCAAAAGCTGGCACTACAGAGCCCCTCCTCCATGCCCATGTCTTAACTTTTGCCTACGCCTAACGACCTACAACTCTGGCATGTGTGCTGACTTTCATGAAATTTTAAGCATGCTAAGAGCCTCAAAAACCCCCAAAAAGAGTATTAAAGTTTGATGCGTTACCACAGCAACACCATTTAAGATATCAAAAATCCTTCTGCAATCCAGCTGTGTCTCAACATTACTCTGACCAAGTTTGAAGCGATTCAGGTAACTATAAGAAGACTATTTAAAAGCCCGTTTTACGTCACACAGTTCCTGCTGCCAGTTGGTGGCACTATGAAAATGACTCACAATAGTCACATTTATGTGCTCAGCCCCATGACCAAACATACAGCCCAAGTTTGATCTAAATCACTCAATGCATGCAGAAGATATGAGACACTTCCTGTTTCCCTTTTTTTGCCATAAATTTATTGCCTTGCCATGGCAAAACCACTCGAGATATCAAAAATCCCTTTGCAATTTAGCATCCTCAATGTCTTGGCATAATTTTGAACAAGTTTGGTGACAATCGCATGAATCCCTTAGAAGGAGTATTTAAAAGTTCACAGCATGCACTTTTCACATAATCCAAAATGGCCGACTTCCTGTTGGGCGGCGCTAATGATGGTCAGTGCAAAAGTATTCAGGTCGATGAGAACAATGTGTCTACTGAGTTTTGCACATATACATACAAGTATGTATGATATATGCACCAAGTTTATGTACCGTGTAAAAGGGGCGCTGCAGAGACCCCCCACCACCACCACCACCATGCCCATGTGCTACCCTTTGCCCGGGCCTAATGGTTGATGCCTCTGATGTGTGTGCCAAATTCCATCAGTTTTTGAGCAGGTTAAGGGCCCCAAAAGCCCCTGAAACCTTGAAAATAATAATAGTAATAATAATAATAATAATAATAATCCTTAGGAAAACAATAGGGCCCTGCGCACTTTCAGTGCTTGGGCCCTAATAATAATAATAATAATAATAATAATAATAAAATAATAATCCTTAGAAAAACAATAGGGCCCTGCGCACTTTCAGTGCTTGTAGTGTTTTCTTTTTTCAGTGTTTTTTAACTGAATAGTGGCATTGAGTACACAAACAAACACACATACACACACACACACACACACACACACACTTAAAATAAAATTTTCAACACAATAATTTTCTTTTAAACCATTCTTACTGTGGTTTTCATTGGGCAGCACATGAGGGGCATCTGTGGGCTTCTGCAGGACAGGTGGACCGACAGTGAGCTGGAAGATGCGTCTCTCATGCAAGCCACAGTAGTGGTGATGCAGATGGCAGGAGTACAGGCCCTGATCCGCAGGCTGTAGGTCTGAGATGATGAGTGAGAAGTTGCCATAGGAGAAAGCAGAGGCTGAGATGTTCATCTTCTGCTGGATGAAGAGTGGCCCATAGTGGCGTCGCTCTCCTGAGGCATACAGGTCAATGAGGCGATCGGCTCGGTCATGCTGGACTCCCGGTGCTTGGCGGTCCCAGTGAACAACCTGCTGCTCCTCCTCGTTGTTGCCTTCCATCCAGATTGACCGGCGGTTCACGCAAGGCAACACCACTGTGCTTCCCACTAACACCACATACACAGCCTTCTGGCCATCCCAGAAACGCCGCTCCTTGCGAGCTATATGAAAAAATTTTCAACAGTTAATCAGATTTCCTGACTAAAAATAATATTAAGAAAGGATCCCAGATCAGTTGAACACAGAATGGGTTAAAATGTTCGAGGCAACTAAAACTGTTTTGAGAGAAAACAAAAGAAGAACAATTCTTCTGAGATAAATAACTACCTCTACATGTCTTGATACTTTTCTTTCACTATTTTACTTGCATACACTTCTTCAGATAATAACACTTTAATTAACCCAACTAGTGCTAAAATTATGAAAACAACGAAGTTTGGATTAGTTAGGCCTTACTTTTACTCACATTAATATTTTTGAGATAAGAATCTCAATATTTATTATATAAGATAAGAATCCCAATACTTTATTATGCATGAATAACATGTACTTTCTCCTCTGAAAGTATTGGAATGGCAAGGCCAAAGGTTCTCCCTCTTCAGGAGGTGAAATGCATGCTCAGTTGGATTAAGGTCTGGTGATTGACATGCCCAGTATAAAACATTCCACTTTTATCCCTTGATGATGCCCATTGTTGTGTTGGCAGTGTGTTTTGTGGCATTGTCTTACTGCATGATGAAGTTCCTCCCAATAAGATTGGATACATTTCTCTGTAAATTGGCAGACAGGATGTTTCTGTAGACTTCTGAGTCCATTCCAGAAGCAGCTATGCAAGCCCAAGCCATGACACTACCTCCATCATGCTTGAACAATGAACTTGTATGTTTTGGATCATGAACAGATCCTTTCTTTCTCCAGACTTTGGCCTTTCCTTCACTCTGATAGAGATTCCAGAATTTTCAAGAAATGTTGTGGCTCATCTCTGTATTTCTTTGCAAATTCCAATCTGGCCCTCCGATTATTACTGCTTGTAATAATCTTGTAGTATGGCCTCTTGAAGCTTTTTTCGAAAGGTGGGTTGTGATACCTTCACCTCTGCCTTGTGGATGTTGTTGGTGATGTCACTGACTGTTGTTTTTGGGCTTTTATTCACAGCTCTCACAATGTTTCTGTCATCAACTGCTTTTGTTTTCCTTGGCTGACCTGTTCAGTGCCTTGTTGTTAGTACACCGGTGGTTTCTTTCTTTTTCAGGACATTCCAATTTGTTGTATTGGCTATGCCTAATGCTTGTGCAATTGCTCTGATTGATTTTCCCTCTATTATCAGCTTCAAAATGACTTGCATTTCTCCCATAGACAGCTCTCTGGTCTTCATGTTGGTTTATCCTTTTTAACAAAAAATCTTCACAGGCAAAACCCAGGGCTCCAACCAAGAGTAGACATTCAGTGCTATTAATTGTTAAAACAATCAATCTAACAGGGCACACCTAGGCAACAAGAAACACCTGTCAGTCACATTTTCGAATATTTCTGATCACTTGAAAAATGGATGGTTTCAAAAAGTGCCATGTTTTAAGTTGTTTAACACATATGGATGTAAATGTCAGGAAATGAAAGCTGAAATTCTGATTTATCATTATTATTAAATTCTCATTCATCTTCCGATCTCAAACCCAAATGTCTTCAGTATATGGCCAAAACAAAAGAATTGGCATTGCTGTTCCAATATTTTCAGAGGGGACTGTATAATTAAGTATAAGCAATCAAAAAAGTTATAGTTTATTTTATGGCACATTTAAGTACATATTTGAGGAAAGCCACCTGATTTGGTGATATTGAGCTGCACTTTGATAGACTCAAAGAGATGGCAGTAATGATGGTGGAGATTGCAGGAGTAGATGCCTCTGTCACTCACCGCCACATCTGCAATAAAGACCACAGTGTATACTTGCTCAGTCGCTGACCCAAAAGAAAAGGGATTTTTTTTGTTCCAGCTCAGAAAAAATAATGCTCACTCTTTATAATGAGTGAAAAGTTTCCATCCTTAAAAGCAGTCTTGGGCATGCTGATGCGTCCCTGGTTGTAGGCATTATAAATACGCTGATCCCCGGCTGAGAACATGTCCAGGACACGCTCCACAGCATAGTTTGGGGTACTCCGGAGCAGATCCCAGTGCACCACACGCTGACGGTCCTTCAGTCGGTCCTGGGTCCATACCATGCGCTGGCTATGGCACTGCAGCACTGCTTGAGACCCCTGGGAGGCGCTGATATTGTACATGGCCATGACCACACTACCACCATCACTCTGACCTTGTACTGAGGGAAAATCATTTCAACATATATAGATACAGTGGATACAAAAAGTCTACACACTCCTGTTGAAACTGCAGGTTTTTGTTATGTAAAAATGAAACTAAGATAAATCATATCAGATCATTTTTCCACCTTTAATGTGATATAGCAACCAACAAAATTCAAGTGTAAAACAAACAGAAACGTTTTAGGGGAAAAAAGAAAAAAATGAAAAGGAAAAAAACCTGGTTGCACAAGTGTGCACACCCTTTTATAATGTGATATTGTGCTTAACCAATCACTCATGTTCAATGAGTAATTATCATACACCTCTATGGAGTTAATTTTGTGCCAAAAGTTTCAAATAAACTAATAAAGTCCACAAGCAAATTATTAATTTTCAAAATGTTAAAATATTTTGCCAATGCAAGTAATGAGAATCAAATAAAAATTTATTTTTAAAAACTATTACCTCTGATTTTGCTTTCTTTTTTTTCTATTTGCAGATTTTTCTGATTTATTTATTTATTTATTTTTTTGCTTCTGGAATTAATCTTCTGCTTGTGCAACCTTTTTTGCTTCTGACTTTTGCTAGTTTTTAGGTGGAAGGAGGGCTTAGAAGAATATCTATGGGTCAACTTAAATCTCTATGGGTCAACTGATTTTGGAGTGGGAGGTGCTCTGAAAGTTAGCCACACCCACTCCATTAAAGGAGGAGCTGCCTTTGACATGGCAGAACGAATAGAGCCAAGTACTCAGCAGCAGGGAAAATGTATTGTAGTTGCATTAAAAAGCTGACGAACAAACATTTGGGTGGCTACTGACCTGTAGATGCATTCACATATACTTCTTTACCATACAAGTGTCATCATTCCATCTAGTTAAGTAGCAGTTTAAAAAGATAACCAGGTGATGAGGCTGAACCTGGCTTCTTATTCACCAGTATCTTGAGAGAATGGTGTAGGAATTAAGCAGAAAGTGCATTTTGCCTGCATCCAATAGTCTCAAAAGCCATGTTCCCAGGCCAAATATAAAAAAATCTTACAGTTAAATTTCTTCATACTGAGTATTTCTACAATACGTTACCCTTTTCATATGAAACTGTCAGATTTTTAGGATGTTTTGAGAATGAAGAGAAAATGGTGTAGGAAATTGTATGGGATATTAGTGTGCTTCATATTAGTGCACCATCTACAGGCACGAGCTTGTAAGACCTGGACCTTTCAAGGTGGAACTGAAAATCTGAATAAGAAGCCAACTTCTCATCACCTAGCTAATTTTAGCTGTTTAAATTGATACTCAAATGGTTGTAATGAAGACACTTGTATGATAAAGAAATATGTTTTTGAATTTTTCTCAAAAAGATTGCCGATCAGAGACCACAGTCTGCTATAACATACTGTGACATTATCGAACCTCCTTTGCGCGCTCCCACTTGGAGTGCTTTTGAACCCACCTCATTGTCTGCCCTACAAGAAATTATTGCTCTACTAAAACCTACTGTTTGCTCATTTGATATCATTCCTTCTCATATCTTGAAACAACTCTTTGAGACCTTGGGACCCAGTCTTCTGGCTATTGTCAACAAATCACTTAGTTTGGGGACCATACCAGCTGATCTCAAACATGCACTGGTAGTTCCATCTCTCAAGAAGCCAAATCTTGACCCTGCGGATCCTGCTAATTATAGGCCTATCTCTAATTTGCCTTTTCTTTCTAAGATTCTAGAAAAAGTTGTTCAACTTCAATTAAACTCTTTTTTGTTAAAAAACTCTATCTATGAAACATTTCAGTCAGGATTCAGAACATTTCATAGTACTGAGTCAGTTTTACTAAAGGTGTTAAATGATATCTATATGGTAACTGACCAGGGGCATAGTATTGTTTTAGTGCTATTAGACCTTACTGCTGGATTTGATATGATTGATCATAATATTCTCATTGCCCGACTTAAGTCCTATGTGGGCTTGACGGGAACCGTTTTAAGCTGGTTTAGTTCCTATTTAAAGGACCGGAGGCTCTCAGTTTGACTAGGCACCCACATGTCACCAGCTGCTAACCTCCCATGGGGGGGTCCCGCAGGGATCAATACTTGCTCCAACACTTTTTCCTCTGTATATGCTCCCTTTGGGCTCCATCTTTAGGAAACATGGTGTTTCATTTCACTGCTACGCTGATGATACCCAGATTTATTTGCCACTTAAACGCTCTGATAGCAACACTTTTGATACTTTGTTGGCTTGTATGAAGGATATTAAAATCTAGATGTCATCAAATTTTCTCAACCTTAATGAAAAGAAAACTGAAATTATATTTTTTGGTCCCCCTAGTGGCGTTCCCTTAAAATATCTCAGTAATCACTTTGTTACATCCCAAGCCAAAACCCTTGTTAAAAACCTAGGTGTTTTGCTTGACAGTGAGCTGAAACTTGATAGTCAAGTAAATTCTGTGGTTAAATCCTGTTTCTTCCATCTCCGTCTTCTCTCTAAAATCAAGCCTTTCCTCTCTTTTCAGGATTTTGAGAGAGTAATTCATGTTTTTATATCATCACGCTTAGATTACTGTAACTCATTGTATGGTGGAATAAATGCTGCTACCATGGCCCGTCTCCAGTTGGTCCAAAATGCATCAGCAAGACTCTTAATGGGCCTACGTAAATTCACCCATATCACTCCTGTCCTAGCTTCTCTGCATTGGCTGCCTGTGCGGTTTAGAGTGGAGTTTAAAATCCTTGTTTTTGTTTTTAAGTCCTTAAACAACTTAGCTCCCTCATATTTATCTGAACTGCTTTCCTTACATAACCCTGCTCGAGCTCTTAGATCTGGTAATCTTAGATTGCTCACTGTTCCTAGAGTTAAACTAAAGAAAAGGGGGGAACGTGCCTTTGCTGTTTTGGGCCCTAAACTCTGGAATAGCCTACCAGTTCATGTTAGATCTGCTCCTACTTTACAGGTTTTTAAATCTTTACTCAAAACACATTACTTCTCCATCGCTTTCAATGTCCCTTGATGTTTCATCTCTGTTTTTGACTTGATGGCAATCCTGGTTCTATTTCTTATATTTTGTTATATTTTAAAATAGAGTTGTTGATGTAATTTTGGTTTTTAGCTGTGATTTTATTTATTAACTTTGTTTTATTTACTACTTATTTTATTTGATGCTGTAAAGCACATTGGTCAGCTGCTGCTGTTGTAAATGGTGCTATATAAATAAATTAAACTTGAAACTTGAAACTATGTATGAATGCATTTACAAACAATTCAGTAGCTGCTCAAATTATTTTTGTCAGCTTTTTAATGCAACTGCAATACAGTTTCCCTGCTGCTGATCACTTGGCTCTGTTTGTTCTGCCATGCCAGAGGCAGCTCCACCATTAATGGGACATGGCTAACCTTCAGAGCACCTCTCACTCCAAGATCAGTTGACCAACAGAGATTTAAATGCCTTCTTCTTCTAACTCCATGTACCTGTCATCAATGAAGTGATGCTGATTAACCCCAAGTAAAGATCAGCTGTCTCTGTAGGAGTTTCTTGAAATCTTTCTAGTTTCATCTGTCTGCTGAAGCTATAGTCCAGTGAGCTTACAAAGAATGTACAAGATCTTACTGTCGAAAAGTATCAATCAGGAGAGGGGTACAAAAAATTTCCAAAACATTAGATGCACCATGGAACACTGTGAAGGCCATCATCAACAAGTGGAGAAAATGGGGCACCACAGTGACATTACCAAGTACACTATGTTCCTCCAAAATTGAGGAAAGCATAAGAAGAATTTTAAAAGGGGTGTGTAGACCTTTTTAAATCCATTGTACATATTGTGAATTATTAAGTCATGGTGACTGGACTAGTCTTATAACCTTAAAGATGTTTCACTATTAAGGTAATAACATAAATCAAGTTGCCTTAACATAGAAGTACACATTCAACATGATCTGGAAAGTGAAATCCTTTACAAACGTGAGTGTTACTGGCTAAACTTCAAAAAAAAAAAAAAAATACTGCAGTATTATAACAGAATATATATTTCTATACATAACCAGTCTTGTAGCAGTAATGCTAGATGAGTACTATGTATAAATAGGCAAAGAGAAAAAAGAATATAGTGTCAGTGTATAAAGTGTGACTGGAAGACTCACCGGTGGTGAAGAGAGACGACACAGCAACTGTAACAGAAGTAAACACAGAAAACTGCTTAAATCACACAAATACACAACCCAGAAATCATGAGTTATCTCACATGCATTAAACTAGGCCCCCTTTATACTTCTTCTGAGGCTGAGTCCCACCTGAGGGTCAATATGTTCCCAGTCACATCTTGTTTGTGATGCTGACTGCTGGTTTACCAGTTACTTTGGAAAAATCTGCAGAGGGCCAAAGGCATTTGCCAAGCTGACACACAGATGTGGCAGTCAGTCATGTCAATTCTCTGTTAGGCTACATAATCATTTTCCATGAACAGTACAAAAATATATGAGAAATGTGAAATAGAATACTAAAAGTAAAATACTACTGGGTCTGACACTGGGTTTACATCTTTCAGTGGATATGCAGTTAATCAGTAAACTAGAGGCAAGTCAGTCAATTCCCCCTCTGGTCTACAGGTATATTTTTCTCATGTAAAGTGAGTATTGCTGTTTTGAATCTAGGAAAACGCCTACAAAGTTTGTTTATTGATGGATGTCACACTGATGGTAAGTGCATAATAGTGAGAAAAAATCATCACTTTTGGTCTGCATCACACATCTCCAGTTACTGTGGTCTCAGGCAAAATTTACACAAATGATATTACAATAAATATTTGAATTAAACCTCACATAAGCCCAATTCATGCTTATTCAACCTCAATTATTTTTGAGAGTGATGTCTTATGTCCCATAACATGATGGCACAACAGGCACCCTATAGGCAGGTATGCTGCCTAATAGCTCCAGGGTTCCTGGTTTGATATTGAGCACAGGTTACTGTTTATGTGAAGTTTTGTGCTATCCTTGTGTTCACATTGGTTTCCTTCAGGTTCTCTGGTTTCCTCCCACCTCCCAAAAACATGGCAGTAGGTGGATTGGACTGGTTCCTCCAAATTGTCCCTAGATGTGAATAAATGTGTGAATGACTGGTGTCCCATCCAGGGTGCACTGTGTTCCCAGGATATGAATGAGTGTCTTATGACCAAGCCTAACAACACAGTTTTGTATATTTAAAAGTTGCATTCATAAAACAATTACAGCTTCTGATAATTTCCGTGTCCTTATAGAAAAGAAACATAATTCAATTCAATTCAATTGTATTTGTATAGCGCTTTTAACAATGGACATTGTCACAAAGCAGAAAAATACAGAAAAATATAAATTCAGGATATAAATTTTAAATTTATACATTTATAAATTTATACCTAATGAATTACAATCTATATTTTACAATACATAATTCACAGTAGTGTCATTACAATGATGTACAACCACTCTAATCTTTAAAATATGACTAATCACCTTTATTGCAGCTACTTTTTGTATGAACACAGTCATATGATTATGTGCTGCAATCCAAAAAAGGTCTGGAAGAATATCTTAAGGGATTAAACTTGACTGTCACTAAGTTTTTGTCTGGGAGTGGTTGAATGGACAAAGTAAAAGAAATTAAGAGGTGATTTAATGGGATGGAAAAACAGATATTTGTAATGATGGTGCAAGTCTTTTTTTTTTTTTTATTGTCCCACCCACACAACCCATAAGGACACAGTCTCATTAGGACACTACATTAAAACAAATATATACACAAACAGGAAAAAAGACATAATCCATAGTGGCACAGACATACATTACACACAAACATAATAGCATGACAAACAAACCCATTTTGGTTATACAATGTCTGAGATGATGAGATTAACAGTTTGACTGACACAAAATATGCATTCCCCAGTAAACAAAAAACACCTACTAAAAGCTCCACTCAGTAAGCGTCAGGTTTAACAAGCTCCCTAGACATCTGATTCAGCAACTGTGGTTACTATTTGAAATACTCAGCTTTTTCTCATTATTATTAAAGGCATATCTTAGTAGTTAAAGGGACACGAGTGAGAGAGAGACAGAGACAGAGAGAGAGAGAGAGAGAGAGAGAGAGAGAGAGAAAATGTCCAGACGGGAATCTGTTGAGAACTGACATGCACGCACTCATGTGCACACACACACACACACACCTTAAACCAAGTTGCACAACTTAACTTCTGCATACATGGGTGTTAAGCTCACACTCTCTATTTTTCTTCTGTCCATTACGTGCAGAGGGTAGGTGAGAATGAGCTTCACGGAACGAGAGAAGGCCAACTCAGCAGTTTTTGGAATATCTGTTACATTAGATCAGACCTGACAAAGTCAAGTAGCCAAAATTGGGAGGTATGAAGACACACTTAAATTACAAGAGCTGCGGTTTTTAAACCAAGTAAAAAGGAAGGGGATTTTTGTGAATGCACAAGTTTGGTATGAAAGTTTATGGATATGGATTTAATTAATTCCTGGTTTGTCTTTAGATTACTTTTCTGTGTCACACTTACAAAAGACTGTATGCCAAAATAAACACACTAGACACTTCTCTGTAATAGCAAGAGAAGTGTCTAATGTGTTTCTTTTGCAGTAATGCAGTAGGTGCCACACCTGGACTCAGCTCTTCTTTAAGATCTGCTGAGTGGACAGAACCAAAAAAAATAATTTATTATTATGGGCAACTCTCAGTAAAAAAAATAAATAAAACTTGATCTGTAGCAGGCCGATATAAGACAATCACCACGAACCAATGCAGATCAAATCTAAGTACATTATAAGTTCTATAGCTGGGATGCACCAATCCCACTCCATTTTCAATAACAATATCTGAGCACTAGTTTTTGACTGATACCAAAACCAATTCAGCTCTCCAAAGTTTCACATAACTTGCCAAAAGAAGCTTGCAGATATATAATGTTGGCATGCTTTTTAAACCACTGAGCCCTATGTTTATGTATATGGTCTGTGTTGTTAGTCATCATCACACACAATATTGTGTATTGTGCTATCTACAGAGATGGCTCAATACCAGTTTTTCTTTTCTGATACCAATATCGATAGGGAAACCTTGAGTATCAGCCAATATCAATACGCATCTGATATTGTTTTCTTTAAAAATTACCAAGCTTTCATTTTTCTAATTGAAACACTTCCCAGTTAAACTCTTTCAAATTGTGTGCATGGCAAGATCTTTTTCTAGAAAGGTTACCATACCATACTTTAGGAAAGCACATATCTCCAATGCTTAAAGCAGGTAATGTTGCTAATTTTCATCAGACTTAGCCACCAAATGAGTCCACCCTAATAACGCTTTAATAACTTTATACGTTCATGGTCTAGTATTAACTCACAAAAACAAAAATCATTGAGATTACAAAAAAAAACATTCAGTGTGATTAAGTAACTGGTAATTTTAGGCGAAAGACCACAACACTCTCAAAACTAAGCTCTATTCTGACTCAACTGATAAATCAGTCTTAGTCACCTGTCTTTTTCCTGTTTTTCATTTTGCAAATGACTAATCAGCAGTTTCTTGCTAACACAGCAAAAAAGAAAAAAGTCCACAGTCAAGTTTATAAACATCAATGGACAAGGACATAAAGACAGATTGAGTTTCTTTCCAATATCATCACAGGTTATAGATGCTAAGCCTATATGATATTTAACTACCCAAAAGGTGTTTTGCTCCAGCTTGAACCCTGCATTGTAGAAGAAGAAGAAGCCTTGATTTGTCACATATACACTGTAGTACAGTGAAATTCTTTCCTTTGCATATCCCAGCTTATTAGGAAGTTGGGGTCACAGTGCAGGGACCGCCATGATATGGCAACCCTGGAGCAGAGAGGGTTAAGGGCCTTGCTCAAGGGCCCAACAGTGGCAGCTTGTCAGTACTGGGCATTCTGATCGGTAACCCGGAGCCTTAACCACTGTGCCACCACTGCCCTTTGTATACACTATTCCATTTCCCTGAGCCACACTGTACTCCTTCAAAACAAAAGAGCCCAATTTAGAGCATATGCAGTATGCTTTCTCTTTTCCAGAGAATGTCTACAAAAACAGTCATTGCTTCTCATCTCACTTTGTCCACAAATTTGGAAAAATAATCGCATAGCTATTTCACTGAGTATCTTGAGGCCTTGACAAAAAAACAGGAGAAAGAAACATTTCTTTTACTCAAAAACCATGAAATGGACATAGATCCCTTATGCACCAGGTGGTTAGAACATTTGGCCTTGATCAGAGATAAATAATACACACAGACTTACAAGACTTTGTAACGGGATGACAAGTTTTAAAGGACAGCTTACGTATAGGCATATAGTCTACTGGGGGATTCTTTAGCGTGTTTAGGACGTCACTGATAACTTAAGTAGACTGCAGTCTTCTGGGTCAAGCAGTGACACACACACACACACACACACATGCCATTCTTGTTGGGACCAATATTTGTTTAAAAATTACAGCATATAAAAAGCTCCTAAACTTATATATATATATATATACACTCACTTTGAAGCAACAGCAACTCCTGGACAGCAAGACACACACCTGCGTTCTTCATTATTTTTAGTTCCTTTATTTCTATCCAGGTTAGAAATTGTTTATACTCGGTCTTGCAGCCTCCCTGTTTCTCGACTTTTGATAACAAAATCAGCACGAGTTTATGCTCGTACCTGCGTACGGGACTCGACTCCGAACCCAGACTCCACCTACGTGCTCCCGCCTTTGAGCATGCGCTGGTGAGCTCAAAGCGCATGCTCAGTCCAGCTGTAGCGACAGAGTCATTCATCTGCAGGGAGGACGGCGAAGTTCCGAAACTTAGGATGGTCATTAATATTCATAAAGGTGACGCTAACTGACTGAAACATTTCGGCTCTGACGTCTCATGTTGCTGTACGCGACTGTTGTCAAAAGACATCCTGAGGAGAATACTTTGACGGGTACCCCCTCCGCCTCCACCACCACCACCACCATCTCACAAAATAGTAATCCATCTAAAACAAACTGAACATCAGCTCTGTTTTTTTTTTTTTTACTTACCTTTAAGACAGCTCTATTTTTGCTCCTCTGTCTCTCCTAGTTCTGTTCCTTCAATCACACCTTAGATCATATCTATAATGTTGTCAATATTTTATGTATCTTCTATTCACTCAACTTTTTCATTAGCCAGAAAAGGGCTGGATAATTGTAGAGATTTATGTATATTCTGTTCTTGTTTTTAAATGATTCACCAAGGTTGTGTTCTTATTAGAATGTTCTTTTCCCCCTATTATGTCTAACAGTAGGCCCATTATGCATGTTAAAGGACGCATTGTGTAAATAAAACATAATAACTTAGCATTCTGGTTATTTTTGCATGATAATCTAATTAACAACTCTGATATTAATTCTGGTGAAGAATCACCCTATCAATACACATTAGGTGGGAAATAGGTAAATGCCAAGTGAGACTGTAAGTCTTTTCTGTGATCTCAAGCATCCCCCTAACATTTTTTAAATTCTAGCTTTATAATATAGGACTGCTGTAACATTATTTATTATGTCAGTAACACATATGTGTAACACAAGTAACTAAAAACCAAAAGAATTCTTTCCTTGCACTGACTTACCAGTATTGTGGGAAATGTTGTGTTGTTATAGGAATATAATCCATGTGGGGCGGTTTGCTATGGCCCAGTGCGAAGCAGAAAGGCCTGGTTTACACATGACATATGACTTTGCGTGCATGTACAGAAGCAGCAGCAATGAGGGCATCATTGTTCACATATTCACTGCATATCACAGGACACCCCTGTCCATCACGTTTCCAAGTCAAACTGTAAAATGTTTAGCGATTTTCTACACAGCGACGCTAAACACAGTGACAAGCTCTGTCTCTCTTAAAACTTTCTGTTGTGATTGTTGTCATGAGTCTCAAATTGAAAACACTTTCTTTACATTCAAAAGTATTTACTAATCCATAATCCAGAGGGCTGGTATGCAAAACAGATCTTTCGGTAGATTTGAAGGCAAAATGAGCTGTTTTTAAAATTCAAAGACTAACTGTAATGGGAAAACTGTTTAGTGTTAGTAGCAGTAACAGTCTAGAACAGTACATAATTAATAATATAAATTTAGTGGAACTTAATCCATGCAAGTGCTAGCAAACGTTGTAAGATACTCTCACAAGCAAATGTCCTTATCAAGCAAGCATTATTTCAACATGTATGAAGTCTGACTGTTTTTACTTTTCCATTTATTTAGTTATGAATTTTTTTATTTGTTCTCAAACAAACAGTGATATCTGCCCTTTGGCTCAGTGTTGGGTGTTGCCATTGTTGTTAAAACCATAGTGCAGCATGTAACATCAGAACCAGAAAGTTTCACTGTCAAATCCTGTGATGCTTCTCTCATAAACATTAATGAGTTTTCATTTTGGAAATTCCTGAGCCAGAGCACCAGCTGCAGTTCTACATCTCTGTACTTAAAAAGTATGTGCTGAAACTGCAGGTCTAAGTTTGTGCCCCCTAACTGTCTGGAGGAAAGGAAAGCAAATGGTGAGTTACTAAGGGTATAACAATACATGAAATCCAAACGCGATAAGATATGCCACTGTGGTGTCGATATATTTTTGATACAACAAAAATAAGCATTGCCTGAATATGTGCCTTAGGTTTATATTTTCAATTGATTAAAATATTTAACATTATAAAAGTACAATAACTGAGACTTAAACATGTCTAGTTTTTACTGGTGTGACTCACAAGAACCCTCTGCTTGTGCTGTCAGTGTCATGCAGCTCTCTGTAGCCCTAGACATGTTTTTGAATCATGCGTTCTCCACTACCAAATATGAACTTCCCATGCAGCAGAGAGTTTGGTCTGTGTGTGCGCGCGTGTGTGTGCACGCCGTATTGGCCATGTGTTTGTGATATTGGCGCGAGGGTATCATACACATATTTAGCGGATTCAGCATGCTATAACATTTCAGTCCACAGCATCGTATCTTACCAGTGTGCTTCCATACACAAGGCCTTAAAGATCTGGGAAACTCTTCCAGCTCCTGCTTGCTGTATGCCAGTGTATTGGCTCTCTTTAAGATAAAGAGGAAGCTAAGGGAGGGACTATGGGCTTAATTATGTTTAAATGCTTATTTCACAATAACACTGTACTTTCTAAGTCTAAGTGAAAATGTAAGGAGTAAAAAGATTTTTTTCTTGGAAATGTAAGTGAATAAGAGTACAAGTAACTAATTTCAGTAATACTCATGTAAAGTATAAATATGACAAAATAATACTTAAGTATAGTACAATTACTATTTAAGTACAATTATTAAGTATTTTCCACCCCTGGCAAAGACGTATAAAATGAGGCATCTCCTTTGCCTCCCTAGACGGCATAAATTCCATCAAATTTGAAAAAGCACGTTGAGATAATTTTAGCTAATTTGCTAAACCCAAGGTAACCCGAGGTAAGTTTACCCGAGGTAAGTTTAGTTAATTCGCTAAACCCAAATGTCTCAAGTGTATAGCAAAAACAAAAGAACTAGCCTTGCCGTTCCAGTACTTTCGGAGAGGACTGTATGTCCATTTCGTTCTTAAAAAAAAAAAAAAGTATTTTATAATTCCGTATCAACAAACAGGTCGCTCAGTGTATATTATATATACACACACTACATGCACAATTATTAGGCAAATGGTATTTCTCGGCTTAATTTTATTGGTGAACAAATACAATGGTATCAGTTGATCCTAAATGTTTATTTTACATCAAAATAGAATGTTTAACAAATAAAAAATGAGATTTGTCTTTCTCAGGGGAAATTATTAGCATGCTCAGTTATTAGGCAACTAAATTTCAAATTATTTTTTCACTTACTTGTTTATTCTTCAGTCTTAAAGTAATATTTAACAAATAACGAACATTAATTAAATAAAAAAAAATAAAAAAATCGGCCCTTCACTGATGAATATAGCCACCGTTCTTTTTCAAGATCAGTTTCTTGATCTGTTCATGATCAGTTTTAGCTGAGGCATCCACCACAGCCTCTCAAATGCTGTTCAAAGAGGTGAATTGTCCTCCCTCAGTGTAAATCTCACGCTTGAGGATGGCCCAGAAGTTCTCAAAAAGATTTAAGTCAGGTAAGGAAAGGGGCCAGGTCATCATTCTGTCATCTTTGATGCCTTTGCTGGCTAGCCAAGCAGTGGTGTACCTTGATGTATGTGATGGAGCATTGTCCTGCATAAAGATCATGGCCTTCTTGAATGTTGCTGACTTCTTCCTGTACCAATGCTTGAGTGTCTTCTGGAAACTGGCAGTAGGTTTGGGAGTTGATTTTCAGTCCATCTTCAACCCAAAATGTCCAACTAGCTCATCATTAACGATACCCGCCCACAGCAGTACCCTTTCTCCACCTTGCTGGTGCCTCGCTCGAACTGGTACTCTGTGCCCGTTAGTGATCCACCCATGGGCCCACCCATCTGGTCCATCTAGAGTCACTCTCATTTCATCTGTCCATAAAACCTTTGAGAAATCTGTCTTCAGGTATTTCTTGGCCCAGTCATGACACTTCAGCTTGTGAGTCTTATTCAGTGGTGGTCGTGTTTCAGCCTACCTTACCATAGCACTTGACACCTTGTACTTCTGGACACTCCTGGAAGGTTGCAGTTCTGAAATATGGTGGCACTGGAGGCACGGGTTCCTGGTAACCTCACATTTTATTATTCTTAAGTCTTTTGCAGTCAACTTGTTCCTTTTCTTCTCCACACTTTTTTTGCGACCCTGTTGAGTATTCATAACAAAGTGTATGATTGTCCTGTGATCACACCTCAATAATTTTGCAATCTGCAGTGTGATGCATCCCTCTGATAGGCATTTTACAATTTTTGACTTTTCAGTCTCAGTTAAACCTCTTTTTTGGCCCATTTTCCTGAGGTAGAGAAGCTGCCTAATAATTATGCACACCTTATAGAGGGTTGTAATTACTTAAGCCACACTCTCCCTTAATTCATAATTAAACTTCACCTGAAAGTAACTATTCCCAGTGAGCATTCAGGTTTATATGGTTAAAAGTTGGATAATATGCATAGAAATAATGATCATAATAATAATACTGACTTGCCTAATAATTGCCCACGCAGTGTATATATAATTAATTTATTTATGGTCTTTCTTGCTTGAAGCCTTGGACTAATGCAGACTAAGCTCCTCCTCCCCCTCCCCTCTCTTCCAAAAAAACTCCAGGGAGCTCATCCAGATACTGTCAGAAGATCAAGCCTTTCAGTGCCAAAACCTACTGCCAGCTCACCAAGCTGCTCATGACTGTTCTGCTTGGTGATGTGTAGCCCATTTTATGAACATGTCATGAACATAATAATGGTTTTTAGCATCAACAGCAGAAGTTCAGAAGTTATGGAACAATCACTAAATGATCAATCTGCCAGGATCTAAGTACATGTTGATGCTTTCAATAAACATACTCATTCTGGTTAGTCCCTGTACTCCCCTGCTTGTTGTTATTGGACTGATACTGATCAGTAACAGAAAGGATAGAAAAATAGTCCTTAGTTTATATGAGCTCAGCTCTTCCGCTTCTGCAGCTGTACAAACTCAGTAAAATGAGCCAAGGATGAAAACAGTGTGGAAGTGTGGCCTCTGGTGGCTATGTAAAGATCTAACTTTTGATAATGTCATATCAGTCAAATTACAATACTATTATATATATATATATATATATATATATATATATATATATATATATATATATATA